>JAJPUD010001893.1:325221-376914 GCA_023553655.1 Myrmecobius fasciatus
AAAAAAAAAAAAAAAAAAAAAAAAAAGATCTATTATCGATGAGAACAGGCCTCAAATTAGCCACAAAGTAAGTTAGATTTTCTCCTTTTCCCTTTCTCTCCTCTTGGATTCCTGGGCAACTAGATCACAACAAAGATAGAGCATGGACCTGAGTTCACATCCTGCCTCAAACACTTACTAATGGCTATGACCTTAGGCAATTTACTTAACCTGTTTGCTTCATTTTCCTCGACTATAAAATGAAAATAATAATAACACCTACCTCTCAGGGTTGTTGTGAGGATCAAATGAGGTTATATTTATGGGGAGGAAAAAAAACATTTATTACAATGCTGGTACATAGTCGACACTTAATAAATGCTTGTTTTCTTCCTCAACAAATTAGCTCAAAAAACGAGAGATGCACAAAGTTAGAGAAGCCATCCCAAATGTTGACAGAGACTATTTGTGGCCTATTTATGACAGAGCATTTCAAGCTTGTAATAGTCTGATCAGCGACATTTGGACACACTAACTTGACTCTAACATAGTGATGGCAACAACCAAAATAATGCTAAAAGAAAATAAAGCCCTATTTATAGGGAACAACTAATGTCTCATTTTCCCACCAATCACAACATAGGATCTTGAAAATGAGAAAGTACATCCCTACCTTGTATCAAAGATACAGAGCTCTTCCTCTGTAAATGGAAAAGACTGTGAAGATGTTCTAAAAGCTATCACATTATTACCCACCTCTAATCTAGCTGTAGATTTGGAGATTTGCGTCTTTCTAACTCCTTACCTAATACACAACCTGAGATTTCTATCAAATGTATGGAATAATCTTTAATCAATCTCATTTTACACAATTTACATTGTATATACATTAACACAAATGTCTTAAAAGTTTTGTACTTAGGTTTTTTGTTTGTTGTTGTTTTTTAACTTTCCCTTCTTTCCTGAGGAACACTGATTTACTGATTTGGAGAGACTTTTTGCTATCAAATGTAGGAAGTGAAATGGTTAGGAATAACTAATCAGGTATCCTCATTTTAACACTCATACACTTTGAACAAATAGCCTTCAAATTGCTGATTGCTAATTGCTAATTGCCAATTGCTAATATCTTTGTCTTATTGCTGAAGCTAGCATTACATTCTCTGACTTGGAAAAAAAAATTTATGCTGAACTTAAAACCAAGTAAGATAAGGATTTCCATACACAAAGTAGAAGAGAAAAAGAAGATTGTACATGAAACTAGACATATGTATTACATATAATTTGCTTTTATTTTTAAATATATTCAATCAACAAATAACTTTCAAAGCTGTCCTGCTTGTCTGTGTTTCCTTCTGTAATTCTTGCTGAACTGTTCTATGCATTTAAAAAAAATCTTTTTGTCATTTTGATCTTTTTGTCATTCATTTTTTCTTTTTTTTTTTTTTACAATCCTGTCATTATCTTCCCCAATTGCCCACCTCCTCCCATTGTGGGGAGAAAAACAAAACAAGAAAAAATCCTTGTAACAAATAAGCATAGTCAAGCAACAACAACAAAAAAAAAAGACTACATTGCCTATGTTCAAAAATATGTAGTTTATTTTGTACCTTGAGTCAATAACCTCTCTGAAAGAAATATAATCTGCTTTATGATTTGCCTTTAAGAATTATAGTGGGTCACTGAATTGACCCTAAATCTTAAGACTTTGCAAAGTTGTTTTTATTCATAAGATTATTATTGTATATATTTTTTCTTTTCTCTTACTTATCACTACATTGGTTCATATACATCTTTACAAGTTTTCATGAAATTTTTCCTCTTATTCCTTGTGGCCCAATAATATTCAATTATATTCATATACAATGGTTTGTTCAGTCATATCCCAGTTAATGAGCACCCCTTTAGTTTACAGTTCTTTAATATAACAAGAAGAGCTGTTATAAGTATTTTATCATAGGAGTCCTTTTCTTCTTTCTTTGATCTTTTTGGAACATAAGGCAAATAGTGTTATCTCTGAATCAAAAACTCTGCACAATTTAATAACTTTTGGGATATAGTTTGAAATTTTTTTGTTAAATATTAGCAATGACAGTGGATATCCTTGCTTTACCTTGATGTTATTGAAAGTCTTTAAGTGTTTCTAAATTACAAATAATGCTAACTCTAAGTGTTTCTAAATTACAAATAATGCTAACTCTTGATCTTAGATACAAATTATCATTTTAAGAAATGACATATTTATGCCAAAGTTTTTGGTGTTTTTAACATGAGTGCTATAAGTTGTTGAAGTCCTTTTCTTAATCTACTGATATAATCATGCATTATTATTAATTTGTTATAAATATAATATATTATGTTTATAATTCTTCTAGTATTGAACTATTACTGTATCTTGGAGTAAGTTTAACCAAAAAAAAATACATGTATATATATATATATTTATATATATATATGCATATATATATAAACACACACATATATATACACATGTGTATATACACAAAACAAACTTATAAATTTCATTTGCATTAACACTTTATCCATCACTTTAATAAGTCTGGAAATCAGCAGAATAACAAATCATGGTCTGATTTGTGGCATTTGTCAATTTCTAAAATGTCAGTTCTCCTACTAAAAAGAATCTTCTTCAATCTGGCCACAGCACCCTGATTTGGATCCAACTAATAATAATGAATAGTTTTTTTTTAATTTATTGCTTTATTCTCTTGGCTAACATTTTTATATTCTATTCACTAGTAGGAACTGGTCTATAATTTTCTTTATCTGCATTTTCTCTCCCTAGTTTGAGTATAAGGTTCACATTTATCTCATAAAGTGATTAGCAACATACCATCTCTCATTTTAAAAATTAATTAATGTAATATAGGAATTAATTGTTCTTTAAATGTTTCATAGTAATCACTTGTAAGCCTCGCTGGGTCTTGAGTTTTCCTTTTTCCCTTTTAGGGTTTTATTTATGGCTTGTTCAATTTCTGTTTCTGAAATCAAGTTGTTTATATCCTCTATTTCTTATTCAGTGTATTTCATATTTTTGTAAATATTCATCCATTTCATTTAAAGGTTTGGGGTTCTTTGATGTGTAATCAAGAATAATAGCTTCTGATTTAGCTTTCCTTCATTTTGATTTGTTGCAAATTCCCCCTTTACATTTTTATTTCACTAAGCTGATTTTATACTCTTTTAAAAGTCTGCTAGCATTTTGATTAGACTATAACTGGTTTTTCTCAACACTGGGATTTCCACAAATACTGGAAGGATCAAGATAAAGTCTGTTTCTTACCAATATCTACAGCTTTTTTTTTTTTTAGAAAATGTGTTAGTTTTCATCATAAAACAATTGAAATATAATTGTCACTTAGGATCTACTGTCTAGCATAACATGAGTCTCTACATTTTCAGTTCTCATTATCATTCATACATACAGTCCTATGAGTTCAGATAGAAATGTTGCTGGGCAGGGTGAATTTCTTATGGTCCCAGGGCACTGCTTACCTTTGCTTCTAGTCTGTTTTTTATATTTATATGTAGGACTTGGACCATGAAAAATAAATATTGGATGATCCTCTTAAAAATACATACACATATATATACAAAAAAACATACTTATGCCTATATTGAACATATTAAGAAAATACCATCAGGACCACTTGGGTCTGTTCTTTCCAATTACTTCCAAAGTAGACTTGCCTCAGCATATGAGTCTGAAGAATGGGAAGAATAACTAAACAAAGATCTAGCTTTCCACAAAGGCTGAATTGACTATTTGGGGAAGCAGAGGGTCAATATTTGTGGCTTCCAATTACTATCTTAATTAATATACCCTGTCTCTAACTCCCTGATCAACTATATTAATTTTAAGAAGCTAATAGGTAGGGGATAGGTTGAGACTGTTCCTATTGCAAAGGCAGTCACAGTTACAAGAATAACAGCTTATCTTTGATATCTCTGGGTCTAAATCAGTCACTGTGCTCCATAGCTACTCATCTTTGATCTCTACCCTCTGCAGCATTCTCTCTTTTGCACAAAATCAGTCAATAGGCAATAAGCATTTATTAAGAGTTCACTATGAAGGGCAGTTAGGTGGCGCAGCAGATAGTGCACCAGCCCTGAAGTCAGGAGGATCTGAGTTCAAATATGACCTCAGACATGACCTCAGACACTTAGCAATTCCTAACTGCATGACCTTGGACATGTCACTTAACCCCAATTGCTTCAGCCAAAAAAAAAAAAAAAAGTAAAAAGTTTACTATGTACTAAATTTTGGGAATCAGAGAAAGGCAAAGATACGAAAAAGTAAGAAGCATGGCATGGTAGATGGAATGCCAGGCTTGTAATCATGAATATTTGGGGTCAAATTCTACATTTGGCACTGGCTATGTAAGCCTAGACAAATCAGTTACTTCACCAATCTGGTACTTCTTTTCCTCAGCTATAAGTGAAGGGTTTATACCTGTAAGGTCCCTTCTAGTTCTAAATATAGAATCCTTCACCCTAACACAGATATTCTTTGTTCTTACAGCAACACCAATTTGGCTTTCTCTAGTAGCTATAATTATGAAATACTGCAACCTCAGGGTTCTCTCTGGGGAAGAGTGGTGAGAGAGAGGGGGGAAAGATGGGGGAGGGAGAGGGGGACAGAGAAGGGGAAGGGAGAGGGGGAGAGAGAGGGGGGAGAGAGAAGGAGGGAGAGAGGGGAGAGGGAGGGGGAGAAGAAAGATGGGGGAGAAAGAGGGAGGAGAGAGAGGAGGGGGAGAAAGAGGAGGAGAAAGAGAGGGGGGAGAGAAAGAGGGGAGTATTGATCATGCCTCAAAGAGGCACAAGAGGTATAAAGCAAAGACCTGAATGTCCAGGTACTATTACCTTCGACTAGACAACAATAAAAAAGACAGCCATGTGTTTTTTAGACACTATCCAAAGGAGAGAATCAACAAGTGAGACTTTACTTTTTGTTGTAGTGAAAAACCAAAAACTAACTGGGTCCCCATTAATTAGGAAATGGCCAAACAAATTGTGGTATATGAATTTAAGGAAATATTATTATACCATCAGAAACAAATATAAAGCATTGAGAGAAATGTGTAAAAACAAATTTATACAAAATAAAGTAAGCAAACGAAAAAATATACTGCAATTATAATAATATAAACAAAACAACAACAAAGAAACAAAGGCCATTAAAACAGTGTCAGACTATTTGTAATGATCCTTCTTAATCACAAAGATTTTTCTTAGAGAGTTAGGGGACTTACCAATCAAACTCCCAAGAAATTATTTTACAGATCTGGAAAAAATAGTAGCAAAGTTCATTTGGAAGAACAAAAGGTCAAGAATTTCAAGGGAATTAATGAAAAAAAAAGGCAGATGAAGGTGGCCTTGCTGTACCAGATCTAAAACTATATTATAAAGCAGCAGTCATCAAAACCATTTGGTACTGGCTAAGAAATAGAGCAGTTGATCAGTGGCATAGGATAGGTTATCAGGATAATCTAGGCAATAACTTTAACAATTTAGTGTTTGATAAACCCAAAGACCCCAGCTTTTGGGATAAGTACTCACTATTCGGCAAAAACTGCTGGGAAAATTGGAAACTAGTGTGGAAGAAATAAGGGCTTGACCCATACCTAACACCACATACCAAGATAAGATCTAAATGGGTTCAAGATCTAGATATAAAGAGTGATTTTGTAAGCAAATTAGAGGAACGTAGTATAGTTTACCTCTCAGATCTGTGGAGATGGAATAAATTTATGTCCAAAGAAGATCTGGAACTCCTAATTGAACACCAGATAGATAATTTTGATTATATTAAGTTAAAAAGTTTCTGTACAAATAAAACTAATGCAGGCAAGATTAGGAGGGAAGCATCAAATTGGGAAATCATCTTTACATTTAATGGTTCTGATAAAGGCCTCATTTCTAAAATACATAGAGAATTGTCTCACATATATAAGAATTCAAGCCACTCTTCAATAGATAAGTGGTCAAGGGATATGAACAGACAATTTTCAGATGATGAAATTAAAACCATCTCTAGTCTTATGAAAAGTTGCTCCAAATCACTATTGATCAGAGAAATGCAAATTAAGACAACTCTGAGGTACCACTACACACCTGTCAGATTGGCTAAAATGACAGGAAAAGATGATGATTAATGTTGGAGGGGATGTGGGAAAACTGGAACAATAATACATTGTTGGTGGAACTGTGAACGGATCCAACCATTCTGGAGAGCAATTTGGATTTATGCTCAAAAAGTTATCAAACTGTGCATACCCTTTGACCCAGGAGTGTTTCTATTGGGCTTATATCCCAAAGAGATCTTAAAGGAAGGTAAGGGCCCCACATGTGCAAGAATGTTTGTAGCAGCCCTTTCTGTAGTGGCAAGAAACTGGAAACTGAATGGATGCCCATCGGTTGGAGAGTGGCTGAACAAATTATGGTATATGAATGGTATGGAATATTATTGCTCTGTAAGAACGACCAGCAGGACGATTTCAGAGAGGCCTGGAGAGACTTGCATGAACTGATGCTGAGTGAAACGAGCAGAACCAGGAGATCATCATACACAGCAACAACAATATTACATGATGATCAACTCTGATGGACATGGCTCTCTGCAGCAAAGAAATGTCTCAAACCAGTTCCAATTGTTCAATGAAGAAAACCATATACACCCAGAGAGAGGGATATGAAATATGGACCACAACATAACATTTTCATGCTCTCTATTGATGTTTGCTTGCATTGTGTTGCCTTTCTCTGATTTTCTTTTTTTTTTCTTGTAGATAGGTTTTTTCTTGCACAACTTGTCAAGTATTTCAACATTATTAACATGTAGTGGACTTCCTGCCATCTAGGGGAGGGGAGGGGACTGGGGGTAAAATTTGTAATGGAAAGCTTTGTAAAGATCAATGCTGGGGAACTACCCATACATGTTATATAAATAAAAAGCTTTAATAAAAAAATAAAAATAAATTTAAAAAAGAGAGTTTGGGGACTGTGATGGGGATAAGGGAGCAGAATACTGCAGCTACTGTCAGATGTGGTTTAATGTGTCAGCTGGTGTTGCTTAATGTTTTTCTTTACTACAAGGGAAATATCCAGAAATGTTGTGCTAACAAAATAAAGGATATAAATAAAACTAAAAAAAACTAAATAGAGCAAAAAAAGATTAGGAAAAGAAAATGAGGTCAGCCTAACACTAGAAATACCCTACAATTCTCACATAATTGTGTGTGTTTCTCTTTCTCCATACAGTGTTGTTCCCAGAACCCCAGAACTAAGGAGGGGATAAATTCCATTAATCCATTCTAAAAGACTGGCTGTGTCATTTGTGTTAAAGAACTATCATAGTCCTCTCAGTGCCTCTTCTCTGTCTCCCATAAACCCTTCAGGTTAGCTGTTTTCAGAAGGATTAACTTTACAACTCCAAGAAAGTGGAAGTGAGATGAGTGGGTATCCTCATAGATCTTACCAGCCACTGGGACCTTAGGGATAGACCTACAACTCTGGGAATGGAGTGGAGTGGGACATCCACCCCAGGCAGATTTGGGTTCATTCTTTGAAACCACAAATCATATAATAATTTTTATGGGTAAGATTTCTATTATTACCTATCACTATGTCAAAATTGAAAGCCATGTAAGATTTCTCAAGAGGGGCTATCTATAATGCATTGCAGAACTGTGGCTAGGTGTTTTATGAAATGTATTTTATTCAAGCTAGAATATACAACACTAACATTATTGAAAGAAATTGAGGGCCTGGTCGGCTCTTTTTAATATGTTCATTCTTCATGTTATAGTCCTTTAACCAAAAAGTAAAGTCGTATACATATTCAATTTAATTTAAAATTTTATTTTACCTGCTATTCATCTCTGGTGTCCAATGAAGAAGAAATATCCTCTTATTATTCCTATATTAGTTTCTGACAGTTCAATTTCTCTGACTGCTACGCCTCAGACAACCGCTAAAGAATGGCACACAGGTAATTGCTTTGATCAAGATTTTTTTGCCAAATCTTTTAGATCTTATGTAGATCACACAGCCCCAGAAGAGAGAGTAATAGAGCTATGGGCCTGTTATTATATCCCACCAGCTGATCCCCTGGGGTTTTCTCTACTCACAGCATCTGCTCCACTCCAATTCAACACAACATATCTAGATCTTTCTTGGATGATGTCTAATTCCCACCAAGCAAAAACAAAACAAAACCAACCTAAGGTGTGATGGCTCCCAAAGGGATTTGCATTTTAATATGGAAATTAAAGAATCTCAGAGGTCATCCATCCCAACCCCGAGCCGATACATGAATCTCTTCTGCAACAAACCTGACAAGGGGCCATCTGGCCTCTGTTTGAAAACTTCTACCTCTTTCAGGATAAAAAGGAAATGGAATTTGCCAAGTTTGCAGTTTTGTATTACTCTCTTTTCCCCTCCCCAATCAATGTAATACTTTGACATTTCAAACTTGATTTTCATTTCAGCTACAGAAGAGAAGCCTCTTATAGTGTGAATTGCAATCACCTTGGGCTGGTTTAACCCAGAGGTGGTTAATGATCACTGGTCCAAAGCCCTCCTCCTAACAGGTGGAGCAGAGCCCACTTCACAATCACCGACCAGCTGAGCAGCTGAAATTGACTTGCTCAGCTGGTCCTCCAAATAAAGCCATTTTAAGAGTGCAATGTACCATAGGAAGCAATTTGTTTCCTTAAGATTTAGTACCAAACGTCTAGATTGATTTTGATTTGAAAGACAGAAGCTACTGCAAGGTGAGTAATTTTAAACTTAACATATTCCTCCTCTCAAGGAGTCAAACCATTAAAATTAGGTGCAAAGTACTTCTAATTTGTCAATCATTCCTTGTATAATTCCTTTCTGACGTTACCCAGAAAATTGCCCAGGAGACTTTGCCTTTGACTCCTTCTAGCTCTACTTTTTCTTGCTTTGATCACAGCTTTAGCTCTCAACAAATGTGAGGTCCTCCCCCAGTGCTCTGGAGGAAGGAAGGACAATTATAAGAAGAATGGGCCTGAACTTGTCATCTGGAAAAAAGGTTTTTTTTCCTTTCAAATACATAGCATAACAGAGCATTTGATTGACAAAGTCAGATTTTGAAGTACTGTTTAGATCTCAGGACCCTAAAATCTGGCACACAAGACAGATCTACTGCTGATATAGGGAAGACACCTCTGTTCACCAGTATTCCCAGTCTTGCAATATACCAATATCCAATCATGTTGACTGCATCTATCTTCCAGAAAAAAAAATAATACTCTCCTTTCAGTTTCTTGTTAACTTCCTAATTACACATTAACTCAAGACAGAGATCTTATCTTAGGTGTAGATTTCTAGGGACTTGGTTCTAACTTAATAGAGTCCCTAGAAAAGCTATCCCAATTTCAAAACACCCTGTGGAACTGCACTCATTCAAAACTATGGCTTATGTGCCCCCACTGATGTGTTTATTTCTACTATTCAGCCATAAGACATAATTCAGGACAAAGGCATTTGATAAATTAATAAGAGTATTTCCTTTCCATCCCAATCAACCTAGGTGACGCTGTCCCATAAATACACACTTTAAAGGAAAAGTAGATGTACAATGACCTTATCCCAATCTCATTAAGCCAATTCTCCAACAAGTTCTGATCATTTTTGGGCCTGGATATTATATTATCTCACTATTGTAACTCATCTCTCTTCTGTGTTTCAGTTGGAAAACTATCTCTTTCCCACAGTAGTATTAGGTTGTCACCTCTCTTTTAGCTTAATCCTCCAAGGCTAAATCTCAGTTCTTTTAGAAAGACAGGGTGGTTACACGTCCAATCATCAGGCTAAGAATGAAATCTTTAGTTGTGCATTCTCTATAAGGAGAAGAATGTATCAGGTAACTAGGTGGTACAGTAGCTAGAGTGATGTGTCTGGAGCTAGGAAGATCTGAGTTCAAATTCAGCCTCAGGCTTTTTCTTGCTATATGACCTTGGGCAAATTACTTAATTTCTGTTTGAGTTTCTTCATTTGAAAAATGGGGATAATAATACTACCTATTAGCTGTGAGGATCAAATGAGATAGTATTTATTAAATGCTTAGCACAAATAAGTTATTTTAATTATTATTGTATGCCATGGTTTTTGCCTTTAGGGAACCAAACTATTTTATATCACAGAATAGCCAACCAGCTAATTAAAGCCTATAAGCTTTTAATTTGTCTTTGAACTCAATTCTTCCTGCTAGCAGAACCAATGTCACTCTCCTGGTCCTGTATCCAACTTAGGTTAGAAATTCTGTTTTGCCTCCCAATATTTGATTGCCATCCTGTAGTACACGCAAATCATTTCAGGGACTATCTCCAACAAACCATCCCTTGTGGTCCGGGTCTAGGGCGGGTTCTTTAGCTCCCCAAATCCTTTTGATCTTATTATGCAAATGAATGTAAGTAAAAACAAAAGCTTAGAAGGGTCATGATCATCGTCTATCTCTAACCTAAACCACATCATTGCATTATGCAGGTTTTGAGCTACCTTACAAATGTATGTGTGTAAATTCAAACCATTCCAATAAATACTTTGGCATAATAAATAGAATGCTGGGCCTGAAGTCACCAAGAATTAAGTACAAATCTACCCCTCAGACATTTGTTATGTTACTCTGAAAAAGCTGCAGTTTTCTCCTTTGCAAAATGTGGATAATAATAAGAATAATAAAGAATATAGTGTTTGTTAGCACTAAGTGCAGTGCCAGGTACATAGTAGACACTTCAAAAATGTTTGTTTCCTCCCTGTAAGGTGAAGAGAGAGAAATAATGTTGTAAATCACAAAATGATAATAACAATGATAGCTGGAACACAGAGGCAATGTGACAATTACTAAAAAAGTTGACCTTGCAGTCAACAAGGCCTGGATTCAAGTTACACTTCTAACGCTTACTGGTGGTATGATCCTGGGCAAACCATGTCACTTTTCAATGCCTCAACAACTCTCTGCAAGTTGTAGAACTTTTGCCTACTTGCTATAGTAGAGGAAATTTCTTTCCTGCCTCAATAAAATCTCAAACCTGGACCACTCACCACATATCCCCAAGTTGAAAATAACTTATCTGTAAAGACATAAAATATAAAACAATACAATACATTCATGTTGGTAATGTAAGATCCTAAGAGTATCTTGTATCCCTGGCATCTAGCACAGTGCCTTGAACTTTGCTGTCCTAGTCATTCAGACTATTGTCCCATAAAGCAATTGTATGTTTTCCTGCCAAACATTGCCAAGTTAGGACAAGAAGTGAGGACATAAGCTAATAACCCAAGATTCCATAGAGTTGTAGATCACCAGAGTTGGAACTTGCGTTCCAACTTAGAACACAACTTGGGGTAGTCTCCCAATTTTATATAACCACAGCACAAAATATTGTTTGACATTGAAAGCCCTTCAAAACTTGGCTTCTTCCAATTTTTCCAGTCTTCTTTTACCTTATTTCCCTAGAGGTACTGTTCCATCAGTGACACTGGCTTCCTGGCTATTCCACAAACAATGCACTCAGTATCTTAGCTCTGGGCATTTTCTCTGTTTGGAATGTTCTATGTACTGACCTCCCTGACTGCCGTTAGATCCCAACTAAAATCTCATCACTTACTGGAAGTCTTTTCCAATCTCTCTTAATTCTATTGTCTTCCCTCAGTTACTTATTTCCTTTTTATAACTATATAGTTTACATATTTTTATTTGTTTGTAGTCCCCCTCGTTAGATCATGAGCTAGTTAAAAGCAAAAACTATATTTTGCTCTTTTTGTATCACTGTGCTTAGCACAGTGCTGGGTACATAGTAGGTGTTAAACACGTTTACTCACTGACTGACATTAGTCAGAAGTAGCAAATGGAATTCTCCTCCATTGTCTTAGTGCAGCAAGGGCTGCAACAAATCCCAGTTAGTGACTCCCATGCAAATAGAAGGATGAAGAAACAAAACTATCCTTGGAGACTGAAGGTAATGAAGAGTCAAGAGAATTTTTTTTAGCTAGGCAGGAAATAACTTGCCTGAGAGATGAGTTGGATTGGTGTTGCTGATAAGACTAAAGTTTTCCCCAAATCTCAGCAAGGGGCCTGGGGCCTGACGTCTCCTAATAAAATCTCATTAGGAAGATGCCAATTTATAATTTAACTAAGTCATCTGACAAATATTTATTAAGTACCTACTGTGACTAGCCCTGTCATAAAGAAATATTGCAATGACACATTCTTTTATGACTAAAAAGGAATATTGAAAAGGAAAAACTGGAAAATATCAAATTCAACAATGTTTATCCAATTCCAAGTCTTATCTACCCTATTAGACTAATAATAGTTCTCATTTACATAGTTTTATATGCACAATTTCATTTGAAACTTACAAAGATTTTATGGGGTAAGTGCTATTATTATACCCATTTTACACCACTCCCCCAAA
Source organism: Myrmecobius fasciatus (assembly GCA_023553655.1). NCBI lineage: Eukaryota > Metazoa > Chordata > Mammalia > Dasyuromorphia > Myrmecobiidae > Myrmecobius > Myrmecobius fasciatus. The sequence continues at coordinate 337,671 of JAJPUD010001893.1, forward strand.
AAAGTGAGGCCCAGAAATGGTAAATGACTTTTCTAGAGTCTCACAGCTAGACAGTATATGAAGTAAAATTCTAACCCGTTTTCTCAAATTCAAATTCAGTTCTGTCCACTATACAAACTGCCTCCTTTAATCAGATTTCAATTCAAGCAACATTTATTAAACACCTATGGTGTGTAAAGTATTGTGTGAAACATTAAAGATATAAACATCCTTGATTTCAGGTGGGAAAAAAACCATAAATTACTGGGAAGATCACACAAAACTTCCCAGAGTAGGTAGTATCTGAACTGATCCATGCAGAAAAATAAGGGAATCTGAGAGACAGAGATGAGGAGAGGACTTTCTGAGCATAGGGAAGGGCTTGTGTACATATGGAGGCAAAAAATAAAGTATCCTAGTAGAGGAACTGCTTGTAGCTCAGTTTGCCTGTAATGAAGTGGATTAAATAGGTCAGTTCACCAGATTGTGAAGAGCCTTAATTATGTCATTAAAGACTGACTCTTATTCTAAAGGTAATAGGGAGCCCCTGAAGATTTTTGAGCAGGGGGGAGACAAGGTCGAACTTGTGCCTTAGAACTATTACTGTGGCAGCTGTGATTATATAGGGTGACTCTGGAGGCAGGGAGGTCAGTCAGGTTGCTGTTATAGCAATCTAGATTAGAAATAATGAGGTCTGACCTAGTGAAGGAAAGAGGGCAGATGAGATGCTATGGTTACAGAATCAACAAGACTTCACAACCGACTGGATGTGGGCAATGAAGGAGAAACAATTCAAGGATATCTCTGAAGTGAGGTATGTGGCTGACTGAGAGGATGTTGGGATCCTTAAAAGAAACAGAATATTTTAAAGGAGTTCTGGGTTATGGGGAAAGATAATGAGTTCAGTTTTGGACATATTTCACTTGAGATGCCTGTGGACGTCCAGGAGAGGACATAAAGAAGGCAAGTGATAATGTGTGACTGGAATTTGGAAACGGGATTAGGGCAAAGACTCTTTTACTTCATCTTTCTATCTCCCCTGTCTGTTACAGAGTCTAATGTATTGATCTGGTCCTTTCCAACAACATAGGGACTTAAGAGAGGCTTTACAAAAGAGTCAGACAAGCCAGTGATGGGTAAAGTAATAAAGAAGACTCTATTGGGGTGTGTTTTAAATTACTTAAAGACAGACCCACATCTTGAAATAAAGGATCTGGAGGTGGAAGCATGGAAAGCAAGAGCGACAAGGCTCTTCAGAAAAAAGCAAGAGGAAGGAAAGGGGATCAGCAGGGCTACACTCAGATATAGCATTCCAAGTTTGCCAGCTTTCTGGGACTCCTCCAAAAAAGTAGATGACACCTGGGGTCCTATTTCCTCCACACCAAAACCGCTCAACCACACCAGCAAAGAGGGTTCAAAGAAAATCCCCACGAAAGTCAATGGGATGTTAGAGAATGGGGAAGGCAGGACTAAAGAAGAGGCAGTGAATGCTATGAATCTCCCCTACCACCACAGGAATGAAGGAGAGGAAGGAAGATGGGGTGGAACTATTATATCATATTATATATCAGACATTTAATTAGTGACTCAGAATGAATTAGGGGCTTGGGTATCTCTCTAATAAAAAAGTATCGGTAGCTACACAGTTTGAGGAAAATGTGCCTTAAGCCCAACCAAGCAATTTGTTGTTGTTTAGTCAACTTAAGTCATGTCCCATTCTTTATGACCCCATTTAGGATATTCTTGGAAAAAATACTGGAGTGGTTTACTATTTCTTTCTCCAACTCTTTTACAGATGAGGAAACTGAGGCAAACAGGGATAACTTGCCCAGGTAACTTGGTATATGTATCTGAGATTGGATTTGATTCAGGAAAATGAGTCTTCCTGATTCCACTGCATTCCACTGCACCACCTAGATGCCCTAAGCATTCAGAAAATAGAATTTAAAAGCTAGATGAGACCTTAGAGATCATCTCATTCACTCCTCTCCTTTTAAAGATAGGGAAACTGAGGTCTACAGAGGTTATATGATTTTTTTCCCACATAACTCGGGTAGTAAAAGTCAAAGCAAAGATTTAAATATAGGTCTCCACCTCCAGCTGCAGTAGTCTTCCTACTGCACTGTATCGCCTCATCCCCCTGATGCTCAAACTATTCAAGTAATCTTTTGACTTATGTTCAATTTTCCAATTAGATTTTCCTGCTGGGAAGGCTATCTGACCCAGTAACAAGGAATTTGATATGCTTGACCCTTATATTTCTCAACTCCAGGTTCTTGTGAGTCGTAACTACAAATTGACCCCTTCAGAACGTCATCATCTCCAAGTGAACTGATAAGATCTAGTTCTCAAACAGGCAAAAGCAAGGACTACAACCACTTGGGCTGAGTTCTCACAACTTATAGTAAGATCCACTATAGAAAAAAAAAAAGAGCAAACTTCATCACTGTTTGCTAGGAAACCCTCCTTTAGAGGCAGTTAGGGATTCTTATTCATGAAACTGTTTAGCATCCCCACACCTCCCTCCCTAAAGAAACTCCTCCAACTTTATATAGTATGTCAGCTCATTCTGAGATGCTCACTTCAACACACTAGCCCCTTAGAATAATATATGATGTTTAACAACTTCTTCAGAAATCTTCACTTCAACCCAGTATCCTCACAGACTTTATAAAAGGTGTTCCTTATCTTCTATAAACACCTCTTGGGCTCTCATGTCTTAGCTCACACTGAAAAGGAAACTGAAAAACTCCTCCTAAGAAAGGGCCATTTGGTATCTTTAAATAAGGACAAAATGAATATTCTGTGGTATCTGCAATATGATTAATAATTCTTCCAAAATTTTCTTTTTTAAATTATGACTTTATCAACATGGGTATTCTCTCTACCAGGCAGGTGGCAAATGCCTTCTACTAGTAGATATGAGTTTTTATGGCCAAAACCATTCATCTCATCTTCTGATAATCCTCTATTTAGATAGTTCTATCCTCAAAAGAGACTCATAGATGACCACTGACCCCAATCTCAAAGCCTCCCTAAATTGGGTCACTTCTCTTTTTTCCCCTAAGAAATTTTATGTTTAGTTATTCATTTTTACCTTTCATTTATTCTGGAAAATATTTATGGCAAAGAATTTAAAATGCTGAACTGGATATCTGTAATAAATTTTTTTTTAATTGGCTAACTCTGAATTCTTTTCACGAACTTCCTCCCCACACAGCAAGAAGACAAGAAAAACAAAACCCATAAGAAATATGTATATTGTTATAAAACAAATGCCAAGATTATCTATATCTTAAAAAAAAAAAAAGGAAAGAGAAGAAAATCTGCTTCAGTTTGTGCTCTGTGAATATGGAGGTAAACAGCATGTTGCATCATAAGGCTTCCAGAATTGTCTCTGTTTATTGTGTTGATCAAAGTTACTAAGCCTTTCAAAGTTAATTACCTTTATAATACTGCTATGATTATATAAATTGTTCTTTTAATTGTGCTCATCTCACTTTGTATCAGTTCATACAAATCTTCTCAGGTTTTTCTGAAACCCTTCCCTTCACTTTTTCTTACATCACAACAGCCTTCCATAGCTTTCATATAACAAAACTGTTATCTCATTCCCCAATTAATAGTCATCCCTCAATTTCCAATTCTTTGCCACCATAAATATTTTTGTACTTATATGTCCTTTTTTTCTTTGATATCTTTAGAGTATAGACCTAGTAGTAATATTGCTGAGTCAAAGCATAATATGGATAATTAAGTTACAAATTATGCAAATTATTTTTCTGAATGGTTGAACTAGTTTACAACTCCACCAACATTATATTAGTTTACCTGTTTTTCCCTAGGTTATTTCTAAATCATAGTGAGGCACAAGATTAAAAACATGGGGATGGTGCTGATGAGTAGAAGAAAAATAAAGCATAACCATGAAGGTTCACCGGTGAAAGATAAGATTAGGGCATATGAAAGTAAATAATGTCTTTAAAAGTGGGAAGATAGAAACACATCAACAGAAAAACAGACTTTGAAAAAGGAATACGCAAAATGCTTTAAAAAACAATCTTACAAAAAACACAGATGTTTAGAGGTCATTAACATATTGTTTTAAAAATCTAGCATTATTTACAATAAGGAAAACACTAGGAAACTTCCCCAATAAATATAGGAGTAAATCAAGAATGCCCTTTCCACATTGTTATGTGATATAGTTCTATAAATTCTAATGTTAGCAGTAAGATAAATAAAATTATTCTTATTTGCTGACATGATGGGATACTTAAAAAACCCAAGAGAATTGGAGAAGAAACCAATGGAGACAATTAATAGCTCCAGAAAAGCAGCACAGAAAATAAACCCACTAAGTCAATAGCATTGCTATATATGCTATTGAAACAAAATGCAAAAGGTAAATAATACAAAGAAGTTTCTATTCAAAATAACTATAAAACACAATATCAGGAAATTAATTTTTCAAGGTACACTCAATCCTTATATAAATATAATTATAAAATATTTTTAAAGAAACAAAGATTAGCAAATGAGGATAGAAAATGCCCATGGTTGGACCATATCAATATAGAAAAAGTGATACTTCTATCCAAATTAATTTACTGATTTCTGGGATAACAATCACATTGCCAAAGGAATACTTTATAGTGCCAGAAAAAATAATAAGTCATGAAAAAGGGTCTAGAATTTTAAAGGAAATTTTTTAAAAGTAAGAATAAAGAATTAATAGCACTTTCAGACTTAATATTATAAATTAGAAATCATCAAAAATGTTTGATTCGAATTTAAAAAGATAAAAATAGATTAGTGGGGAGGGGCGCAGCTAGGTGGTGCAATGAGTAGAGTACTAGCCCTTAAGTCGGGAGAACCTGAGTTCAAATCTAACCTCAGACATTTAACACTTCCTAGCTGTGTGACCCTGGGCAAGTCACTTAACCCCAATTGCTTCAGCAAACCCCCCCCCCAAAAAAAAATATCAATGGAACAGACTAAATAAGAAAACCTAAAACAATTGAACTCAATAATCCAATATTTGATAAACTAAAGAACATAAATTATTTGGGGAAGAACTACTTATTTACCTTACAAGAACTGCTGGGAAAACTTAGACAGTAGTACAGCAAAAATTGGGTTTTAGATCTCCATCTCACACTATGTACTACAAGAAACTCAAAATGGATACACAACTTGATTGTTAAAGATAGCACAATAAAAGAAAGTTAGAAGAAATATTAGGTGCATTCCAGAAATAAGACTAGGGGGAAAATTCTTAACCCCTCAAAAAATAAAGGAATAGGTAATTTGGATTACATACAATTGAAAAGCTTTTACACACACACACACACACACACAGAGAAACAACAACAATGCAATTAGGATAGTGAAGGAAGATAATGAATTACTGAATGATAAAGCATGTAATTGGCATTTATTATGTGTCAATAAGCACTGGGAATACAAATATAAAAATAAAGTCTCTGCCCTGAGGATGTTTACATTTTAAAAGAAAGAAAATATAAACCAAGGAGTGATGACCAGCCAGTGATATTTCAGTTTGGAAAATTACAGCAATGTTGAGTAGAGTCCTAGGGGAGCAGATTGATAAATCCTTTCCAGGACTCAGGAAAGAATTGATTTGATTATAGTTCCAGTACAAGAAATAGAGTATATTCATAGGGAAGAGAAATTTTGGTATTGAAGTGAAATATAATTAAGGATCCAGGACAACAGGCAACCACCAATCAAAACAATGGATCTCAGGGTTTGAGTTCTGGGAATAAAAGGATTATATCTTCCAGGGCTTGGTTCAAACGGCATGGTTGCTGTTAACAAGTCCAAATGTGATAAGTGCCATGACAATTTCCATCCAGTCCAGAGAATGAACTGGGCGGGGGGGGGGGGGGGGGAGGAATCTTTGTAGCAAATATCCAGGGAACTAGGTGGTAAAATAGACTGCAGTGCTTAGAGTCAGGAAGACTCATCTTCCCGAGTTCAAATCTGGCCTCAGACACTTATTAGCTGTGTGATCTTGGATGAGTCACTTCACTCTGTCTGCCTCAGTATCCTTATCTGTCATGCTGGAGAAGGAAATGGCCAACCATTTTAGTATGTTTGCCATGAAAACTCCAAATGGAATCACAAAGAATTGAACATAACTGAAATGAGTCAAAAATATATATATATTAGAAAAGGGCCTGAGATCTAAGTCTTATGAGAAACTAAAACAAATATATTAGGCCAATCTAACTTAATAAATATTTACTAAGTCCCTACTATATATCAGGTAATGTGCTAAGCACTAGGGATACAATTTTTTAAAAATTTAATATTCCTTGTCCTCAAGGAGCTTACAATTTAATGAGAGGGATAACACACCAAAAGAGGCTGGAAAGCTGGCAGAGTGGAGGAAAGATACCACAAGGTACTAGGCATAGGGATATCCCATTCCTTGCACCTGAAACCAGTCAGAGCAGAAAATGCAGAGTGGTCAAAGAGCTATTCTTCAAATGGATGCATTGTAAAAGTATAGAAAGCAAATAATTGAAAAAATTTTCTCCAACCAAAAACAAATGCAAAACAACTCTAAAACTTTATCTCCTTCCTAGAAACCTGGCAAAGATAACAAAACTTGGAAGATCCAGAGAAAGATAGACAAACTAACATATTATTCATTGGCCTAATAATTGTGGCAAGTAATTCAGATTTATGCCTCCCCCCAAAAAAAAAGTTTTTAAAAAATCTAACCAGAGATATCCTTGTTAGGCATATGCTCCAAGAAATTCAAAGACAGAAAACATGTCCCAGATATACAAAAATATTTAGAGCAGGATATTTTTGTAGTAACAAAATAGATCCTAAGTAGGTGCTGATTGACTGAGAAATGGCTAAATAAATTATGGTCAATTAATGAAATGATTTGTAACTATGCTGTAAGAAGCAATGAACATGAATTCCAGAAGCTTGGGAAGATTTGCTTGAACTGATATTCAATGGAGCAAATAGAACTAGGAAAAATCATATACACAATAAATACAATAATATATAACTAAGATGAACAATAACAAAATTAAACTCAACACTGCACAATCATAATGACCAAATTTGGCTTCAGAGGAAAGATGAGAAGACTTAATTTCCTTATTTTCAGAGGAAGAAGACCATGACCATGAAATATTGTTTGTACTGTTGGGCATGGTTGATCAGTTGTTTAGTTTTTGGAACCAATTTTTTTCCTCTTATTTTTTTTATAAAGTTAGGAAATAGAGGATAAATTCAGAAATGAAGGCAATATAAAAACAAAAAATATCAATAAAATTGCTTTTTAAAAGTGAGAAATCAAGGAAAACCATAAAGCAGTTTGGCAGGAAAGTGTTTTAGATAACCATCCTATACCATGTACCATATTAAATTTAAAATAAAATTATATCATAAAAACATAAAAATGATAACTTGTATCTTTGAAAAATATGGTTGAATAAAGATTTGGTTACCAGACAAAGGGTTTGAAAAATATGTGAATTGAAGAATTGATAACCCGAGGATAAGTATGTTAGAAGAGGATTTAGAGGGGAAAAATGAGTTTAGTTTTGCAAATCTTGAATTTGAGATACCTTTAGGATATCCAGATGGACATGTCCAAAAGGCTGTTGAAGACAGAAGTTCTCCTGAGCTTCTCAGGAGAGTTATGAGATAAATGTCATGCAGTTAGTTTCATTTGTTCTTGCTTGTTTTTCTTTGTAACAAGGAAAAGATAAAGCTGTAGTGGAGAGGGAGGGTGGCAAATGGAGTATTTCCAGAAATGAGATGATTTTTAAAAATAAGTACAAATGACAAATATTTTTAAATGCTTTGAATCACAAAAATAAGATAAATTAAAATTACCTTGATATATTACCCCGCACCCATCAAAATGGCAAAAACAGAAGAAAAAAAAAGATTATAATGGCCAGTGTTGGCAGGGTTATGGGAAAATAAACACATAAGCTCTTCTAAAACACAATTTGGAATTATGCAAGAAAAGTTGCTAACGCATTCTATCCCTTTGATCTAATGAAACTATGATCATTAGTAAAAAGGGTTAAAGGAAGGAACGAGGAATTTAGACTTATGAAATGTATGAAATGCCCAAGTAGTACAAGATGAAAATATAGTTTTCTAGTCTTGAATAAATTCCTAAATTACAGAGCTGGGGTGGGTGATTATAGGAAATGAGACAATTTGACAGATGTTCCCAACTTTTGAGACCAATAGAAAGAACAACCATTCCCATTTATAACACATTTGACATCAAATCACAGAATCTCAAAATTGGGAAGGACTTTGCAAATCATGTGATTAAGCCCCCTCATACTTTAGATGAGGAGGCTGAGGCTCAAAGAGGGCAAAGAAAATTTGAGATTTCTACTCACAGAACCTTCAATGCTGAAAAGAATAGAGACCAGAGCAAAGTACAATGGGACCATCATCTCCCTAGTCCAATACACCATTCGATATAAGATTGCATTAAGATTCTTGGCTGTCATATCACATCATTTATTCATATTGAGATTGCAAGTTCACTAAAATCCTTGTGTCTCAGTACCAACGCAAAGAGAAGCAATAGAGTTTGTGGCTGCAGGGTATCCTGAGTAAAGGCTAAAATACAAACCATAAGAACAATGACCATACCTTCACCTTGAAAGCATCTAAAACTTGTTGACCTCCAGAATTAGCTCTAAAAACAACAGCATGAAAAAGTCTAGAGCTCTCCTACCCCAAGTTGAGCAGAGGCCAATTTTACCATAAAGTTCAAAATCAATAAATAGTCTGGTAAAATGAGGAAATGGCAACAAAAAAGAATTTGCCTATAAAAGCCTACTAGTATCAGAAAACCAAAATATAAACTTAAAAGAAGATAACAATGTGAAAACATCCACCAAGAAAATTCTCAAAGAAAAATGCTAATTGGACCCAAATCCAATAAGAATTCCTACAAGAATTTTTTAAAAGGGACAATAATGAAAGAGAAAAAATTGGGAGAAGGGGAAATGAGTGGTCCAAAAAGAACTATGAAAAAATAATTAACATCTTGGTAAAAGAGGTACAAAAATACTGAAGAAAATAACTTTAAAAAAAAAACAGAATTAGTCAAATGTTAAAAGAGGCACAAAAATCTACTGAAGAAAACTTAAAAGCAGGAGTGGTCAAATGGAAAAGGAAGTAAAAAAAAAATTCAGTGAGGAAAAGAACACCTTAAAAAATATAACTGGCCAAATGGAAAAAGAGATACAAAAGCTCATGAAACAAAATCATTCTTTAAAAATAAGAGTTGGGCAAATAGAAGCTAATGACTCCATGAGACATCAAGAAACAATAAAACAAAGTCAAAAGAAGAAAAAAAGAGAAAATATAAAATATTTTATTGAAAAATAGTGACATGGAAAATAGATCAAGGAGAGACAATTTAAAAATTGTTGTATTATCTAAAAGTCATGATCAAAAGAAAGAGCCCAGAAATTAATTTCAAGAAATTATCAAGGAAAACTACCCTGATATCTTAGATCCAGAGAGTAAAATAAACTTTGAAAGAATCCACTGATCACTTCTTTAAAAAGATAAAAAATACCAGATTCCCAGGTCTCCACAACATAGGTGTGGAGTCACAGTCAGGAACACACCGGATTTATTGTCTTCCTTTTTAAAGGAGCAGAGAACTTGGAATATGATATTCCAAAAAATAAAGAAGCTAGGATTACAAGCAAGCAAAGACTGTGTGGGACTCTTCAAAGGGAAAAATAGTTTTTTGATGAAATAGATGACTTTCAACCGTTCCTGATGAAAAGATGAGAGGCCAATAGAAAACATGACATTCAAATACAAAATGCAAAAGAAGCACAAAAAAAAGGTAAGTATAAAAGAGTAATCATTAGGAAGTAAAAATAAAGTTAAACTATTTATATTCCTATATGAGATGATACATGTAACTCATTATTAGAGAGTTAGAAGGACTCTACCTAGATAGAGGGCATGGGTGTTAGCTGATTTTATGGGAATGATTTCCAAAGGATGAGAAAGAAGAATCTACTAGAAGAGGGAAGAGAAATAGAATAGGGAAATTGTTCTCACATAAAAGAGCTGCAAGAGAAAGTTTTTACAATAGAAAGAGAGGGTAATGGGCAATTCTTGAAACTCACTTTTATTAGAATTGGTTCACAGAGGGAAGAATGTGTATACACAAACACATACTTTTCTATACACAACTAAGTATGAATGTGTAACTTACCCAATAGAGAAATAAGAAGGGAAGAGAATCAGGAAAGAAGGTAGGGAGATGATAAAAGGAAAAGGAAAAAGAGAGAATTGAGGAAGGCAGTAATTAAAAGCAAAATTGATTTTTGACAAGGAATAGGATAAAAAAAGAGAAAATAAAATGGGATAAAAAGAAATACATAGTAATCATAACTGTGAGTGTGAATAAGATGTGCTTACTCATAAAATGGAAGCAGATAGCAGAATAAAATCTAAGCCAGAATCTAAAAATAGGTTGTTTCCAAGAGACACATTTGAAACAGGAGGATGCGTACAAAGAGTTCAAATAAAGGACTGGAGCAGAATCTAATATGCTTTCACTGAAGTAAAAAAAAATCAGGGATAGCAATCATGATGTCAGAAAAAACAAAAGCAAAAATAGATTTAATTAAGAGATTATCAGGAAAACTACATTATGCTTTTTAAAAAAAGGACCATGGACAATGACTATCAGAAAACTTCACAGCAAGTTTCTCTAATAAAAGACTCATTTCTCAAATATATACTAAGTCAAATGCATAAAAATAAGAACCATTTCCCAATTGATAAATATTCAAAAGCTATAAACAGGAGGTTTTCAGGGGAAGAAATTAAAGTCATCTATAGTCATATAAAATGCTCTGAATCACTATTGAATAAAGAAATTAAAATTATTCTCAAGTGCTACTACACATCTATCAAAAATAACAAGTGTGAAGGGGATAAGGGAAAAATAGGTATACAAATAAAGTTCCAGTGGCCTAGTGTATATATATATATATATATATATATATATATCAGCAAAGAATTGGAAATTGAGGGGATACTTATCAATTAGGGAATGGCTGAAGAAGTTGTAGCATATGAAGAAGTTGTGATGGAGTATCATTGTAGCTCTGTTGTATTGGAAAAATTGTTAGGGCAGTGGTTTCATTAAAAAAAAAAAAAAAGGTAGCAAGACCAATATGAATTGATACAAAATGAAGTGAGAAGAGCCAGGAGCTTACTGTGAACCATAACAGCAATGTTGTAATTATAATAAACTATGCAAAGACATGGCAACTCTGATCAATACAATGATCCAAGACAATTCCAAAGGACTTATGAAAAAAATGCTATCTGAATTCAAGCCATTCTCCAATTGATAAATGGTCAAAGGATATGAACAATTTTCAGATGATGAAATTAAAACTATTTATAATCATATGAAAAGGTGCTCCAAATCACTATTGATCAGAGAAATGCAAATTAAGACAACTCTGAGGTACCACTACACACCTGTCAGATTGGCTAAAATGACAGGAAAGATAATGATGAATGCTGGAAGGGATGTAGAAAGACTGGGACACTGATGCATTGTTGGTGGAGCTGTGAACAGATCCAACCATTCTGGAGAGCAATTTGGAGCTATGCTCAAAAAGTTATCAAACTATGCATACCCTTTGACCCAGCAGTGTTTCTATTGGGCTTATATCCCAAAGAAATATAAAAGAAGGAAAGGGAAGGAAACATGTGCAAGAATGTTTGTGGCAGCCCTTTTTGTAATGGCTAGAAACTGGAAACTGAATGGATGCCCATCAATTGGAGAGTGGCTGAATAAATTATGGTATATGAATGTTATGGAATATTATTGCTCTGTAAGAAACGACCAGCAGGATGATTTCAGAGAGGCCTGGAGAGACTTGCATGAACTGATGCTGAGTGAAGTGAGCAGAACCAGGAGATCATTATTCACGGCAACAACAATACTATATGAGGATCAGCTCTAATGTACATGACTCTCTTCAACAATGAAATGCTTCAAACCAGTTCCAATTGTTCGATGAAGAGAGCCATATACACCTAGAGAGAGGGATGTGAAATGTGGACCACAACATAATATTTTCATGTTCTCTATTGAGGTTTGCTTGCATTGTATTTCCTTTATCGGATTATTCTTTCTTGTAGATACAATTTCTCCTGCACAAAAAATGATGCAATAACTATACATATATTCGATTTCTTAAGTATTCTAACATAATTATCATGTAGTGGATATCCTGCCATCTAGGGGAGGGGTGGGGAGTAGGGGGGAAAAATTTGTAACAGAAAGCTTTGTAAGGGTTAATGTTTAGGAATTACCCATACATATGTTTTGCAAATAAAAAGTATTAATAAATAAATTAAAATAAATAAATAAATTTTTTTTAAAAAAGAAAACAATGCTATCTGCCTCCAGAGAGAGAACTGATGAACTCTAAGTGCAAACAAGTATAATTTTCTTACTTTATTTTTATTGCTTTTTAAAAATATGACTAATGTAGAGATATATTTTGCATGATTTCACATGTACAATTAATATTCTAGTACTTGCCTTTTCAGTGGGTAGGGAGATGAAGGTAGAGAATTTGGGACTGAAAATTTTAAAACAAAAGAATGTTACAAACAAATAAATAAGAAATTAAAACATCTAAATTGGGATTAAATTCAGGTCTTTTTGCCTCCAAGATGTCCAGTACTCTATTCTCTGTGAAGCTGATTGAAGTGTAAAGAGAAGAGAGATCAATGCAAGTCAAGACAGTTTACAAAGTCTACATTGAAGAGATAGTACTTGAATTGGGCCTTAAATAATGGAGAGAAGGAAAAGGAAGTAGATGGCACAATCAAAAGGACCTGAGTTCAAATTTGACCTCAGACATTTATGAGCTGTGTGACTCAGCAATTCACTTAATTTTGATTGCCTAAAAAAAATGGGGAAAATGTAGATAGGCAAGAGGAGGTATGTCAGTTGGTTCTTCAATATACATGGATGAAAGTGAAGTATAGAATGAAGGATTCTTTTGGCTCCAGTCTCTCTGAAAGAAAAAAAAACTGTAATTTATACTAGATGTAGGGAATACACCACCAATTAAGTTACAGCCTTTGGAAGCACTGAAGAATTACAGCATTATCCTCTGCAATTCAAGAACCCTTGAATTTACATTTTCATTGGATCCAAAACTTGTAAAACTGTGAAACAGGCAAACTCCCTCATTGTGTAGATGAGAAAATCAAAGTATAAGGAAGGTGGAGGAGAGCTGGAATCTGACTTCTCATTCCAGATCCAAGAATCTTTCCATTTTACCTCTGCCATTTCAGATTTTACACCTGTATCACTGTGAGAATGGTTGGCACCTTTGACAATAATAGAAAAGTAAGAAAAAGAAGCCAAGAAAAAGTGATAAAGAGGTCAACAATCATTAAACATTTGTTAATCAACTACTATGTACCAAGTATTGTATGAAGTGCTGAAGATACAAAAGAGGTAACAGTTCCTGTGCTCAAGGAGTTTACGATCTAAAGAGAGAGACAACATGGAAACAAATATATAGAAAACAAACTATATATAAGATAAATAGGATATCATTAACAGAGGAAAGACAGAAGAATGAAGAAGTATTAGGGAATTTTTCACATAGAAGGTGGGGGTGAGAGGAGAGAGAGGGCTTCTCAGGCATGGGAGAAACCAGAGAAAGTGCCCAAAGTGAAAACACAGAATGTTTTGCTTCTCCCAAGATGATGAATTCCAACTGGGATATATTTATTTTATGATGGCAGTGAGACACCCAGTTGGAAGTGTCCAGAAGACATCTAGACCTCAGCAGGCGAGTCAGGGCTACAGACACAAATATAGGAATTATCTACAAATAACTTAAATTAGGCAATGAATGGGATCTCTAAGGTAGGAAGAGAGTACCTGAATAAGAAAAAAGTAAAACCATCCCTTTCAAGTGAATTCTATGGAGACATTATCCTTTAGCTGATTGCAGTATCTTTAAGGGCCCAGTGCTCTTGCCAGACCCACTTCTTAGCCTCATCACTAAAAAAAGTTCTCATTCATCTGTCTTATCTCTGATCATTGTCCTTATGTGTGTTCATATTTAGACTCTAGTATCAATTTGATGCTATTGACATGAGGTGCCTTTTACTTGCACTCCTACCTGTTTTTTGAAGAGCTCCTCTTCCTGCCTTATGTAACTTATTCTACCTTCCCCTTCTACCTATTTCATTCCTTCTCAACCTCCAGACCCAGTTCGGCTAAGATTTTGAGAACATAGCTTTAAATTTGTAGTTTTCCAGAAAAAGCACTGAGGGCAACTTTTATTCTGTTATTTTATGCTGGAAAGAAGAAAAAAAAAAACTCTCTGACCTCCAAAATAGCTAAAATGCTATTATAGAAGACATCTGGAAGAAAGAGCCAGGCCCAGTGGGAACAACCCTCTGCCTGGTCTTTCTCACTGCCTCACTGTGGACTGGTCTTTGGCGTGGTGCAGGCTGGCAGGATGAAGGCCCCAGACATCCAGCTGCCTGGTTCCGAAGGAGTCATGGTGCACTCAGCAGGACTAGGATTTGCAGCTGCTCACCGCAACTCTCCAGATGGGATCTGAACTATACAGCATACAGTCTGGCTATCACTTCCCTCATTTTGGACACCAGGCTTCTGTTGTGGCCTGGGATCATTAGCTCTCTTGGCAAGCAAACTGAGCTTACATAGCATTCCTGGGCTAGGACATAAGTGTTCTAGAAACTTCATCTATTGTCAATCCTCCCAAAGGGGTGCCTCTTGCTTCTGAAGGAAACGTTGAAAATCATTCCAGATAAGGAACAGAAGCAAGGATTCTCACAATAAATTAGCCCATCTTTTTAATTCCCTTTCCAGATAAGAAAGCAATAGGTAATTAAGACCAGCGCACCTCCCCCACCAATTTACCAGCCAGAAGATTTCTGGAAAAATAAGTAAAGAGATCTGAACCTTCCTTTGTTCTCTATAATCAGGATAAGAGATATACAAGAATATGTTTCAAGAACAAAAGACAGGATGGATCCCTGCCAATAGCCAAGCTACTCTCTAAGCACAGACTGGTAGAACCTATGTGCCCAGAACTCTCTTTCTCTCTCTCATCCTTGAAATGATTATTCTTTTCCGAGTTTTTATAGTAACAGACTGGCAAAGGGGTTGCCAGGCTGCCAGCTCTGTGATCAAGCTATGGCTCCTCAAGAGGTGGCTTTATCATTACTCACTGTGTAGCAGATGCTACAAGAAAGGCCTGGAACAACACTGAGGTATGTTTGGAGCAAAGACCAAGTTCCCATTTCTTGGCAAGTAAGCTGAGAAAAATTTTAAAACATCCTTCATAAGGCTTAGGAAAAATCCTGTCTGGTAGATACACAATCTCTATAACCACTGTGAAAGGAAAAGAAGGAAAGAGGAATGGAGAAAAGAAAGGCAGGAGAGACTAATTAGGTTCTCATAAAGTATCAAAAGGCCTCCAACAATTCACAGAAAGATAGGACAAAAGATCACCAGAGATGAAAAGGCATGAACTGGCTACTGTCTCTACTACTGAAGGAAAAATGGTACAAGATTCTGAATCTATTAAAGATGACATCAGGGTAACACGTGATGGAAAGGAAGTATCTTTGCAGCAAATGTCCAGCTTCCTATTTGACAGAAGCAGCTGAGACTTATTTGAGATTGGATAGCTACTTTTGTTGCTGTTGTTTTAAAGTATAATCCTCTCTTCTCTCTCCTATAGCACCTAACACAATGTTGATCTTGGAACACGGTTCATTGCTGCTTACTGAAATGACTGAGAACCTGCATATATTCATTATGCTTCTGAGAGAGGGTTTATACTTGTTCTACTTGGTCCCAGAGGGCAGAATCAGAAACACTCAGTGGAAATTGCAGAGAGAAGGAAAAGCTTTCTCAACAGTTAGAACTATCTAAAAAGTAGAATGGGTTGCCTCAAGAGACAGCGAATTTCTAGTCACTAGAGTCTTCAATCCAAGACTGGATAATCATTTAGCAAGATATTGAAGAAAGGATTCCTGTTCTGGAATGGATTAGACCAAGTAATGTTTGGGGTCTCCGCTAGCTCTGAGGTTTCATGTTAACATAGAAGTTGATAGATCATTCAAAGGTGAATGTAAAATAATGAGGCGATTAACTCAGTAATGATTTTTTTAGGACTAAGGCTTCAGTTCTTATAATATCTCTTCAGCCACAGTCTGATGTCATTTTAGAATCTTGATTATGGTATAAAATTTGTCAGAGTTAGATACCTTATTTCTTTTTCCTCACTTAATAACAGTTTATTTTTTCCCAATTTCATGTAAAGATAGTTTTCAACATTCATTTTAGTAAGATTTTGAGTTTAAATTTTTTCTTCCTTCCTCCCTTATCTCCCCCTTCCTCAAGGCAGCAAGCAATCTAATATAGGTTCTACATATAGTCATTTTAAACATATTTCCATATTTGTCATGTTGTGAAAGAAGAATCAGAACAAAAAGGAAAAATGGAAAAAAAGAAAACAAAACCAAAAAAAAAGTGAAAATCATTAATTCTCATGAAAATTGTATGCTTCAATCTTCATTCAGTCTCCATGTTTCTTTCTCTGCATGTGGATGGCATTTTTTCATCACAAATCTGTAGAAATTGTCTTGGATCACTGTATTGCTGAAAAGAGCTAAGTCTATTGTAGTCAATCATCACACAATATTATTGTTACTGTATACAATGGTTCTGGTGACTTCATTCAGCAATAGATAACATTTCTGAGTAGTTATTCAGCATTGCCATTAAATGATGGTTAAACCCAGTATTCTCCATTTAAGTGATCTTGCCTAATGAGACCAAAAGAACAGTACCTCCTTTACATTAGCTTTTTGTACTAACACAATAATAGTCTTCTTATCCTCTCCACTGATATTCTCTTTTAATGTCTTATCTAGGCTTTGTAGTTTCTTTTTTTGTTTGTTTTGTTTTGTTTTGTTTTTCTTTTGCTAAGGCAATTGGGGTTAAGTGACTTGCCGAGGATCACACAGCTAGGAAGTGTCAAGTGTCTGAGATCAGATGTCAAGTGTCTGAGATCAGATTTGAACTCGGGTCTTCCTGATTTCAGGGCTAGTGCTCTATCCACTGTGCCACCTGCTGCTTGTAGTTTCAGTGAGATATAAGCATGTCTTAGAAATAGTACTGGTCCAAATTTTTTACTTCTTTCTTGTCTAGATTATTTGGGGGAAATCACTTAGAAATCACAGAATTTAGAATTACAGGAGACATTAGACATCATGGGATCTACTTACCCTCTTTGAGTCACCATTTCTTCATCTATTAAATAGATGATTTGGACTAGATCATTTCATATGACCTTTGTAGCTCTGGATCCTAGATATTAAGAAGTACTTATTAAATACCTACTGTGTGTCAGGCACTATGTTAGATGCTCCAAAAACAAAAACAAAAATGAAATAGTACCTGCTCCCGAGAAGTTTTTGGGAAAGACATTGTACATGAATAATGTACACAATAAATAAGTACATAAAAATAAATTCAAGATTGAACAGAGTTTTGAAGGAAATAAATGATTCCAAGATACAGAGGTATAAAGTGTGAGTGAATTCCAGTCATGGGAGCCAGCCAGTACAAGGTGCAGAAATGGGAAATAGAGTGCCATGTTAGAGGAACAACAAGATGGGTTTGGTTGGATCATAGAGTTCAGAAAGAGGATGATAAGATTGAAAAGGAAGGCAGAGGAGCAATTTGATCTGAAGCTATTAGGAACCTTTGGAGTTTATCAAGTAGGGTACAACATGATCAGACTTGCAATTTAGAAAAAATAATTTTGTCAGCTGTGTGAAGGATAGAAAAGTGAGGAGATATGAGTAAGAGAAACCAATCAGGAGACTACTGCAATAGTTCCAGGCATGAATTAGGGAGAGGCCATGTGTCTAGAGAGAAGACATATGAGAGATATATGTGAAAGGACAATATAAATGACAAGTTTTAGGGAATGATATGAATGGTAGATGGGGTGAAGAGGAAAGAAGGTACCTGCTGCAATGAATTTGCAAGAGAAAATCTGGGAGAAGAGTTAAAGGAGGATAGAGAAGATTAAAGGCCTGCATAGGCTTAAAATGTAAGGTCTGAGAGAAAGCAGCAAATCAGAAAGAAACCACCTGGGGATGTACTTCCCAGTGTGTACAGTTAGTGCTGGAGTGAATTTATTGGGTAGGAAAGTTTCTGATATATGTTAGAAAAAGGTCTGGAAGAAGACCCAAGAGTATTCTTTCAGGATGGAGGCAACTAGGAAGTGTCTGTAGAGAACAGGGAAGAAACAAGTCAATAGAAAGAGATTGAACATTAAAGGAAGAATGTTTCGGGGGGACAATCTGCCTGAGAAGACAGGAAAAGATAGAATCAAGGGAATATGTAGAGAGGGGTTTGCCTTGGTGAATAAGGCAACTTCATCATCAGAGATTAGAGAAAAGGAGGAAAGAATGAGGGACTGATGTCAAAAGGTTTTGAGATGCAGAGAAGGGGAGAGGAAGGAGTTTTAGGGACTGGCCTCTATTTTCTCATTAAAGTATGAGGTGAGGTCTTTGGCTAAGGGCTAAAAGAAAATAGGGAGGGGATTGTGTACAATGCTAAAGGAGAGAAGTTAGGAAGAACCTCCAGGGGAGACTAAGTCACCAAATCAATTAGATAGGAGTAAAAATATTGTCTGTGATGAGGGCCAAATTTATAAAAGACTCTGTCTCATGTTTTGAAACAAAAAGTTACTGGACAAGGACAGGATTTCTAAAGAGCTGTGTCAGCAGAATGGAACCAAAATGAGAATACTTTGCGCATCGACACAAAAATGGAGTATTTTCTTCTGCCATCCAAGAACAAAAAGAAGTTAGGTTTGTGCTGAACTTGTCAGGACAATCTGAATTCAAATCTCATCATAAACAATTAACTGTCTGTGCTTCCATTATCACATTTGCAAATTGGGAATGATAATAGCACCTACCTCACAGTGTTACCGTGAGGGTCAAATGAGGTAACAATGAATATAAAACAGTTCAGAGAGATGCATCAGCCTTGCTAAGTGCAAAGAGGCTCAACATTAGAAAACTGGCTCCTGGAAAATGAGTATTTTCGGCCTCAGCAATTCACAAAAACCATCCAACATCTATTTATAGTGGAAAAGTTGTACTCTTCCTACATGGAAGGACCACAGGGACACTAATGAAATCCAAGTATCTTAAATTAAGAAATGGCTTAAATACAAACAAGATGCTATGAGATTAGACGAGAGAGATGACCAAGGATAGAGGGAGCACAAGGAAAGAGTTCTAGTAGAAAATCAAGCCCCACAATGATTAACTTAGAGAATGTTAGAACTTTTGAAGCCTTTTGAGAAAATCTTGTCCAAGCCTTCATTTGACAAAAAGGAAAACTGAGACGCAGAATGATGACTTGCCCAGGGTCATAGACTTAGTAGCAAAGTTTTCTGACTCCCAGTTCCCTGTTCTTTTTATTAGCAAAACAGACAAATGGCCAAAGCCCCTGGGGTGGCTTTGGATGCCAGTTTCTTCACAATGATCTCTGAGTGTGGTAGTTATATATTGCTATGAATTTCTGGCAGCAGAGGAAATCACTAGCAGAATGAAGTCAAGTCATCATGTTCATACCCACACTTACACACATACAAGCTCATTATTAGTTGATCCAGCTGTATAGCTGATTGCCTGAGGCCTTTGTGTAGTTCTGGCTGCCCTACCTCAGGCATCAAAGCAACCTTAATGAGGCTGTGGAGCAGATAAGGAGAGCCCTGCAGGACTCTGCAAAAGGCTCACTTACAAACTTTGAAAGGGAGTCTATTTACCCGATGATCACATCTCATGTCCTCTGTGTAAATACTGTGACTTCCCACACACACCTCTGTTTCACTAGATGAGAAAATGTCTTCATTATTTGCAGAGTTTCTATAAAGCCTGAGCCTCCATTACTTATCAGGAGAACAGAAGTTGGCGAGTTAACTATGTGTGACTCTCAGAGTTGGATGTAGCTTCCAGGGAGGAAGGTCTCCCCCAGACCAAAACTACTTTAGTCAGTCCTAAGTAGGCTGACAGAAAACTGTTTTCACAAGGGGACTGGAAATGTATGGCCTCTATACACATCATGGCACCCTCAGAGATCTGGGTTTTCACAGACCTGGGGTTGGGGTCCTGGAGGATCTCATTCCTTAACATACTCTTATGATCCAGTGATACTGACTTTCTTGCTCTTCTTTGAATGAGACCCTTCAACAAACTGTGCATTTTTTCTAACTGTCCCCCATGTTTGGAATTCTCTTCCTCCTTATTTCTGCTTCTTGGCTCCTCAGTTTCCTTGAAGGTTCAACTAAAATCTCACCTTCTGTAGGAAACCTTTCTAATGCTTTTTAATGCTAGTGCTTTCCCTCTGAAATTACTTCCAATTTATCTTGTCTTTATCTTGTTGATACATAGTTTACATGCTTCCCCTTTTAAGACTGTAAACTCCTTGAAAGTAGACACTGTTCCAAAGATCTTGTGATGAAGAGAGCCTACACCCAGAGAGAGGACTGTGGGAACTGAGTGTGGTTCACAACATAGCATTCTCACTCTTTTTGTTGTTTGCTTGCATTTTATTTTCTTTCTCATTTTTTTTCTGGTTTGATTTGATTTTTCTTATACAGCAAGATAATTGCATAAATATGTATACATATATTAGATTTAACATATAGTTCTACCATATTTAACTATATCGGACTACCCACCATCTAGGGGAGTAGAGGAAATGGGGAAAAAATTGGAACACAAGGTTTTGCAAGAGTTAATGTCAAAGAATTATCCATGCATATATTTTGAAAAATAAAAAGCTTTAATCAATTTTTAAAAGATTCTCTAGAAACAAACAAACACAAAAAAAGAAAGTAGACACTGTTTGCCTTTCTCTGTATCCATGATGTTCAACATGGTGCCTGGTACATTGTATGTGTTTAATAAAAGCTTTTTGACTTGACTTGGGAGATGTATATATGATGGGTGTCCCAATTTCTCTCTGATAACCTCTCTTCCTCTCTTGCATACTACTTTATCCCCCAACTCTCTAATCCACTTGCCCATATGTTGCTATATATTCTAGTTATTAATGAATATATCCTCTAAATCAAGTCTTGTTAACTCTTTTTGTGTCATGAATGCATCAGGCAGACCTGTGAACAACAACCTCAGGGTAATGTTTTTAAATAAGTGAAGAAAATTTCAATTAAAGATCCCCCTGAAATCTGTGCAAGGACTTTATAGTAAAGGGAGCTTACTGAAGGCAAGGATATAGCTTCTCTAAACCTTGTATCTGTCCCATTAATCTGAGCATTGGGAGCAAGACACACAGCAAGCAGAATTACAGAACCCCAGCATCTCAGATTTGGAATTGACTTCTGAAAGTATCTGGTAAAACCTGGAATTTAACATATTCAGATCAAAGTTCTATGATTTCTGCCCCTTGTTTCTGCTCTCAGAAGAGTCAGTGTGGTGTACTAAAAAAAAAAAAAATTATGAATTGCAAGAAATTCCAATCTCTGCCAATTTACTAAACTGTAAGACACTGGGCAAATCATTAAACTTCTCTGGATCCCAGTTTTCCATCTAGAATAGGGACTGGCACACCTCTAAGTATCCTTTCAGCTCTAAATATATGATCTAAATTAAGTGATACCATCAGTCTATCAACATTTACTAAGCACCTACTTTGTACTAGGTACTGAGCTAAGCAGTGGGGATACAAAAAGAGGCAAAAGCCTGCTCTCAAGGCACTTACAATTTAATGGGGGGAGACAACATACAAATAAATATGTATGTGTGTGTATATGACATGTTATGATATATATGTATATATAACGAGTCATATACACAGTAAATAAAAAACAATTAAAAAAGAGAAGGTATTGGAATTAAGAAGGATTGGGGAAGACTTCCTATAGGAAGTGGGATTTTAATTGGGATTTAAAGGAAGTCAGAGGAGGAGGTATATTCCATGATTGGGATAGAGACAGAATGCCCAAAATCAAGAAATAGAATGTCTTGCTTGTGGGACAATCAAGACGCCAACATCACTGAATCAGTGTGTGTCAGGGAATAACGTATAAGAATATTGCAAAGGTATGAGGGGGGTAGGTTATAAAGGGTTTTGAATGCCAATCAGAGTGCTCTGTATATGCTGCTGTATATGCTGCTGGAAGCAATAGGAAGCCATGGGCTTGAGAAGTGTAGTAACATAATTAAACATGCATTTTAGGAAAATCACTTTAGTGGATGAAGAAAGGATAGACTGGAGTAGGGAAAGACTAAGGCAGGCTGATCCACCAAAAGGCAATTGTGGCATGAATAAATAAAGACTTGTACCATAGTGTACCATAGTGGTAACAGCATAAAAGGGGCGAAGGGGAGAAGTATTAGAAAAACAATGCAGGGGTGAAATCAACAGACCTTGGCAATAACTGGGAGGAGAGAAAGACAGTGAGAAATTCATATTAACTCCTTGGTTATGTGCCTAAGGGACTGGAAAGAAGGTGTTGCCCTCTATACTAATAGGAAAAAATAGGAGGTTGGGAAGAGTTTAGGTAGAAAGGTAATGAATTCTGTTTTGGATATAATGAGTTTAAGTTGATAAGATCAACAAGTATAGAGAAAGAAGAGAGGAAGGGCCAGGATAGAACCTTGTGAGTGACCCCTGTGGTTAAAGGATGTGATCTGGAGGAAGAAAAGGAGACAAAGAAGGAACAGTCAGCTAGGTAGAAGGAGAATCAGGAGGGAGGAATGTTCCAAAAACTTAGAGAGAAGAGTATCAAGGAGGAGTGATCAACAGTGTCAAAGGGTGTAGGATATATATCCCTAAATTGCTCTCTATCCACTTTTTATGTTTTATTTTTCCCCATTATATGTTCAAATAATTTTTAACAATTTTCTTAAGTTTTGAATTCCAAATTCTATCTCTCTCTTCCTTCCTTCCCTTCTCCTTCCTTGAGATGCTAAGCAATCCAATAAAGATTGTACATGTGCAATCATGTAAAATATTTCCGCATTAATCATTTTCTATCACTTTCTAAGGGCTCAGAGTTCTAAGGAAGGTTTGTTGTTTCTCCTGTATGGTCTGGTTTATTTCTCTAACACTTCTATGTCAATATTTGTTTTTTGTTTGTTGTTTTCATGAAAGTAGCTTATTAGCCAAATCCTACTATAGTTATCCCAGAAAGTAGGTACAGTATAGCCTTACCTCCAGCTCCTCTAAGACTAATGAAGACTTGGAAAAATCAGAATACCACAACAGGAATAGTACAAGGAGAACATGGAGCTCACCACAAGAACATAAAACAAGAAGATATATAAGTATCTGGCCTCAGATAGTTACTAGCTATGTGACCCTGTGCCAATCACTTAATGCTGTTTGCCCCAATTTCCCCCTTTGTAAAATAAGCCCGAGAAGGAAATGCCAAACCACTCCAGCACTTTGTCAAGAAAACCCCAAATGAAATTATTAAGAGTTAGATACAATTGAAATGACTGAACAACAATAAAATTACTTCATCATCCACTTAGACTGGGAAGCAGTGACAATTCCCAGGAAGGAATATAAAATGGACTTACAACATAGGAGAAAACCAGAGAGAGTTTTGAACACACCATTTCTCTCCCCCCCCCCACCTCATCCTTATTCTCCTTAAGGAAGTTGTCTTCCCTAACTTATAAAGTCAAGTGACCATTCCCTAGGAAAACCATGAAGCATCAACAGGGAATTCTCACTTATTTCTCATCCTTTTCTAGAGAGAAAAGAAACATGTTCCTTAAGAAAGGGAATGATGATCTCATTGTGATGTCAAAACCTCTGAGGAAAAGCAGCCAAGATTCTGCTAATTGTTGATGAAGCTGAGTGACAGTCATGTGCAGAAGTGATTTGTAAATCTCATTTTCCTAGAGCTTATTAGCAGACTCATTAACTGTACAACAGTACATTACTTTCTGAAATTCTGATCTAAGCAGAAAATTAAAATTATTTGCTAAATGACCTAATAAAATTGAATAAAATGTGCTTAGAAAATGAAAACTAGAGTAGACCAACCTCTGGAGTTGAGCTAAAAATAATATTCGTTCCTCATCAGTGAAATTTAGCAAAGTGCCTTTATGCACCTGTCACCTGCTGGAGGAGATGAGGTTAAGCTACCATCCAAAATGCCCTTTAACCATCTATCTACAAGATCAGCTCAGAGAGTGGAGCAAATTAGGTCTTTCTAGATAGAAAGAAAAATGTGTGTACACACACACACACACACACACACACACACACACACATATATACACACACACATATGATTTTTGCTAAAATGACCCATTTTCACCTGAGGGTGGCATTTATGCAGAGGCTCTTATAAAATGGGTTGGTTTCCTAACACTCTAGCACAGTCATGGTGAAGTGCTGCCAACTTTTGCTTTCAAACAGTAAGGCTGGGGTCAGCATGTCTCAGACTAATCCATTACTACTGTCACCAAGCAAAGGGGCCTGAGGGAAGGGGGAGGAGAGAGAGTGTTCTAATAATAACTGACATTTGTGTAGAACTTTAAAGACTGCAGGGCACTTTATATCACATTTCCTATGATCCTTACACTCTACCTTGTGAGATGTGCTATAGGTATTTTTATCCCCATTTTACAGATAAAGAAACTGAGACAAAGGGAGGTTTTTTTTTGTTTTGTTTTCATATTCAATCCATTATGCTATTTGGATATATTTCTTTTATTAGTTATATATGACTGTTGCATTTGGTTAACAGTGATACATTGATCTGTCACCCCACTGACATGGATATTCCTACTACCAGTACAAGCCATACCTCCTTCATGCCTTCTTATCCTGTGTAATCTTTTTTCACAAATAATAATATTCATGTTCATAATAATATTCATAAATAATTAGATTATTGGCAAAGTACTTGGAAAACCATAATGCACAATATAAAGCTACCATTTATATTATGCATTATGGTTTTCCAAGCATTTTACCAATAATATCTTATTTGATCCATACAATCGTCCTAGGACATATTATTATCCCAATTTTGCAAATTGCTCTTTTTAGCATTCAAAGCCCTTTATAAGGTAGCCCCATCCTACTTTTCCAATCTTTTTATACCTTGCTCTTCAATATATACTCTTCATTCCATTGACACTGAGCCCCCACCTATTCCACAAGACATTTCTCAGCTCTGAGCATTTCCCCTAGCTATCTCCTATCCTTGGAACACACTCCTTCTTTCTTTCAGACTATTTGACCTCTATGGCTTCCTTTAAGTTCCAAATAAAACCCCATCTTCTACAGGAAGTTTTTCCCATCCCCTCTTAAATCCAGTGCTTTCCCTCAGCTTGTTTTGTGTGTATTTATATATTGTCTCTGTCATTAGATTGTCAACTCATTGAGGGCAGGGATTGTCTTTTGCATCCCTTTCTATCTCCAGTGGTTACTGAGGTGCCTGACACATAGAAGGCCCTTAATAAATCTTTATTGAATTAAACAGAAGAGGATATTGTGCCAAAGTGAATTTAAGCAACTTGCCTAAAGTCAAACAGCTAATGTCTGAAATGGAATTTGAATTCAGGTATTCCTGACTCCAGGCCCAGAGCTTTATCCACAGAGCCACCTAATTGCCTATATATAAATCCTCCATTGAACTTGTACTCAATATATTAGAGATCTTCTTCTGGCTTCTTTATTATCTCATGTCTACCAGTATCCAACACAGACTGTCCCACTGTTCTCTCTCACTCTCCCTTGGCCTAACTGGAGACAACCCAAGGAGCACAGAGTGTGGGAGGCAAAATTCCATGAAAATAATAGGGCAGTACCATCTCCTAACAGCAGGCCAGTACCTCCAAAGTGGGATCAGGAAGGGCAAGGATTATATACAACATCAGAAAGCCTTAGCAGTCAGGATTTTCAGGACAGGACAGAAATAGAAGAATCCACTACAGAACTGTCTGATCTCAGGATTTGATATATTTTTAAATTTATCTGTTGATTTGGTTGGGTTGCAATTTTGGTTGTTTTTGACAGGACCAATGATTTAATCAATTTGGAGATCTCTAAAAATTCCCCAGTAGTGCCTATTAGCTCTTT
Organism: Myrmecobius fasciatus; assembly: GCA_023553655.1. Lineage (NCBI taxonomy): Eukaryota > Metazoa > Chordata > Mammalia > Dasyuromorphia > Myrmecobiidae > Myrmecobius > Myrmecobius fasciatus. Next base: position 363,904 of record JAJPUD010001893.1, read on the forward strand.
TCCTTCAAATTTATCATTTTAGAGTAGAACAGCTAGATGGCCCAGTGGATAGAGTGCCATGTTTGGGGTCAGGAAGATCTGAAATCAAACCTATCCTCAGATGCTTACTAAGGTGTATGACTCTGAGCAAGTCACTTAGCCCTATTTGCCTCCATTTCCTCATCAGCAAAATGAGCTGGAAATGGAAATGGCAAACCAATCTTTGCCAAGAAAATGCTAAATGGGGTCACAAGGAGTTGGGCACCACTGAACAACAACAATATCTAGGGGCACTGAAAGGTGAAGTCTTATATTAGAATCTCTCTCCCTTTCCCTCATCTCTCTCTCCTCCTTCTCCCCCCCCTCCCTTTCCTTCTTCCTCTCCCTCTCTCTATCTCTATTTCTCTCTCTTTTTACAACACTTTCAGAATAAATTCCTCCACCCTTCCATACCTGGAAAGTATCCCTTGGAATGAAAAATAGAAAGAGAAGGGAAAATAAAATTTCATTAAAAAATAAGACAATAGGGGCAGCTAGATGGCGCAGTAGATAGAGCACTAGCCCTAAAGTCAGGAGGAAGTGAGTTCAAATTTGATCTCAGACACTTAACACTTCCTAACTGTGTGACCCTGGGCAAGTCACTTAACCCCAATTGCCTCAGGGGGAAAAAAAGACAATACCAACTGTATTGCACTCATAGTCTCTCACCTTTACAGAGAAGTCAGAAAGGAACACTTCTAAACTCTTCTCTGGGACTACATTTCGCTGTCATAATTATGCAAGGGTTGTTTTCCTTTTTCTTTTCTTTTCTTTTCTTTTTTTTTTTTTTTGGCCCTTTTCATTTAAATTGTTGTAATCTTTGAGTATTTTTTTTCTGGTTCTGCTTACTTCACTCTGCATAAGCCTTGCCAAACTATTTAATTCTTCAAATGTACTGTTTGTTATCATATAGTAATATGTGCCAAACTCTCCTTAGCTATTCTATAATGATGGTTATCTACTTTGTTTCTAGTTGTTTGGTGATAGAAAAAAATGCTGCTCTCAATATATAGGTGTATATGGCACCTTTCTTCCTGTTTTTTGTCTATTTTGCGATAAATATCTAATAGTGGAATCTTTAGGTCAAATAAGATGGATCTTTTAGTCTCTTGGAATAATTCTACATTGCTTTCTAATGTAAGGGTTATTCTAGTATAATCCTAGACTTCTGCCTGACAACCAGGCATTTCATTTCATTTCAACCCCCCAGTGGTTCTTCAGTGACTACAGGGTTGGAAATAGGGCAGTTTCTTGTCTCTGTCATTGGCTGAAGCCCCCACTGAATTGTTCTCCCAATCTAAGGAAATCTGAGCAACCAGCTTCATTTAATCACCAATATAATCAGATTAGCTCTTATATTTTCTTCAAAGGTATTAGCAAGAACATACATTTCCCCCAACATCTCAGGGGCATAATCTGCACACACACCCCTCTCCCCGCTCCTGTCCAACACAACTTCAGTCATGATATGATGTCAGATATGGTAGAAAATAATCTTTGAAGGTTAATTTCTTCATCCCTTATGTTTTCAGCATGAACATTATTTATGGACAGAAATCCTTATCAAGCTGTTACAAAGATAAGAGCTCAGGCACATTGATCATAGAATCACAGGATCATAGATTTAGAGTGAAAAGAGATGGCATAATGCCCTCGAATCCAAATTCTTCTCCTGTTACATGTAGATCTTCTGAGCTCTGAGATATCCTTATCCCAGTTCTCAAGGCCAGTGGAGTCTGATCCCTACAGCTTAAATTAGTTACATCTCCTCAGTATTCTAGGGGACACAGTGAAAACTCTTGGGAGTTTAAGTAACATACCCAAGATTACACAGAAAAATTTGAATCCAAGTCTTCCTGAATCAGTTATTGCTGATGTCATGTCTTTTCAACTGTCTTTTTTTCTGCATTGGGTTTAATAATCACACCTCATCAATATCTTCAGTATCCTCTGCTCCTCTGACTGGTGGGCCAGAAGGTAAAGCAAAGAACTCCTTCCCAAGTTACTGTGTAAAGAGTGCTCCCATGTCAGCCATCTCTTCATTTTCTACCCCTACTCATTTTCTTTCCTTTAGACTGGACTCCATCATTCCCCTCAAAATAGGAGACTTCTCATCCCCTTTGCCCATTTTCAGCTTTATTTTGTGTATTGTCTTCCCCTTCAGACTGTAAGCTTTTTGAGACTTTCTTTTTTATATTTGTGTCTCTAGCACTTAGCACATAATAGATACATAATAAAAGTTTATAGATTGACCATAAAAGTAATATCCATAAAATTTTCCATTCATTTGTAATCCTTCCTTTCTTTTAAAATATATTTTAAAAAATTCTTGAACTTGAAAGGGTATCAGACCTTTTTTTTTTTTTTCATTTCAACTTGGCAATCAAGGAAACAGTAACAATGTGGCTGGAACTATAAAGCAATAAACTGTATTTGCAAAACACTTTTATATAGTATCACATCTGATCCACACAAAAACCTCAAGCATTTCAGTGGTTATTTTATACATACAAAAGATGGGGCCCAGAGAAAATAAGGAATTTTCTCATAGTCACATGGTTCATAATTGCCAGAGATGGAATTTAAACTCCATTGTTTCCTGACTCAAAGTATATGCTCAACCAATCTGTCATGCTCCCTTCTCCATCTTTTTAAAGCATAATCTCACCTTAGAGTTACAGAATTGATGCTACCCTTTGACCCAGTGATGCTTCTACTAGAATTATAACAATGTAACTAAGAAGAAAAAGAAGTATAAGATTAGACTGAAAAAATAATCTATATTTTTATTTCTCACTAAAAAGAGAAAAAATTGATGGGCAAAATACTGTTCACTATAATGACAAAAAAGAACTATTTGTATAAAAAATATTCATAGCTGCTTTACTTATAATAGCAAAAAAAACTGGAAACAGCTTATCTATCCAACAGTTGGGGAATGGCTGAATAAATTGTAGTCGATCAGCATAATGGAATATTATTATGCTGTAAAATACCACAAATATGAAGGATACAAAGAAATATGGAAAGACATGTATAAAGTGATGCAGAGAGAAAAAAACTCACAGAAACAGAGCAACCACATATGCATTAAATGAATATCTAAAAAAAAAAAAAAAAAAACCTGAAAAACTTTTAAATTGCAAAAAAGAAAAAGGGCTGTGGAGAAAATATAAATAATTTATTACTTTGTTAAGTTTACCAATGAATCATTAAACATGCATTTATGAAACACCCACTCTGTGCCAGGTACTATGCCAGATACTAGAGATACAAATATAAATAAAATAATTTCCAGTCACAAGAATCCTACATTCTAATGGAGGAGACAAGGAGGACATATGTAAATATAGGTGGCATAAATATAAGGAGAATAAATGAAAAGTAATTAAATACAGAAACTGGGTGGTACAGTAGATAAAGCACCAGGCCTAGAATCAGAACTTTAATTCAAATCTGGTCTCAGATACTTACTAGCTGTGATCCTGGGCAAATCACTTATCCCTTTGCCTTAGTTTCATCATCTGTAAAATGAGCTGAAGAAGGAAAAGACAAACCACCCAGTGTCTTTGCCTAGAAAATCCCAAATGTAGTCCACAAAGAGTACAATGCAACTGAACAAAAACAATAAAAACTAAATTCAAGATGGTCCAGAGGGAAGTCACAGAGTGAGTGGGGAACAGATTGAGGAAAAGTTTCACATAAAAGGTGTTGCTTGAGCCATATTTTGAAAGAATTGAGGGATTCTATGAGCAGGGGTGAGGAACAGGACACAAAGTAACATCAAATACTGGAACATATGACTCAGGATCAAGAGGCCAATGATTTATTATATAGCCTATTCAGAAAAACCTTCTATCTGTCATGTATAAAGCAAGGTGATTTAAAAAAGCCCTAGATTCCTGAGAGTCCTCCAATCAACTGAGTGAGATGAAAGAGTAGATATTGTCCAAAAGGGCACAATTCATGCAAGGATGCATGCTCCCAAGTCTCTTACAGAAAGAACATCAACGGTCAAAGTAGTCAGTTTTCTGACTGTGGGAAAGAAGTTCTTTGTGTCCTCATACCTACCTACGTAAGAGTTGCCCTTCTGATAAAGGTCATAGGATCATATATAGATTTAAAGTTTAAAAGATCTGAGAGGCAAAAAAAAATAATAGTAATAAAATAAAATGGGATGTCTTCCTAATACTAAATCCTGGGCTCTACTACTCAATGTTTCCTACATAATTTCATCAAGGGCCACACCCTGTAATCTCATTAAGATGTTTGTGAGACACTCTAATTGAAGGGGACTATCTGATCACTCCTGCTACAAATAATTTTAAGAGAGTCAGAAGTGAGAGGACCCAAAACAAGCATCAAGTGGGATTTAAACATTCCTTACAGCTATTCATCTTCCCTAGAGCATCTCTGAGGTCAACCTGACCTTTATGGTACACTTTTGAGTTAGACAATTTCTAAACACAAAAAGTTAAGTTCAAATAATAGGTTTTCTAAACAATATAAAATATTTTCCTACAATCCCCCTCTACTTCTGTTCCTATGAAATCCTTAGTCATGTCTTTCTAGAAATTTACATAGAGGATCCCTTCAGTGTCTAAAAGCCTTCTTCTTATTCAAGGCTAAAATAATAGTTATATTTTTATATGTTTTTTCCTTTACCTTCCACTAAAGTCCTCCTCTTTTCACTATGGTGCAGAGGTATCCCTGAGTTATAAAATGGTGTTCAACACAATGCTGGACGTATTCAGTTCAGTCGTTTCAGTTGAATTCAACCCTTTGTGAATCGACATTTAAGGTTTCCTTGGTAAAGATATTGGAATAGTGATTAGCACTGGAGGAAGAATTCCCCATAGTGATAAAATGAAGTGCTCTTGTGCTATAAGAAATGAAGAAATATAAGGTGCTAGATGGTGCAGTGGATAGAACACTGGCCCTGTAGTCAGGAGAATCTGAGTTCAAATCCAGTCTCAGACACTTGACAGTAGTTTTATGACTCCCAGGCAAGTCACTTAATCACAATGTGTGTGCCTTACACACATACACAAAAAGAGAGTGAGAGAGAGAGAGAGAGAATGAGAATGAATGGAATAACAACAGCATAATAAAGACAAAACTTTTTTTTCCTTAATATTTTATTATTTACTTTTAACATTATTTTCTTTTTAAATTTTGAGTTCCAGATTCTCTCCTTCCTTTTCATTCTTTTCCCTACTCACTGTGTGGTGTGTGCAACATGATAAAATTATATATATGAAATCATGTAAATATAATATTTTCATATTAGCCATAATTCCAAAAAAGCAATAAAACTAAAGAGAGAAAATTATATTTCAATTTGCACTCAGAGTTCATCAGTTCTCTCTATAGAAGTAGACATTTTTTCATCATAAATCCTTTGGAAATGGATTATATTGATAAGAGCAGTCATAATTGTAGTAGATCACAATTGGTCATCATTACAACATTGTTGTTCCCATGTATAGTGATCTCTCCATTCTTCTCACTTCACTTTGCATTCAGATGAGTCTTGCCATATTTTTCTAAAACCATTGCCCTTTTTTTTTCTTACAGCACAGTAGTGTTCCATCATAATCATATGCCACAACTTATTCCATCAATTCTCCAATTGATGAGTATTCTTTCAATTTCCAATTCTTTGTCAATACAAAAAGCATTACTATAAATGTTTTTGTTTTCCTTTTTCTTTGATGATCTCTTTGAAATACAGATTATGTCGTTGGGTCAAAAGATGTGAATAATTTTATAGTCCTTTGGGCCTAGCTACAAATTGTTCTCCAGAATGGTTGGACTAGTTTTACTAGTCCACAAGCAGTTCATTAATGTACCTATTTTTCTCTCATCCCCTCCAACATTTGTTATTTCTAAAGGGTGTGAGGTGGTACCTCAGAGTAGTTTTAATTAGCCTTTTTCTAATCAATAGTGATGTAGAGCACTTCTTCATATGACTATAGTTTTAATTTTTTTCTGAAAACCACTTAATTATATCCTTTGACCATTTATCAATTGGGGAATGACTCCTATTTTTATAAATATGACTAAGTTCTATACTTAATATATATTTGACAAATGAAGCCTTTTTGGAGAAACTTGCTGTGCAACTTTTTGATATCACATCATTGTCTATGGTTTCTTTTAGCATAATGTATTTTCCCTAATAATATCTTTTAATTAACTCTATTTTTGGTTTTGTTTTGTCTGAGATCATGATTGCTATCCCTGCCTTTTTTACTTTGGCTGAAACTTATTATATTCTGCTCTAGTCCTTTAACTCTGTATGTTTCTGTTTCAAGTGTCGAACATATTTTTGGATTCTGATTTCTAATCCATTGTGCTGTTTTTATTTTATGAGTGAGCTCACCCATTTACATTTTTATTATCATTACTATGTATTTCCCTCCATTCCATTTTCTTCTGTTTCTTCCTGTCTCCTCTCCCTCTTCTCTCCCCTCTCTCTTTTTTCTATCTTTCTACCTATCTCTGTCTGTTTCTCTCAGTGTGTCTGTCTCTCTGTTGCTCTCTCTCTTTTTCTCTCTCCTTCCTTCCCTCCCTCCCTATTTTGCCCCTCTTCAAGAGTTTGTTTTGTTTGTACCCACTGACTTCCTTAATCTGCCCTCTCTTTTATCAAGGACAAACAACTTTGAAAGCTATATGAACTATCACCATTCCCAATTACAAAGGACTGATGATGCAATACACTATCCATTACAGAGATATGATGAATTTGTTACTTATCAGCCATTAGAAAAACTTATTTTCCTTATCTATGCATATTTGTTATAAGAAATTCTTTTCCTCAGTAGAGTGGAGGAGTGGGAGAGAGAAAAAATAAATTTGTTGATTTTTTTAACCCCCTTTTGGTGAGGGGGGTTGATGCTACAGATGTGAAATGTTGCATACCCTTCCAGATGAGGTTACTGTATTATTAGTTTTATTTAACTGTTTTACTTTGTTACAAAAGACATCTCATAAAATGGAAATAAGTTGTTAATGTTTGTAATGTAAAAAAATAAAACACATCAATAAAAAATACAGTTATCAAAATATTTTAAGTTCACAGATCCTAGGTTAAGACTACTTTTTCTAAGATAAAATTCAAACCATGCAGCCTAGCATTTAAATCCCTCATAATCTGGCTCTAACCTATCTTTCCAGCTTTATTTCACATGACTCTCCTTCATGCACTCTGCCTTCTAGCTAAATCAGACTACTAGCTGTTCCTCAAACTTAATATGAGATCTCCTGCCTTTATATATTTGTGCAGGTTCTTCTCATGCCTGAAATGCACTTTTTCCTCATTTGTGCTTGTCAAAGACTTAGGGATATAGTAAACTATAGAAAGACCAAGAGTGTTATGGTCCATGAGGTCACAAAGAGTCAGACACGACTGAATGATTGAACACCAACAAAAAATGTTTGTCAAAATCCTTTCTCTTTTCAACATACAACTCAAGAAAAAGCAAATTATCTTTTTAAAAATTTTAAGAAATAAATTTTAGAAGACTTATCAGTTACCACCCATTGTATAAACCCTTTACTGATCTCCCTTGTTCCCCTCACTCTCCACTGTGAAAATCTACTCTTCCTCCTAAAATTTCATTAGGGTTCTTTGTATCTCTTTTGCCCTCATTCTCTCCTATTTTGTATTTTACTTCTCTGCATACGTTGCCACATTTTCCACCCCCAAGTAGAATTTAAGTCCTTCAAGACAAGAAATGTGTCATTTTTACCTTTGTATCCCTCAACATCCATCTCAGTGCTTTTTCCATTTAGTAAGCATTTAAATGTTTGTTGAATTTAATTCTGTGGGCTCAATTCACAATCTCATCCTCATCTTTGAGAATCAGAAACTCATTTTTATCAGCTCGCCCATGGATAATGAGGCTCTGGGGACAGATTTGCGATCACCAAACTCACATGAGGCTGAATGATAAACTAGACTCAAATTTATTAATTGACCTTGAGAAATAAAACTGCTGAGCAGACTGTTAGCCTCTCATGGACCAGTCAGCACATTCTCCTCCCCACATGAAAGTCAATAGGGAAAATGAATAAAGATCCCAAACCAAAGATTAGTGGCCAGAGAGAGTCAGAAAAAAAGAAGAGTAGGATATTTTAAATGGTATTTTCATCAAACCATGGTAACCTGCTCCATACTATGGAGAGAAACCCAGATGTGACTATGTGAAAGTCTCTCTCAAGGAGTACTAGAAAAACATCAACTAGTCCTTTTGCTACAACAATGCTTTACAACGTTTTATCATTAGTCAACAGAAGACTCTGCAGGAACAACCTTACTTGTGTCATATAAGTTAAAGATAAATGCAGTAGCATGAGACAGTATATAGAGCACTGGTCCTGGAATCAGGAAAATCTGAGTTCAAATCTACCTTTAGATGAGACACTTACTAGCTGGGTGACCCTGGTCAAACCACTTAACTCTGCCTCAGTTTCCTCACCTGTAAAATGAGCTGGAGAAGGAAATGGCAAGTCACTCCAGTATCTCTGCCAAATCCCAAATTGGGGTTTCCTTATCTGTAGTGAGAATAATAATATACCTACCTGCCATGGTTGTTGTGAGATAGTTGTTTAGTATATCTGTGAGGTGTTCAGCATATAGTAAACACTACATAAATGCTAGCTATTATTACTTTCACTACAATTTCTAGAGTTATAGCTTTTTAATATTAACTTCCATTTCAATTGGTTTCTCCATGATACAATCTTGTAGACACATCAAAATTAGGGAAACATTATTCTGCACCATGAGAAAAGGAAGGTACAGTTGTTAAAGACGAGTCTGGGAGTTTAAAAAAATCTAGATTTGAGTCCTATTCCAACACTACTAACCCTGGACATATAATTTCACCTCCCTGAGCCATTCAGTTCCCTCTTCTGTAAAATGAGGATAACAATAGTGTTGGGATAAAAAAAAATTTAAAGCACTGCAGAAATGTGAGATGCTCCCTTAGAGATGTAAGTTATTACTTCAACACATTCAAGGAACTATGATTTGTGCACTGAGGACACAGATCACAGCCCTTCTTTGATTTACTAGATGTTTTTCAGGATTTGGTGGGAACAAAGAATTCATCACACTTAGGACAATATAATGATGTGTCTCTCTGAACTTGGTTAGGCTGGTCCTCAGACAATGTAGATGCAGTCCATCATTGCACCTTTCCAGCTGGGTAAAACAGCTCACTTGAGCTGACTTTTTGGTTAAAAATTTCTTTGACCCTGGTTTGTGTCTTGAGCTCTCTTAGCGTAATCTCAAGAAGTAGGAATCAAAGAAGGTGTTGTCATCTATCATCAAATGCCTTTGTACAAATAGTTCCCATGCCTGCAGTGTATTCCTTCCCCTTCACGTCACCTTTCTTGCTGTTGTTCAGTCTTGTCTGAATCTTTGTCATTCTATTTGAGATTTTCCTGGCAAAGATACTGGAGTGATTTGACATTCCCTTCTCCAACTCATTTTATAGATGAAAAACTGAAACAACCAAGGTTAAGTAACTCGCCTAGAGTCACACAGCTAGTAAATGTCTTAGGCTGAATTTGAACTCATGAAGATGAGTCTTCCTGATTCCAAGCCCAGTGCTCTGTGCCACCTAGCTATGCCTCACAGAAGACCAGCCTTCCTTCAAAGAACAATTTGGATATCATTTCCTATATAAATCCTTCCCTGATCTCCCCAAGTATCAGTGCTAACCCTATCAGTAGAACTTAAGCATCTTGAGAGCAGATACTGATTTTTGTCTTATTATGCCTAGTACTTAGCACAATTCCTGGTATATGGTAGTTCTTAATTTTTTTGTTGTTAAATGGAACAGAATCGAATTATATTTCTAGGTTTCAGAGCAGATGACTTCTAGGAATATTTTCATAGGCAGCTAATGGTCTTCTGTGAGAGGTGCATTCTTCTTGTCTTCATTCGGTATACTTTGATTTTCTTCCCACTTAGAAGATCTGTAGTTCTCTACTTACTAACCATGGAGGGCAAATGAAATCTCTACTTTTATCTTATACCCATAAACTTCTATCTATATGATGGATGAGGAGACTATTTTGTTATTGGGCTCATGATACTGCTATTGGTTTCTTAACCTTTTTCATTTGAAGCTAGGGTCTTGTCTATTCTTACTTTATGAAAAACATGGCAAGATACAGAATATTTTTTTCCTTCAAGCAAATTTCACTTTTCTCCCTCCTGAGTGTTTTGATTTTTTCTTTTGTCTTAGTTAGACTCACTGTTTCCAACCATCAGAAGTATATCTGAATTTCATCTAGATGACTGTATTCAAACTATGTGACTATAAACAAGTTGTTGAACCATTTATCTGAAACTCAGGTTCTTCATTTATAAAGTGAGGATAATAATTACTTCAGTAATTACTCATAGGATTACTTTGACAATGGGGAAACGTGAGGAATGAAAGGGGGAAGGCGAAAGAAACAAGTAGAGGGAAGAAGGAAGGAAAGAAAAGATGAAAGGAGAGAGGGAAAGATCCTAATTCTGACCTCTTGTTACATAAATTAAGTTTAACTTCTTCCAGTTATAAGGTAGACAGTAATTATTCCTATAGTGACCCTGCTTCTTCCAAGAGTTTTCTTTCCAACCATTTTGCCATTCCTACCTCTTCTTTCTCTCTCTCTCTCTCTCTCAGTTAATTAAGGTCAAGTTACTTGCCCAGGGTCACTAGGAAGTGTTAAGTGTCTGAGGCCAGATTTGAACTCAGGTCCTCCTGACTTCAAGGCTGATGTCTATCCACTGCACCACCTAGCTGCCCCTCTACCTCTTCTCTTAACCTTACCCTGAGGATATCCATGGTTACGTATTTTAAGGACTGAAAATACTCTAGGAGGTTAAAAAGAAGCAAACAAAATTTGCTCTTACATTCCTCTGAACCAATTCAGAACCTCAGGGTTTAATGGCAGAAGAGCCAGCCTTGTCCTTTCCTTTCCCCCTGCTCTCACATATCTAATGCTTCTAGATCTCTGTGGCTAAACTGGATCAAAAAGGAGCCTATGCCATAGGAAGAATAATTCCCCAAAAAGCTGTTCATTGCTTAGTAAGACCCAAATGCTATATCTAGGCCTCCATAGTTTCATGTATCACCTAAAGAATGACAGAAATTGCCAATGATTAGGGAAATCACTGATGGCAAATGTGGGGAAGGATGAAACAATCTCCCCCTAAGAATGGACTGCAAGGAACAAATCAAGGTCAAAGAAATTTTTAGCCCAAAGGCTAGCTCAAATGGGTACCAAGGTTTCTTTGTTTATTCAAATCCAAGGGCCTAACAATTTAGAGTGTATCATGAACCCACTTCATGAAGCCTATGTCCCACTTCTTAAAAATATAGTGAATTAAAAGGGGGAACTAATTCTATTTGCAATACTTGCTACTCTGTTCCTCACTCCCTTATCGCCAAGTATGTTACATTTTACCTTTCTTCCAGGGTTTTCTGGTACTCTCAAGGAGTTTGGCAGTGTTAGGCTCTGCAAATGTCTCCAATACTCTTTATGGTGCTTACTGAATTGTAAGAATGAGTCCTCTGCACTCTAGGTCCATTTAACAGTTAAGGGTCAGATTGGCTTTCACAAAGGAATAATTCAAAGCTACAATCATAAATATACAAATTTACTTCCTCAACATGTGGGAGTCATAATACTCCTCCATTTCACTACCTCATACTTTCAGGAGGTAGGGAAGGAAATTAGGTTTATAACTTAGCTCATATCCTATCAAATACAGTCCCAGGTCCAAGTCCAAAAACTCTTTCAGGCTCAACTCCCAGGTGTCCTAGATTCTCCAGGCTCTCTTCCTGAATAGGGTGGCTATAATACACCAATTGGAGTCCTAATAGCAAGATTACCATGGCTCAGGCTCTTGGGTTCATTTGAAATCACCACTGTAATTTGAAATTGGAAAAGGCAAACAACATAGAACAGAAACTCCAAGTCCATTTATCAGGAGCTAACATAAAAGAGAGGGAGAGCTAGGGAAGGAAGTTCTTCCCCGCTTACTAATTCAGTTCATGGGTACCACGATGTGGGTGAACCATGATATTTTTTATGATACGTACAGAAGGCTACCTCTATGCATGTGATAGTGGACACAGAGTATCTTCATTTTAGGCAAACTGGACATACCCAAACAAGTCTCACAAGAAACCTCCAAGTTAAGATAGACTGGACATGCTTCAGAGGCTCCTTACATATTACAATAGTTATCAAAATATTTTTTTAAAAAAATTTTACTAACCAACCAAGTGTGCCTGATTTAGATGCACAAGGAAATTTGTAAAGCAAGATTTTTTTCCAGAAACTTAAGTATTGTATTACTAAGAGTACATACTGGGAATAACAGGGAATGAATGTTTTTCTTAATCTGTCTCCCCAAAGCTTCAGCATTTTGCAGTGGCACATACCAATCCCTATCTTCTACTAATGTTTTGGTGTGTTCATGGGCAGGGTCCACCATGTGGACTTTTTGATTTAACCCTACTGGTAAATCCATATGGTCAGATACACATGAGCTTTCTACTTAGAACCACTTTGAGTTATAATCCCTATAACCTTAGCTTTACAAAAATAATAAATTCTGGGGAAATGGTCTTTGTTCCTGTTACAAGGCAACTCTATCTACTAAGTATGTAAAAATGGAGATGTAATTGTTCAATGTGAAGACCTTTCTGGATCTATTCTTCATGAATAACCTTATGGACCAGAATGTTAGACAACCTATTTTGATCACTTTGTTTTAAATATGGTTTCCCTGTGCCCAGATGAATCAATTCCCAGAGAATTCTTAAAAATGGTAGGTAGAAGGGGCAGCTAGGTGGCGCAGTGGATAGAGCACCAGCCCTGAAGTCAGGAGGAACTGAGTTCAAATATGGTCTCAGACACTTAACATTCCCTAGCTGTGTGACCCTGGGCAAGTCACTTAACCCTAATTGCCTCAGCAAA
>JAJPUD010001894.1:0-26213 GCA_023553655.1 Myrmecobius fasciatus
GGAGGGGGGAGAAATGGTAGTGATGTTTCTTCTTCTTTGGCAGGAAGTATTCTTATTGCTTACACGTAGAGCAAGCATGGCCTTGAAAGACTCCACAGAGACCAAGTCCTATGAATCCATATTTCTCTAACAATATTGAGTGGATATGCCAAGATTTCCTCACATACTTAGGCTATTTCTGGCTCTGTGTTCTTAAACTCAGTGAAATAGTTATAACTTAGCTACTCTGAACTTCTGAGAGAACATATCTCTTTTGTGAAGTAGTGGTATTTTGTTTTGTTTTTAAAATTAAGCAGGAGTCAATGACTCCTCTCAACTCAATCCGAAGCAAACACTTCATTAACCCAAGAAGAGCTGCTATTTAGGCTGATGTAGATAAACTCTACCTACTTAAGCTCAAGAAATTATTGATTGGGTTGTCACATCCTAGTTGAAAAATTAGAATTATTAGAATTGGAATGGGCCATGGCTGCCATCTTGTTCAATTTCCCAATCCTATCTTTTTTACAGTATCCATAACAAGAAAGAAGGTAGGAAAAAAAAATATTATCTCATTTGAGCTTCACAACAACCCTAAGATATAAGTGCTATTATCATTTCACAGAGTAAGAAACAGGCAGGAGGCAGTGGCAACTTGTCACATAGCTAAGAAGCATCTGAGACAAGGGTTGAACTCAGATCTTCCTGACTCCAGACCATTGCTCTATGGATCCCATTACCTAGCTGCCAGTCTGTTACAGATGGCCATCTAATGTTTCCAGTGATGGATACTCACTGCTTCATGGGACAGACTGCTGTATTTATAGGAGACTAGTTAATTAAATGTTAGCACTTAAGGTGTTAAGTAGTTGCCTACTATTAATCAAAGTTCTGTTTCTGGACTAACATAGAATAATTTCTTTTAATAAGCCTTTGCTAGTGATTCCACCCCCAAACCAAGTGTTACAACTCAAAAAGGGCTTGCAAGAATAATATTGCAAGTTTTTTTGGCATCACAAGTCACCTATTAGGCCATACTTGCGCTGGTCTTCCTAGATAAAGTCAGGAGCAGTACTGTGATCATGATCAATAAAAGATTTGCTGAGATTCTCTCAATGGTTAGTATTGGCCCAGGAAAATTTCATTATACAACAAGATAAATCCACTATCTTTTGTACGAAGTGGTCAAGTCTCTGAGTTTTTGCATATTCCTAGGTAGGAAAAGATATTGAGTAGCTACATAAAACTATCTCAGCAAATATTGAAAAAGATGAAAATTCAGCACAGCTCCTAGAACTAATTAAGTGTTTAATAAATTCATGTTGACTGACATATACTCGTCAGTCAGCAAGTATTTACTAAGCAAGCAAGGGGCACTTGCTAGGCCCTTGGGACATAAATACAAAAAAGAGAAACAATTTCTACTCACAAGGAGCTCATTTTCTAATAGGGGAGAGAACAAAAGAGGATAAAGATATAAGAATAACATAAAGTGAATAAAAACAAACATATGCAAAGTATTTAAATATAAGATAGTTTAGAAAGGAGAGCACTAATAACTGAGGGGATCCAGAATGACTTTATGCAGAAGATGATGTTTGTGTTGCCTCTTAAAGGAAGAGAGAGACTCTGTAAGGAAAAGGGAAAGATCTAGTGCATTTCAAGCATGTGAGATGTGGGACACAGACATGATCTTGGAGCATTGTGTTTGTAGAATAGAGAAAAGGCCATTTTGCCTGGATCAAAGATTATGGGATGAAGTATGGTATCCAATAAGGCTGAAAAGAAAGTTGGGAGTCAAAATGAGTAGGACTTTTAAAAACTAGGATTATAGAATTAGATCTACAAGGGATCTCAACAAGCTCATTTAATACTTGAGGAAAACAAAGTCCTGGAAATTAAGTGACCTTTCCCTAGATCAAAATGAAATTTCAATTTGGGTTTCCTGACTCTGCAGCCAGTACTCTTTCCATTGTACCACAATGCCTCTAAAAATTTGAAGTTCAGAACACTGGGCTTGGAATCAGGAAAACTCATGAGTTCAAATATTGCCTTATCTACTTACTAGCTGTATAACCCTGGGCAAGTCACTTAACCCTATTTGCCCCAGTTTCTTCATCTATCAAATAAGCAGGAGAAGGAAATGATAAAGTGCTCTAGTATCTTTGCCATAAACACTACAAATGGGATCAAGAAGAGTCAGACATGACTGAAATGACTGAACAACTACAAATCTGACTCCAAATTCAGTGTTTCTTTCACTTATACCACACAAGTCACTTCAACCTCTGGTTCTAGGTGTTCTGCTAAGATTGTCAACAAAAATGCCACTTATGTTCCTAATGATACCTCCAAGTTTTAGGGACATGTAGAAATTCATGGGTCAGAGCATCAAAATATATGAATTTTTTTTCTAGATTAACTACAAATTAATTCATCAAGCAAACCTCTCTACTACAAGGAAGATGGAAATATGAATTATAACTTGCTGTGCAAAAATTAAAGAATTAAAATAAAGGTTTTCTTTTTTCCTCCCAAGGCAATGATTTCTTATGGGGGCAGGGAGGGAGACAGAAAGGGGGAAGGATTGTTTGTTTTGGTTTTTGTCCTTAAGGCAGTGTGGGAAGACAAATAGGTTTAGAGTTAGTGAACCTGGGTTTTAATCCCAGCTCTGCTTCTAACTTTGTAACTGAGTAAATCACTTAATCTAATTTCTCTGGCCTTTAGTTTCCTCATCTGTTAAATGAAGTGGTTTGACTAGAGTCAGAGGTACCCTTCTGCTTTTTATATTTATGATTCTGTGGTCAGAATCCTTGGCATTTAACAATATAGCCTCTAGGGGGCACCCAAGCTACTACCTAGGACCATCAAACTAAAAAATGGATTGTTTTTCCATGGTCCAATAAATCACTATACTATATTTCATTAACTCTACACCTGAACCAGATTGATCATATGAATGATAAAGATTAAACATAGTAATTCTCTACAGGACCCAACACAATTTCCTGTAGAAATCTTAAAATATATTGTCAGTCATTATCAGGAATACTTGTAACTAGGACAAATCCAAATTATGACATTGCAACAGAAGGCAGACCATAGGTGCAGTTATGCCTAAATAAAAGAGCTTTAGTATTGAATATCAGCTGGAGAGTCATGGAAAAGATGAGTTGGAGAGAAGAGAGTGATGAGAAGGAGAATGATTAGGAGGTAATAACAATATTACTAATGAGAAGTGATGTGAGTCTGAATTAGGATGGTGGCCATTGCGTAGAGAGAAAGGGATAAGATATTATTGAGATAGATTTGACTACTGATTGCAGTGCTAGGAGAGTGGAAAGGACTGGATGTTGGTGTCCTCAACAGAAAAGGCAAAGTTAGGAAGAAGGAAGAGTTTGGGGAAAAAGATTATCCAGAGACATTTTATGGGGACCAGGAAAATCAGAAGTGAAACTCTCTCCTCCCAGGAAAATCAAAATTGAAATTCATCCCTCTCACCAACTACCAGTCAACATGTGTCATTTAGGGTATTAAAAGAAAGGGAGTAAAGTAAAGTAAAGGAATGGAGAGACAAGTCTAAGGAAGCCTTTGGCATACCACAGGTGTAACTAAATATGCCTAAAGAGAAATTAGATGCAGCCCCTCATTTCATATGTTCATTTAGATACATGCTTTATTAACAGAGATATTCAATTGATAGTTACTTCTTCACCTACCAGGAAAAAAATTTATCAAAGGTAATTTGGGGGGGGATATTTTTTTCTGTTAAAAGAAACTTTAAAAGCTCTCTCATTGGAATATTTTTTTTTTTTTTGCTGTGGCAACTGGGGTTAAGTGACTCGCCCAAAGTCACACAACTAGGCTGTGTTAAGTGGCTAAGGTTAGATTTTAACTTAGATCCTCCTGACTTCAGGGATGGTGCTCTATTCCACTGTGCCACCTAGATGCCCCTTATTGAAATATTAAAGGAAAGTCTTTTAAGACTTCAAAGTAGCTGTTACTGCTCAAGCATATATCACTGGGCATAATAATAGAAGGATTTATGTTACAGTTACTCTATATATGTTATATACTATATATGTATATATATTCATATGTATATATGTGTATATAAATATATAACTTCTGTAAGTGATTTTGTTAATGGAAGCATTCCCTTCATTTATGAAAATTATAATCCATTTATCTATTTAACTAATGAGTAGGCATGACTAATGAAAGTTTCAGGTGTAGCTCTCCTCAGTATTCTCCCATATGTCTGCTATAGAGCTTACACAATGTAGGCCTCTTTTGGATTCTTTTGCCATTACACAGATGCCAGTGGAGGACATCAGCTTTCCAATAGTTATCTCTTGCTCTTTCCTTGTGACTGAACTATTTTCTTAAAAATATTTTGTAGTGACCTTTAGTTTTTATGTCACTTTAATTTTTTAATATTTCCCTCTACTGTCTCATATCCAGTGGACCATCCTTTGTAATCAAGATTTTAAAGGAGGAAAAAAAGCAGTTTAGCAAAACTGCCTAACATATCCAAGTATTACAGTAAAAAAAAATCCCATATCCATAATCCCCTCTCTGTCCCTTTCTGTAAAGAAATAGAGATATATGCTTTCTCAATTCTGCTACGGGAAAAGCTTGATTAATTATTGAGTTCAGTTTCATTGTACTGGTTTTTTCTCATTACATAATTGTCATCATTGTGTTCTGCTGTTTTCCTGGTTCTACTTATTTCATTCTATAACACTCTATATCAGTACATGTAAATCTTTCCATATTGCTATGATTTCTTTTGGGGGGTCATTTTGTATGCCATAGTGATATTGTATTATATTTTTGTAACATAATTTGTTTTGGCATGCCCCAATTGATGGACATTTATTTTCTCTCTTGTCCTTTGCTACCAAAAAAAAAGTCCCATCTTTTCCCCCGTTCATACGCTTCTTTCCTAACATTTATCATGCTGCTTCTTCTGTGTAATTCCGTATTTGTAAAGTGTTATAGCTTTATCACACCTACCAAGCAGCCTCCTATTGACCTTCCATGATTCCTAGATGTATGATATAACTGAAAGAATATTTGTTTTCTAGCTGTGTGACCCTGGGCAAGTCATTTAACTCCAATTGCCTCAGAAAAAAAAGAATATTTGTGTTAAAATATGTTTAGTATTTTAATTGAATATCTAATATTTCTATTAAAATTTTTTTGTTTAAGAGAAAAGTTTGGAGTAACAAGAACTTGCAGCTTTCTAAAGGCAAGCCAACTGAACTTTGTCTTATTCATTTCTGGGTCTAGTTCATCCAACTACTTTTCTCATCTTTGTTTTCTTTACTGCCATTTCTACTTATTCTAGAAGCCTTTCTAAGATTATGACTTTCATGGAGGTAGGGATATTGCCTTGATTATCTTTGTATGTCTACCTCATTCATCACAGGGTCATAAACTTAAGATCTACTTACTAGATATTTGCTTTATGAACAAATTAGAAGGATCCAGTTAGCCCCATAAAACTTCTACAACTTCGGATTTTATAATACAAATATGGTAGCTCTCCATTGTCCTTGATGATAAAAAGAATTTACTATTAAAAATCTTTATAGGTCTTTTAAATTTTTTATGTTTGTGGTCTTCCTTTCAGTTTCATCCTTAAATGTCCTCAGGATGACTTTGCTTAGTTGAGTCTCTCACCAAGTTTTCTATAAACTTGTTTTTCCCTTCAGTGATTTTTGCTTTTTTATGAGAAAATACTGCTCAAAATCTTCCAGCATTCTTCTTTGTAAAATTTTATAAACAAGTTTATATTCTAAACTGATGTTGCCTTTGGCTGTCAAATCTTTCTCTTTGGGAAGGAGATCAAGTATTTACTAAAAAGATTTTTTAGCCTTATGTAAAGTATGTGAAATCAATATTTTTCCTATATGCAATATATGCGATGTTTTAAATAAATAATAAACACCAATACCTCATTAAACTATAAACATAACTTTGATTGTGCCAGCACTGCACAAATTCAGGCAGGTCCTACTAAATTGGAATGGCATCAGATAGTGGTACAATGACACACTGTATCTCTGCCATTTGAGGGCCAGCCTACCTAAGTTCAGAGAAACCCTTTGTGAGAGTAATGAATGTTTCAGCTGCAAAAACTCTTAAAGAGCAAAGGGATTGCCCATACTAACAAAATCATGTCTCTGAGAATTAAGTTAAAGAAAAATAAAGAATTTTAATTTATTCTATGTTCAATGAAATGTATAGCCAAAGATCAATAAAAACATGTACAAATAGAGCCAAGTTAAATGAAAGCTACCGAACAAGAAAAAAAGAAAAATAGCAATGAATATTTGGTTTGGGAAAGGAGAGTGACTTGTATAGAAAAGTACTGAGTAAATTGGGGAAAAAAAGAAAAAGAAAGCTGAGCAATTTTAGTAATAAATAGACCACATTGTATATAAAGTAATATATTTCTTTGTCTCATATGTATTTAGTACTACATGAGGAAAGGAGAGTTAATTAGGTTTTGTTGTAAATCTTCTCTATAGTAAATGATCCCAAAGCTGCATAAATAAAAATACTGAAATAGATATGTTTACTAGGTATTTTTAAAAGAACCAGAAAAATTCATTCCTACTAAAAACACTAGAGAGTATAGGAATTAATGGACTTTTCCTTAAAATAGTCAGCAGCATCTATTTAAAACCATCAGCTAGCATGGTGTAATGGTGATAAACTGGAACCATTCCCAATAAGATCAGGGGTGAAACAAGGTTGCCCACTATCACCATTAATATTCAATATTGTATTAGAAATGCTAGCTTTGGCAATAAGACAAGAAAAAGAGATTAAAGGAATTAGAGTAGATCATGAGGAAACCAAATTATCACTCTTTGCAGATGATATGATAGTCTACTTTGAGAACCTTAGGGAATCAACCAAAAAACTATTAGAATTGGGGCAGCTAGGTGATGCAGTGGATAAAGCACCAACCTTGAAGTCAGGAGGACCTGAGTTCAAATCTGGTCTCAGACATTTAACATTCCCTAGCTGTATGACCCTGGGCAAGTCACTTAACCCCAATTGCCTCAGAAAAAAAATTATTAGAATTAAACCACAACTTTAGCAAAGTTGCAGGATACAAAATAAATCCACATAAATCATAAGCATTTTTATACATCACTACCAAAATCCAACAGCAAGAGATACAAAGAGAAATTCCATTTAAAATAACTTTTGATAGTATAAAATATTTGGGAATATATCTGCCAAGGGAAAGTCAGGATCTATATGAGCAAAACTACAAAACACTCTCCACACAAATAAAGTCAAATCTAAACAATTGGAAAAACATCAAGTGCTCTTGGATAGGTCGAGCGAATATAATAAAGATGGCAATACTACCTAAACTAATCTATTTATCTAGTGCTATACCAATCAAACTCCCAAGAAATTATTTAACTGACCTAGAAAAAATAACAACAATTCATCTGGAAAAACAAAAGGTCAAGAATTCCAAGGGAATTGATGAAAAAAAAAAAGCAAATGAGGATGGCCTAGCTGTACCAGATCTAAAACTATATTATGAAGCAATGATCATCAAAACCATTTAGTACTGGCTAAGAAACAGAGTAGTGGATCAGTGGAATAGGTTAGGTTCACAGGACAAAATACTCAATGACAATAGTTTGATAACCCGAAGACCCCAGCTTTTGGGATAAAAACTCACTATTTGACAAAAACTGCTGGGAAAATTGGAAACTAGTATGGAAGAAACTAGGCATTGACCCACACCTAACAACGTATACCAAGATAAGGTCGAAATGGATTCATGATCTAGGCATAAAGAATGATATTATAACCAAATTAGAACAATGTAGGATGGTTTACCTCTCAGACCTGTGGAGTAAGAAGGAATTTGTGACCAAAGAAGAACTAGAGATCTTCATTAATCACAAAATAAATAATTTTGATTATATCAAGTTAAAAAGTTTTTGTACAAACAAAATGAATGCAGACAAGATTAGAAGGGAAGCAATAAACTGGGAAAACATTTTTACATTCAAAGATTCTGATAAAGGCCTTATTTCTAAAATATATAGAGAATTGACTCAAATATATAAGAATTCAAGCCATTCTCCAAATGATAAATGGTCAAAAGATATGAACAGACAATTTTCAGATGAAGAAATTGAAGCCATTTCTAGTTACATGAAAAGGTGCTCCAAATCACAATTGATCAGAGAAATGCAAATTAAGACAACTTTGAGACACCACTACACACCTGTCAGACTGGCTAAGATGACAGGAAAAGATAATGATGAATGTTGGAGGGGATGTGGGAAAACTGGGACACTGATACATTGTTGGTGGAACTGTGAACGGATCCAACCATTCTGGAGAGCAGTCTGGAACTGTGCTCAAAAAGTTATCAAACTGTGCATACCATTTGACCCAGCAGTGTTTCTACTGGGCCTATATCCCAAAGAGATCTTAAAGGAGGGAAAGGGACCCACCTATGCAAAAATGTTTGTGGCACTACACACCTGTCAGATTGGCTAAAATGACAGGAAAAGATAAAGATGAATGTTGGAGGGGATGTGGAAAGACTGGGACACTGATGCATTGTTGGTGGAGCTGTGAACGGATCCAGCCATTCTGTAGAGCAATTTGGAGCTATGCTCAAAAAGTTATCAAACTATGCATACCCTTTGACCCAGCAGTGTTTCTATTGGGCTTATATCCCAAAGAAATCATAAGAGAAGGAAAGGGCCCCACATGTGCAAGAATGTTTGTGGCAGCTCTTTTTGTAGTGGCTAGAAACTGTAAACTGAAGGGATGCCCATCAATTGGAGAGTGGCTGAATAAATTATGGTATATGAATGTTATGGAATATTATTGTTCTGTAAGAAACGACCAGCAGGACGATTTCAAAGAGGCCTGGAGAGACTTGCATGAACTGATGCTCAGTGAAGTGAGCAGAACCAAGAGATCATTATTCACGGCAACAACAATACTATATGAGGATCAGTTCTAATGGACATGACTCTCTTCAACAATGAAATGCTTCAAACCAATTCCAATTGTTCGGTGAAGAGAGTCATATACACCCAGAGAGAGGGATGTGAAATGTGGACCACAACATAACATTTTCATGTTCTCTATTGAGGTTTGCTTGAATTGTATTTCCTTTATCAGATTATTCTTTCTTGTAGATATGATTTCTCCTGCACAAAAAATGATGTGTGGCAATAACTATACATATATTCGATTTCTTAAGTATTCTAACATAATTATCATGTGGTGGATATCCTGCCATCTAGGCGAGGGGTGGGGAGTAAGGGGGAAAATTTATAACAGAAAGCTTTGTAAGGGTTAATGTTTAGGAATTACCCATACATATGTTTTGCAAATAAAAAGTATTAATAAAATGTTTGTGGCAGCCGTTTTTGTAGTGGTAAGAAACTGGAAACTGAAAGGAAGCCCATCAATTGGAGAATGGCTGAATAAATTATGGTATATAAATGTTATGGAATATTATTGTTCTGTAAGAAACGACCAACAGGATGATTTCAGAGAGGCCTGGAGAGACTTGCATGAACTGATGCTGAGTGAAATCAGCAGAACCAGGAGAACATTATAAACAGCAACAAGACTATATGATGATCAATTCTGATAGACATGGTTCTCTTCAACAATGATGTGTTTCAAACCAGTTCCTATTGTTCAGCAATGAAGATAGTCATACACATCCAGAGAGAAGCCTGAGGGAACTGACTGTGGACCACAACAGCATTTTAACGCTTTCTGTGAATATTTCCTTGCATTTTGTTTTCCTTCTTAGGTTGCTTTTTTTTTCCTTTTTCTTTTCTCTCTTTCTAGATCTGATGTTTCTTGTGCAGTAAGATAACTATAGATATGTATACATATATTGGATTTGACATATAATTTAACATATTTAGCATGTATTAGATTACCTGTCATCTAGGGGTTGGGGGCAGGGGGAAGGAGGGGAAAAAAGGGGAACAAAAAAAAAGTTTTGCAAAGGTCAATGTAGAAAAATTGCTCATATGTTCTGTAAATAAAGAGCTTTTAACTAAAAAAAATAATAAAAGAACAAGAAAAGAATGGGGCACACAGAATCTCAGATTGGAAGGTACAATAGCAGTCCTTTGGTTCAAACTGTGCTTTAAAAAAAAAAAAAAAAAAAGGAACCCATTCTAGTAGATCTCCAAGGTCATTCAGCTTATGCTTGAAGACCTCCAATGAAAAGGAACTTACTATCTCTATGGACAGCTCTCATCATTAATAATTTTTTCCTCAACACTACCCCAAATTTGCCTTTGTAATTTACACACATTGACCACAGTTTTATCCTGTAAGGCCAAGCAAAAAGGCCAATCCTTTTTCTCTACCAGGAAACTTTCAGACATTTGACAATACCTAACATAAGTCCCATAAGTTTCTTAGAAAGGGAAAAAGGAAATCACAAAGTCCTTTCTCTAGGGATGGAAGTATTGGAGAGAATTCTGTTCACAGAAGATCTGGAAAGAGAGAGACCATGGTTGGAAACAATAAACTATGATTGTAGAAAAAGAAGCAGATTGGCTCTTCCCTAGTACCTAGGGAAAAAAAAAAAGATAACTTTGTGGATAACTAGGAATTGCCTTGAAAAGAAAAGTTAGAGGATTACAATGTCCCCAAAAACTCAGTTCCCTGAAATCTCCATCCTTTTACTCCTTCTAAGACATCCTTGCCTAAATGTTGCTAGAGTCACTGTTCTCAAGTCACTGGAACTACAATCATGGAGCTAAAAGAGTGCCTATTTCCACTGGCTAGCAAATGGAACAGAGATAGTATCTAGTCTCAGTATAGTGGAATAATATGTGTTCTTAGAATCCCAATTTGGCATCCTGAATGTATTTTCCCAAAGAAATATTATTCTCCATAGTGATTATTTTTGATAGTGCAATTAGTAGAGGCATAGCAAAGGAAATCTGTTCTTTGCTGACACCAAGAATAGAACTATTCCTTTTTCTTTTTTCCTAATTCTTCCCATCTCTGCCTGAGTGCTAACCACTTGAGAAACCAGACTTTTTTTAATCTTGTCTTGGGGTTCTCTTTGTTCTCTTTGACTGGATTCTCACTGGGATTAGTGAGACATCCATCATAAAAAAAAAATCGGTAGGTTTATCTGATTTCACCAAACATCTTGGTAAACTCTTTCAGGGCAGAGTCTTTGTCTTACAATCTATTCCTTGGTCTCCCTATCTCTTTAGCATAGTGGTTAACACAAATAATAAATACTTATCAGTAATTATTATAGTAGTTTATTTCCTGTCAGAAAAATTATCTACACCCTCTTCCATACAACTAAAAGACCTTGCAGGGTTTGCAGAAGGCTTTGAACACCATCCTAAGTAAAATCTTGGAGCTGACTTAGCTATTCAAAACTTGGTAGTACCTGTACATACGTCTAGCAAATTCCTCTAATTCATGATTCAAGATCGCCTTCTGCTTAGCTGAACCTCTTCTGCTACTTCTCCTCATGTATTCATTTCAGTTAAAGTTAGCTGTAGTTCTCCTAGATCCCTATTCTCCTCTATCTTCTGCCATTCCTTTGTGTAACCTACCTCAATTGTTAACAATTCTCCTAAAGAATTTTTAAGAACTATTTAAGAACTTTTTATCTTCTGAAGTTCATTGAAACCTAGCTTTCTCCTGATGAATACTAAATCTCTCAGCATCCTTTCCAAGTTGGGCTATTCACATCCCTAGTATAAAGGGACAGGGAGAGTAGGCATATTTCCTGTTCTTCCTGACATGTTCAACTTTCCTTCTATAAAAATCTCAGCAACCATCTCTTTATCTTCAAAGTTCATTCCATTATCATTGTTGCTGTCATCCATAGATGCAATCTTGAGATTAGTCAGAATCTTGAGAATAAAATGATTCTAAAGGTCACCATCTATTTGATTCAAAAGATCACCCCCATGTCTTTGACTCATATTCTCATTCAGAATTTATTCTGAGAAATCTTCAAATATAGCTTATATTCAGCTTGTATATAGATTTTCAGAGATATTGAGAATAGGATTCCCAATTTTATGGGAATTCTTCTATGAAAATTACTTTGTTACTAGGTAGAAGACAATCTTTACTTCACTCCTCAAAAAATGAAGATGGTTCAAAGAACCTACCTATGAAAAAAACAAAACAACAAAGCACATAAAAGTGCTTATAACAGTACATAAACAATAAAATTATTCTCCAGTTCTGTGAGTCTCACTTTCTAATGGACTCTTACACTGCCTTCCTTTCCCAGACTCATACTACCACCTCATGGCATTTGTCAACAGAAACACACTTTGAGTCTAAAAGATAGGCAATCTCTTACCATTATATCTATACTGTCCAAATAATTCTTGGCAATAATAAAATCCATGTTTTGGACATTGGTCCTTTATTGAACTTTGGCTGGTGGGGAGTAGGAAATATCTTAAGTCAAAGATAGAAAAAATTCCTACAGTGATCCCAGTGACTCCTTCCCCTAATCCACTTGACCTCCTACTCCTGCCCCCATGTATACTCCCATCCTTGAAAGCAGCAGAACAAAACCCATTAGCTGAAATATGATTGTGCAAAAAAGATTCATTAAGCTTTCCTTATTTCTAGCCACAAGTCTTCATCCAGTTCCATGAAACCTATTACTAACCCATCCAGTATAAAGAGAAGCTCCCTAGAACCACCCATTCCTAATGCTTTTCCCAGACTAGTTTCACTGACTCCTTTGAGAGGGACCATTCAAGTCTTCCAGAAAATCCTCCCCTCTTCTTTGTTTCCTCTATGCCTCTGATAAGCCACTTATTCAAAACACCTACTTTTATTTTAGCTCAAAAAAGCTTCTCCAACTTGCCCACCAAGCTGTACTTAATTAAAAAAACAAAACAACAAACCATTATGATCACTGCTACATATGCTTCTTACATGGTAGAATAAGCCCTAAGTCAGACACAATGGGTTATATAGATAAATCTCTTCTCTTTTCAAGAGACATTGCTCAGGAACCCTCACATCTCTGGATAGAAGACTGGTTTCATGAACATTCAAAAACTAGGTTACTTTTTAGGAAGCTCCTAAGGCTAATCCTGCCCAAGAAATTTCTCTAGGAAATCCCTGTTGTTTATCTAGGAATCAAGAGCTCATGAATGACATCATTCATGAACTCCCCTTTTGGATTACATGAGAAAGTATGTGTACTTTCTTTAAGATACTCTATCTTTGTTCCAAAAGCTACCATCTCTTGGGCCATTTCTCATGTCTTTAATTTTGATCCGAGCTCAAAAAGGAAAAAGAAAGGCCAAAGTTGACAATCAGTAAATTACTCTCCATTTGAACAACAATGAGGATAAGCAGTTCTCATATGTCCCTATACCAAAATGATCATGTGCCTCTTAAGGAAGAAAGAAAAGGTCAAAAAATGCCTAGAGTCTTTGATGAAGAATTGTTTTATAGGTAGGTCATTGCAAGGGATTACTTTTCTAATAAGAATCCATTCTCCCAAGAGACCAAGACAACCAATTCATTTTAGGGACAACACTAATCACTGAAAATTATTTCTTAGGAGGCACCAAGAGGTAACTCCAAACCAACCAATTAATCTTGAGGCTACCTTAGCCACTAATGACTAATTAGAAGTTATGTTTTGTCATTTTAACAATGCCAATGAACATGATCATGCAAAAGGATGAAAACTGGGGGCAGCTAGGTGGTGCAGTGGATAGAGCACCAGCCCTGAAGTCAGGAGGACCTGAGTTCAAATTTGGTCTCAAACACTTAGCATTCCCTAGCTATGTGACTCTGGGCAAGTCACTTAACCCCAATTGCCTCAGCAAAAAAGCAAAAAAAAAAAAAAAAAAAAAAGGATGAAAACTGAAGTATCCCTTCCTGACAAATTTATCAAATCCCAAACAACAACTCACCAGAGTGATTAGGGAAGATTCTCCTAATCATCTCACCACATTATAACTCAGGTACATTATGAGATGGACATCTTTGTAGTATAATAAAGACTCCAGACCTGAAATCAAGAAGCCTCAGCCACTTCCTAGCTGTGTGACCCTCAGCAAGTCACTTAATTCTGTTTGCCTCAGTTTTCTCATCTCTCAAATGAACTAGAGAAGGGAAATGAAAACCACTTCAAAATCCTTACAAAGAAAACCCTAAATGGAGTCTCAAAGAATAGAACATAACCGAAAAACAACTGAACATCAACATAATTTGAGTTAACCGTGCTTTTGAGGGATAATTTGGGAATCTAAGTATTGTGTATAAACTATTTCTTTGTAGAAATGAGTTCAGAGTTCCAAACATCTAACTTATAGATGAACTTTTGGAATATGTACAATCATTCAATGAAACTCACTAATGCTGAGTAATTTTGAAGCAAAGTATTTAACAAGTCTTCTCAAAGGTCTAAGTATTTATGTGTGTGTGGGAAGCAAATAATATTCTTATAGTAAATCTCATAATTGACATCATTGTCATTATATTCATGAGCATAACTAAACAATATACATTCTTGGGCATTCTGAAGTATATGACTCCAAGCTTGTCATTATCGAAAATAATAGCATTTTGAGCAAACTGGAAATATTAAGAATAACTTAAACCTTAAGTCTAAATGTACTACTAATCCTGTGATGAATCCTTACCTTTCAAGCGTTAGGGACCTCAAAGATCATTTGCAAATCAGATACACTGGTTGTTTTCACATTCTATTTAATGAAATGATCACCCTATGAATTCCATTTGAATGTCTTTTGCATTCTTTGCTTCCATCTCAAAAGTAAATGCAGAAC
Organism: Myrmecobius fasciatus; assembly: GCA_023553655.1. Classification (NCBI taxonomy): domain Eukaryota; kingdom Metazoa; phylum Chordata; class Mammalia; order Dasyuromorphia; family Myrmecobiidae; genus Myrmecobius; species Myrmecobius fasciatus. The sequence continues at coordinate 14,832 of JAJPUD010001894.1, forward strand.
AACATTGTAAAGAGTCACTGGAGAGATACTTCTTTCTATTTAACACCCTCTCAACTTAATAGTCTCTCCTTATGACTGTTCTGTGCTACATATCAATGATTCAGATCCATTCTCTGTTTTGAATTACAATAAGATGGTCACCTTGGGTGCAGGCTTTTTATAAAGCCTCTCTCAAGTGGCTATTGTGGAAACTTGGCAATTGTAGGATGAGAGACAACCTTGATTGAGCTTTACACATGAATTCCAAGTGGAATTCATATGAGAAGCCTATTTCCTTTTAACATAAAAAGGCAACCAATAATTTGCCACTTAGATACAGAGATGAACAAGCTGAAGAAAGAAACATGGAAGGAAGGAAACTAGCATTTATTAAGTACTCAATATGGTCCAGGCACAGAGCAAAGTGTTATTTCATTTGATCCTCATGATAATCCTAGAAAGTGGGTGATATTATTCCCATTTTACAGTTGAGGGAACTGAGGTTATGTGACTTCCCCAGAATCACACAGTTAGCAAATGTCTGAGGCCAGATTTTAATTCAGTTCTTCCTGACTTTAGACCTAGTGATCTGTCCACTGCACTACTTAGCTACCTCCATGAATGAGTCTCATGAGTTAATTATAAGAATTCATCTCAATTCATTCTCAACCATCTCTAGATTGCATTTTCTTTAAAAAAAAAAAAGTCATTTCAAAGGGGTAACTTAGATATCAGTGGTAAAATCATCCAATGTTATAATGTAATGTATAATGGACCTTGTGAATTTAACAATAGCTCACACTTTTGCAATACTTTAAGATTAACAATGCTTTCCTCACAACACTATTAAATAGGTAGTATAAAGATTATTCATGCTATTTTATCCATGAGGAAACAGGCTAAATGACTGGCCCATGGTCATGTGTCTATAAATGTCAGAACTTGGCTATAAACCCAGATCTAACTACAATTATAGAGTGTCTGCCACTGTGTCACACACATAAATAGGATATAATAAGTTCTTTGAAGTCAGGGACAGTATCTTATTTACTCTAGTACCTTCCTCTCATTCTCTGCCCCCTACTACTCAGGCACAAAGCATTCATAGTAGATGTTTAATAAATAGTTATTGACTTCATTTTAAAAAGCTGGGTCTCAGTACCAGAGTACCATATGTTAGATTTAATAGTTGAGTAAACTGAAAGGGTGTTTGAGAATCTGAGAATTTTTTAAAGAGAAAACTTTAAGCATGGTAGAAATCCAAATTATGTTCCTTTCTTTTAGATTTTTCTGGCAAAAAAAAAAAAAAAAAAGCTGCTTACATAACCCCAAAGCATATAGAGAAAACTCAACTAGTGAAACTTCTTACTGCTATCTCCATACTCTCCTGCTAATTAGCAATATAATTGGTGAAGATTATAATATAAAATTGAGTCTTTCAAATTCTGGTTCTTTAAGGAGTCACTAAACATATATTCCCCCAGGTCTTTGCAGCAGGAGAACCATCTAAAGGTTTTATAGCTTTTCCCTTTAGTAGGAATGAAATGACAGTAAAAGTAGAAGGTAGTAAGAATTATTGTCTGCCTATATCTTCTCATGATTCTCCCATTGCTTTAGAGAGCTAGGAAATATTCCTGAAAAACAGCCACTGTTAGTATAAAATACATCCTAGACCATCTCTATGGAATATATACATGGCTTCCTCAGCATACCCTTTATTCTAGTCGATTTGTGGGATCATTTGAATGCCATGTTTCTGATTGATAGTTGGAAACCAATGTGTTCTGGCGTCTCCGACTCAAATCCGTCATGTTCAGTGTGCCAGATGCTCTCACAGGGAACAAAATCACAGATGTTGTCTTCATTCCTTATGGCTCTTCTTTTCTTCTCTATAGCATATGAACCTTTTCTAACTAATATATCGTTTTTGTAGAACTCTTTTTTTTTTTTTCCAAGAGCACACGTCTTTTTTTTTTTTTAAGATAGGTTGTTCCTTTTGGCCAAAATATATTTGCTTTCTTAATTTCTAGCTTTACAGAGAACCATCTTGCTGAAGATAAAGAAAGTTAAAGCCCATAGGAGTGCTAAATAGAGCCAGTAAATGTGTTATTGAATAGGCCTAGTGCTGACTTTTTCTTTATAAAATAAAGTTTTGCTTTGGGGACACTAGATATTTGTCATGATTTAATGGATATAAAACATTTGAAGGTACTGTTAAAACTGAGTTCTCAAGCACATCTCAGAAGCTAATTTCATCTTATATGGAGGCTTTCCCTTTTATAATTAAACTATCAGTTTTATAGCTATATTTAAAGCATTTTTTGGTCCCACTGACTCACCTTAAGATTGCTAGAATTCAGTTCTTCTGATAATATGTTTTCTCAGTGGTCATTGAATGAGAACCTCAAATTAAGAAAACACAGATCTAAGTTAAATTTATAAACTGTATAAAAATTGAATTATTCTTAAAACCATATGTCCCATTTTTCTGTCACTATTTTTATAACTGCAGAAAATATAATGGACCAAACAGGATTTAGAATCATTTTGTATTTTGCTTGTTTGCTTTATGGCTTGCCATTGCTAAGAAATTCATAACAAGTGGGAAGTCTAATAGGGGTAATATTCTCAATAATTAGACTGATCTTCAGGAAAAGATGCAGTCTATTGTCAGGATCATATTCCAAGGCTATTCAACACAGTAAAATCTATACTCTCTTCAAGTATTCTTCAGGAATCTAACATCACTTTTATATCATGATAAGGCATTGGAGTAGGTTGAATATAGCCTAAAATATAATACAAATAAGTAATTAAGAAAGAGAAGTAATATAAAAGATATTATGAAGGAGATATATGAAAAAGAAAGCAGAGTTGTCATGAGAACAAGGAACACTCATATTGTTAGCCTGTGTATAATTTTGCTATATCAAAAGAAAGAAAGGAAGGCTCTCACACTGAGACAATACCCTGTGGTAGACATGAACAAGAATCACACAGGAAAGATTGCAAACAGCTTTGTCAGAGAGAACTTCATGTTAAGGAGGTGACAAATTTATTTAAGTCCTGGGTTGAATATTGATTCTTCAAGATATTATGAGATATCCTGTTTTCCAGAGTGAAGGCCCAGAAAGCAGGCTATTCCTCAGCTTGGCCTAACAGCAATCCTTTGTACTCACTTTCTGAATGATCTCAGCCATCACAAAATCCCAGAATTGTTTATCAGCACCAAGTATTCTCTGAGCTTGGCCAAGCACTTACTATATACATGAAGCTTGTCACCTCACTGCCATTATTCTTCATTGTTAAGTTTACAGCTCTTTGCGCAGTCATTGATATTGAGTATATTGAGTTTCGAGATTTGACCACGCTACAGCAGGTCCCCACATTAAGGGCAGGGTTCCAGCACATGAATCCTTGCTTACAACTTGTTCTTCTCACTTTGAAATTAAACTTCTGTTTGATTCCTGATTCTTTTGTCCCTAGACTGATCTGTTCAGCTCTGACTAGCCACAGGTTGAAGGTTGGCTCCAACTAGGTGATGTTTATTGGTGGTGGTTGTGAGATTGGATATGGAACTAAGCCATTGGACTCTCCAGTACCAATGGAAATGGATTAGGAACTACCAGAGATTTATTTCTCCAGAGTCTGACCTCTCTTTATCTAATAGGTCCTCTGCCCTTGTTCCTACTCCTGACTTGGTCAAACTCTCCAACACACTGGGGCCCTCCAGTGACCCGTTTCATCTCAGGTGTCTCTGGTAGAGATATTCTTTATGCACACACTGTTTTCCTAACCAACTGTTTCTGTATGCTATATTTGGCCCTAGTCTCTTCAGGCCAGGAGTCTCTTATCTGCTCTTTTCCAGCTTTGCTCCTTGACCCCCGTCCCACAGGCAAAGAGAGTATTCAATTAGCTCCATGCCTTTGTTAAACCAGTAGATGCATGCTGGGGTATAGACTGTAACCACACACTATGTTTTGTTTGTATCTCTCATTATTTTCATAGTGTATCTTTGTAAAATGCAAAATGCCTATATCATGTAAAATGTGCATCAGCTTTTTATTATGAGTGATATTCTGTTACCTTAAAAGATTTAAATGCAGCCAGGAAGAAAAACTTCTAAGGGCTGTATCACATAAATTTAGAACACTGGTAAAGATTAATGAATTTTTATAGTTGAAGAAATTGTCCCAATAAACAGGACTGACTCCCACTTTAGACTTTCCATGGGAGATTAAATTATAAGAAAAGAGAAAAAGAAAAATCTTCAAGATTTTTTTCTTTATCATTTCAGCATTGGCTATGTTGGAATTACAGAAATAAAATCAGATAATCTAAGTTTATCAAACTGCTAAAAACATCCTAGCATATTAAGGAGCTTGAAAATTAATCATATTAAAATTGCAAGGGAGTACACCTGAATCTTTGAGGTAATTCCAGAAACTTACTCTTTTCGGAAATATCTTAATAATTTTTTGGGATACCATTCTATAGAATTTGTTTTAAGGAAAAATAAGGATTAAGTTTTATAAAAGTAAATGGCAAGACTAAAAGTTTCATTGTCAAGGGCAATGAAGGAAGGCAACTAATTTAGAAGTAATTCCAGGATTAAAGAACATGTGTGTGTGGGGGGGGTGGAAATAGGTAAAAGGTTTGCACTTTATAGCAATCCCTTGATTTAATTCCTTGAATATTGTTTAAACCAGAGATACCCTGTCACTCTCCCGAGTCAGAGACCCTCTTCTTCTTCCTGTTTATCCCCCTCATTTAAAAAAAAATGCTGGAAAAATGTAGAGAAATTTGAATTATGTTTTGGTTGCAGATATTTATTAATTGTATAATAATCTTAGGCAAGTTATATTATCTCTGTTTGCCCCAGTTTCCTGTATAAAGAAAAAAATAATAATGGTACTCACATCCCAGGTTGTTATGAGGATCAAAATAATATGATTGTAAAGGGCTTAACAAAGTGACTGACATGCTAAGCACTATGTTATTGCTTTTTCTTTAATTGAATGTGATTGTTCCATACATGATAACTTGGTAGTTCGAACCTAGTTTCTGTTATGGTAAACATACTAGACTCTAAGAGCTCATTGTTTAATGATTCTGACATCAATTTTGATTTTGCATATGAGGCACAGATGCCACTGATGGAATTGTCCCCAAAATTGAATAATCTCTGATAATTATCTTCCTAAGTAGTTCCCTGAATCTTAAAATGGAATAGAAATATTTCATTTTCAATAAAAATCATTTATGACTGCTAAGTATTAGTCTAGGGCAACTTAGCTCAGTTGATGAGACACTGGTTTTGATAAAGCTAAGATTGTAGGTTCAAATCCCATATGATTTTATGCCTGTCTAGGTCCACTGTCTTGCAAATACATACTAAATGCTCTCCATCTCCTGAAAGAAGAATTATAGACTTAGGGTTCAAATATAAATAAATAATATATACACAAATATATGTGTATATATCTATTTATAGAAATAATATATAAATTTATATAAATCATATTTATATAAATATATTATATGCATGTATGTATATATAAACATGATAAGTTTATAAATTTATTTTTGCTAGACTACACATATTTGCTACAAGGGTTTTGTTTTTCTTTCCTTATCTTTTTTTTTTTAGTAGGAATGGATGAGAGTAAATGAGAAAGCAAATGGATTTTTGTTAATTGGTAAATAGCTAAATATATGAATAAACAGACAAATAAGCTCTTGCTATAAGTTATAAAGTGATCTGGGCAAGACAATAGTAATGATGCAAAACAAAATCATGACTGGAAAATTAAAGCGTCCTCCTTAATGATTTCTTCATTGGCTTTCAAAAAAAATACATATACTACTGTGTATACTACTGGGAAGATATAGTATAAAATATGTATTCTCTTGATGATGAGTACGTGATTTTCAGCATAGAGACATAAATCTTGCATTGTGTTTTGGTTTTCAGTATGCAAAGTGATTAGGGAAATATATAACAAAATTTAATCTATTTCTGCTAAACTACAAATGTATATGAATTGTCTCTATTAGAATGGGCAGGGAGAGATAACTGAATTAAAATCCAAGCAATTTTCTAGTGACATACTTTCTCTATATAATTATTTGATGATATTGCAGCCATTCAACTTATTCAGGGCAACTTAGACAAGAACATATTTTCACTAGTAAACACTGAAGGTATGAAGTTTTTCCATATTAATCACTGTCAGTTCCTCCCCCTACTAGCTGCCCCACTGTTAATATTCCACTACCCTCCATAAAAAAATCACCTTTTGCTTAATTTATACATATATCTCATACTTATATCATTTCCCACCAATAGAAGTTGTTTTTGTCTTTGTATTTCCATCATTAAACTAGTACCTGACTGACAGCATGCAGATAATAAATGCACATTGATTAATTAAATGATTACTAGCATTATTGACTATTGGTCAATATTTGGGAACAATTCCATCAGTGGCATCTGTGCCTCATATGTAAGATCAAAATTCATGTCAGAATCATTAAACAATGATCTCTTAAGAGTCTAGTATGTTTGCCATAACAGAACTAAGTTTGCACTACCAAGTTTGGTCAAAATTCAAATTTCTCTACATTTTTCCAGTATTTTTTTTAGATGAGAGGAGTAAATAGGGAGAGGAAGAGGGTCTCTGACCAGGGAGAGTTACAGGGTATCTCTAGTTTAAACAATAATTCAAGGAAAGGTTAACAAGAGATTCCTACAAAGTGCAAACCATTTACCTAGCGTGCTAGACCTAGAGTCAGAAAGACCTGAATTGGAATCTGGCCTTAGATACTTAATGTGTGATTTTGGACAAGACATTTACACTTTCTTTGTCTTAGTTTCCTCATCTATAAAATGGGAATAATAGTAACACCTAACTCACAGGGTTACAAAAGAGAACAAAAGGAGATAATATTTGTAAAACACTTTGTATATAGTTGTAAAATACTTTGTAAAATATTATATAAATGGCAGTTGTCATCATAAATAACAATTTTGTTTTTGTGGTTGTTATCTTCTATGTCACCAGACTGAACATTAGTTAATCCCTCTTAGATTTATCTACCTAAGGTAAACACAGGAGGGCAGTATGGTAGAACGGATTGAGTTTTTGGAGTTAGTTAAAATAAAAATTATGAATCACAGACTTCCTACTTATTAGCCATTGATCATGGGCATGTCACTCAACTTTTTGGTTTCTTATCTGTAAAATGAGTAGGTTAGACTAACTTATCTTCAAGTTTCCTTCCAGTTTAAAATCTATGATCCCTTTCAAGAATCAAAATTACTTCAATACTTTGATAGAAAGGAGATGTAGAATTTATCTTGGACTTTCTGTCCAACATCTTTTATACTTAGAATATGTTGGGATTTATGGGTGTTCAGAGAGGACTAGTACCTCTGCTATGAGGGCTGCTCATTCACTTTGGGTGTTCACCTGTCACTCAACTCTTGCCTGTGGATTCAAGAAACTATAGGATTCATCGTGGCCATAGCCCAGTAAAACCTTCTTAGCAGATGAGCTTAAACCACACTGAGGAGAGCTGAAAGGGCCTCAAATGCATCAGTGAGTATATTTGTGTGGAAGGAAGGGATATCTACCCCAGTTTGTGAAGACTTGCCCAGGTGAAATGGATGGATGAGAACAATCTGTTTCAATAACTATTAAGGGGGCTGAAGCAGGCATTATATAGTGCTTAGAACTTGATCAGACACTGAAGACATCAACTCACTTCATTCTGGGCCATTCTAGTCATTCTGACTTGTATTTTGCCACTATACTTAGATGACTCTGGAAGAAAAGGGGGGCTGATGACTTTGTGCAACTCTGCCTCCCTTAAATCCAATTCATACACAAATAAAAATATCATCCTGTGATATCTTCTTCCAAATTTAAGGATAAACAACAATATCCCAATTTGCATATTTGAGCTTCAGCTTTTTAAAAAAATCTACATGTCTTAGCCAATGAATTGATATCCTTCATTCATGGACATAATGATCTCTCATACTTCAGTTGCTTTGTAATCATTATTTCCACAGTGGAAAAATGGACATAAATATTAAAGGTGATTTTTTCCCCTCTTCTTTATCATACAGTATGATATCTAGCCTAATTATCCACAATGGAAAAACCAAATGGAGGAAGAATTGAATTGAATCGAATTGAAGGAGTAAAGTTGGCTGTATTGCTTTTAGAAAATTACTGAGTACTTTTAGTGACCCCTCCCCGGGGGTAGGGGGAGTCTCATCTTTTTAAAACCAATACTCTTTCAATGATATTGTATGACTAAGGATAATGAAATATTATCTTTTACAAAGTATTTATATTGAGAGTCACTCAAAAGACACTGGAAAGACATATAGCAGGTGTGAAAAGGTTGCAATACATTTTAGTTTTTTATTTTTTAATGATAGCTTTTAATTTTCAAAATACATACAAAGATAGTTTTCAATATTCACCCTTGCACAACCCTGTGTTCCAAGTTTTTCTCCCTCCTTCCCTTCTATCCCCTCCCTTAGATAGCAAGCAATCCAAGATATGTTAAATATGTGTAATTCTTCTCTCCATATTCCTATATTTATCATGCTGCACAAAAAAATCAGATTAAAAAGGGGGGGAGGAGTAAGAAAGAAAGAAAAAAAAGCAAGCAAACAACAACCAAAAAAGTGCAAATACTATTCTGTGATCCATATTCAGTACCTACAATCTTCTTTCTGAATGGAGATGATTCTCACTATGACAAATCCCTTGAAATTGGCCTGAATCACTTCATTGTTGAAAAGAGTCAAGTCCATCAGAGCTGATCATCACATAATTTTGTTATCACTGTGCACAATGTTCTCTTGGATCTACTCATTTCATTTAGCATCAGTTCATGTAAATCTATCCAGGTCTTTCTGAAATCATCCTTCTGATCATTTCTTATAGAACAATACTTATTTAGCCATTCCCTAATTGATAGGCACCCACTTAGTTTCCAATTCCTTGCCATTACAAAAAGGGCTGCTACAAACATTTTTGCACATGTGGTTACTTTTCCCTTTTTTATGATCTCTTTGGGATACAGATCTAGTAGAGACACTGCTAGATCAAAGAGTATGCACAGTTTGATACTCCTTTGGGCATAGTTCCAAATTGCTCTCCAGAATGGTTAGGTCAGTTCACAACTCCATCAGCAATGTACTAGTATCCCAGTTTTCCCACATTCTCTCCAATATTTATCATTATCTTTTCTTCTCGTCTTAGCCAATCTGAGAGGTATGTGCAATACATTTTAAATGAGGAATTACTCAGTACAAGTGATATGAAGGATGTCATCTGAAAAAAATATAGATGTGTACACATATGCATGTACATATGTATACATGTATATACATATGTGTATATACATACACGTGTGTGTGCTTACATATGCCAGTCATTTGAGAGAGAATATGTCTGTGTGTGTGAGAGAGAAGGAAAGAGAGAGAGAGAGAGAGAGAGAGAGAGAGAGAGTCTACGAAGACCCATCAAACCTTGCTGAAATTTCTAAAATGTCAGGAGAAAAAGATGAAAGTCACATTAACATTTTAGATGGACTTCCTGTGGTGAATCTAGGAGCAAATATAGATAAGAATTACACAGGATGGGCAGATACAGATGAGTTGCAAACTATATAGAGGGAATGCCCACATCAGTGACATCAGAGATCCATTGAAACATATAATGCTATACTCAGCATAAATTAAATATTTAATAAATGCTGTTGATTAAAGTACATACATATCAGAAAAAGATTATGAAAGTGGAGCAAGTATGTAAAATTTCTCAATACACAGATTCAAAATAAATCTCTGGAAAAGAATACTATATTCTGACTAGAGAAAGGTATCAAAAGAAAAATCTCAGAATCAGAAACTTTCCCAAAGGAAATGAATGACATTTTGGGAGGGGGTAGTTGGAGGGAAAAGGGGAACAAAAGACATTTTTGTTCACTCTGCAATTTTAGACTACAGCTAGAAACCTGCAGGTGATTGTCTTCAGGTAATGGCCTCCAGGAATGGACTCAAAATGAACAAACCAGGGCAGTATTCCCCAATGAAATAAGTTTGTCACATTTGTAAATATAGTGAAATTTGAAAAAGACACTGAAATTGATGCAGTGTCATGGTTATTTCACCTATATAACAAGAGGATAAATCTTTGCCCTTATATTCAAGTAATCAACAGTGGCTCTGCTAGTCTTGATACTTCTCTGTTCTGAGCTGGCATGATTCAAATCAATCTCCAAGTAGTTTATGTTGGAAGGTAATAAAAGACTTATAGATCATTCAAAACTTAACAAAAGGAGATTTCCTTAACAAAAGTAGGCAATCAATATTCAAAAAGGATTTATGCAGTAATTCAGTGGAGCAAAGTTCCCATGTTTTTGAGTTGGCTATTGGAGTCCAAAAATCTAGTGTAAAAGCATACTTCTGGTAGCTATTTTGTATTCAAGTGACCAGAAAGTAATGAATTCAGTTATCAGCTCTATTCTGATGATTCTCAAATCTACACACTCAGCCTTAACTTCTTTCTTAACTTCCCATCTGACATCTCCAACTTCCTATTAGTCATCTTAAATTAGATATCCTATATATAATGTCCAATATGTGCAGTATGTTCAATATGTTCAAATCTGTACTCATTATCTTTCCCCCAAAACCCTTCCCCTGACTCTTTCAAACCTTACCCTTACTTGTTGAGGTTACCATCATTCTCCCAATCAGTCAAGCTTGCAACTTAGATATCATCCTTAGCCCCATACTCCTCACACCCTATTTCTCAGCTGTTACTAAGGCCTATAGATTGTCTTCACAACATGTCTTATGGATGTCCCCTTCTTTCTTCATCACCTTGCTATCCTTATCACCTTAAACCTTAAGACTACTGCAAGAAGCTACTGGTTGGTCCCTGCCAGAAGTCTAACCTCCACTCAGCTACCAAAGTCATTTTCCTCAAGTACAGATCTGATTGTGTTACCCAATCAATAACAAACTCCAGTGTCTTTCTATAATCTCCCGTATAAAATCCTTTATTTGGCATTCAAAATTCTTTATAATCTGCCACCCACTCCCATCTTTCTTTTTTTTTTTTAAATTTTATTTTTTTTATTTTATTTGCATAACATATGTGTGGGTAATCCTTCAACAATAACCCTTACATAGCTTTCCGTTACAAATTTTTCCCCCAACTCCCCACCCCTCCCTTAGATGGCAGGATATCCACTACATGTTAATTATGTTAAAATGTTGGCAAATCGAATATATGTATACATATTTCCAAACTTGTCATTGTTGTGCAAGAAAAATCTTGTCTACACAAACGATATATCAGAGAAAGGAAA
>JAJPUD010001894.1:31763-65040 GCA_023553655.1 Myrmecobius fasciatus
TTCTTTTTTTCATCGTAGCTTTCAGGGAGTCCGATAATCCTTAAATTGTCTCTCCTGGATCTGTTTTCCAAGTCAGTTGTTTTTCCTAGGAGATATTTCATGTTTTCTTCTATTTTTTCATTTTTTTGTTTTTGTTTAACTGATTCTTGAAGTCTTATTGAGTCATTTACTTCTATTTGTTCAATTTTAATTTTTAAAGTATTATTTCCTTCAGTTATCTTTTTTAGCTCCTTTTGTAGCTGGCCAATTGAATTTCTTGATTCAATGCATTCTTTTTCCATTTTGCCAGTTTTATTTTTCAGTGAATTGTTGTCTTTTTCCAATTCACCAATTTTGTTTTTCAGTGAATTGTTGTCTTTTTCCAATTCACCAATTTTGTTTTTCAGTTCACCATTTTTATTTTCCAGTGAATTGGTGATTTTTTCCAATTCACCAATTTTGTTTTTCAGTGAACTGTTTTCTTTTTCCAATTCACCAGTCCTATTTTCCAGTTTTTGATATTTCTGTTGCCCTGATCTCAATTTATTTCCCCATTCTTCTTCTAGCTCTCTTTTGAGATTCTTAATGCAATCATCCAGGTAAGCCTTCTGAAAGGGAGACCAACTTAAGTCTGCCTTTGTGGCTTCATCTGGGATTGTTTTCATGTCAGGATCTGGGGACTGTTCTATTTTTTCTCCGTAAAAGCTTTCTATGGTGAGAGCTCTCTTCTGCTTCTTGCTCAAGCAGAGAAAACTGCAACAATTTGTATTTGCCCTGGGGCAGTTTGCCGAGTTGACTTCCGGTCTGAGGCTGGTCGGGCTAGATTCGCACTAGGACCACGTTTTCAGCTGCTCTCGATCCACCCTTTTTCAAAGGCAGATCTGCCAAAGCACCTGCCCGGAAGCAGAGCAAAGTGGCCCAGGCATCTCCCAGGGGCTTCCTGGGTGCCCAAAATCCGCCCCTCTATCGCAGCCCTGACTTCCGCCCCAGCTGGAGTCTGATTGCGACCAGAGGCCGATTTCCCCTGAGGCTAACCTTCCCCGGAGTTCTTTCAAAGTAGATCTTTGATACAAGTGCATTGTAGTCCAAATGCTTGGCGGGGCCCTCACTCAGAAACCAGTTGGAAGGCTTACTTTGTCTGGGTTTGAGGGAATGTCCCAGGAGTTCACAGAGAAAGCTGTCCGCAGTTCACCATCTTGGCTCCGCCCCCCCACTCCCATCTTTCTAATCTCCTTAATTATACTTCTACACATATTCTATAATCCAGTCACATTGGCCTCCTTCTTGTTCCTTAAATAAGATAAATTCTCTCCCAAATATGGCCATTTTCCTTTCCTGGAATGTTCTCCCTCCTCATCTCTGCTTCCTGGCATCCTTCATATCCCAGCTAAAATTTCACCATTTACATGAAACCTATCCCCATCCCCCTTAATATTAGTGATGTATACTTTCCTCTGATGATTATCTTTAATTTATCTTACATATCACTTGTTTTTACAGTTGTTTGCTGCATGTTTTCCCCATTTGAGTGTGAACTCCTTGAGATCAGAAACCTCATTGGTAAACTCAATGCTTAGCATAGTGCCTGACACACAAGGTACATAACAAATTTTTAGTGACTTACTGACCATAGTCTGAGTTCCTGGAACAAATTAAGCCTTCAGTATGGTTTCAATACTCAGGAAAAGCTAGCCTACTTTGCAAGAAGAGAGATGGTTCTTTCTACCACACCCTTACAATTTTCTGGGGTTTTCTCTTTATTTTTCCAAATAATACAATACTTTAAATGACCAAGTGTTTTCCTTCAGCTTCAAAAAGATTCTGCAGAATAAGTTATAGTATATGAATGTAATGGGTTATTATTGTTTTATAAGAAATGAGGAATACACTGACTTCAGAAAAGTTTGGAAAGACTTACATGAACTGATGCTGAGTGAAGCAAGCAGAACCAGAAGTAACAAGACTATGAGACATTCAACTGTGATGGACTTGCTTCTTCTCAGAAGTGCAGTGATTCAAGACAATTGCAATAGACTTGAGATGGAAAATGTCACCAGAGAGAGAACTATGGAGACTGGATATGTATTGAAGCATAGTATTTTCATCTTTTTTTTTTTTGTTTGCTTGCTTTTTCTTTCTCATAGTTTTCCCCCTTTTTCATCTGATTTTTCTTATACAACATGACAAATATGAAATATGTTTAAAAGGATTGCATATATTTAACCAATATCAAATTGCTTGCTGTCTTGGGGAGGGAAGGTAAGGAAAAAGAGGGAGAAAAATTTGAAACACAAAGTTTTACAAAAATGAATGTTTTTAAACTATTTTTACATGAATTTGGAAAAATAAAATACTATTGAGCAAAAAACAAAAATTCAGCAGAAAGTACTATGTAGGCCTCAGGGGAGAGAAGGGGAGAACACTGCCTATCCTTGTTCATAAATCTTGTGGAGTTCTTGTTTTTAGTAGCTTCTGAATTCCTTTATCATTTTTTTTTTGTCAAACCAGTCTCAATGTTTGTGAGTTTCCTGACCCAGATGAGCAAATATGGTACTGTACACCAAATTTCTGAAAGGTGCTCACTCCTTTGCTGCTCTACTGTTGTCACCTGTGTGTTGGCTCAACATTTCCTCCAAGTTAGCAACTATTCCCTCATAGAGAAGTGTTCTAATCTCAACATTAATTCTTACGGTGTTCACTGCTTTTGATGAATGTTAATATTTAGCTTGAAGAGGATAAGTCTATAATCAGTCTAGCACTGCACTACACAATGCTTTCATCACCTTCACACCCTGTCTCTTCTCTTACAATCACATAGTTTATTAAATGTCAACATTTGCTGCAATGGTGTATGCACACAGTTTTATTACATTTAGATAAATAGAAGACTGTTGGTGATGAGAAGATCATAAGATGCACAAGTCTTCAGTAGTAGGTGACCATTGCTATTGCTGTTTCCAACTCCATTCTTCACAAGGACTCCCTGCCATGCCTGGCAATCTGAGCTAACTCTAGCATTAAAGTCACTCAGAATTATAACTCTGTCCTCTTTTGACACATTGATTATAAAGGTCTCTAGGTCTTCACAAAAAATTTTTTTATCTCATCAGGATTTGTTATGGTGGATTGTGACTATAGTTCCTATTATATCTGTATCTGCTGCTTTATCACTTGCCTATCACCACAGGACTTTGAGATAGGTAAAAATGATAAAGTGGTATGGGTGAATTGAGTTTAAGTGAGTCAGAGTAACATGAAGTTTCTGACCTCACTCTCTCTCCCAAAGTGATCACAGTCTAGTGGTAGGATAAAGTCAAGACGACTGGTGATGGCTTAAGATGCAGGAATGATCTTGTCTTGATGTCTAATCAAGCTCTAAGTTGTCCACAGCATCTGCATCAGTTGCCTTCATAGCTGTTGGAACAAATTGTTCTCATCTAGTCATTACACCAGGGAAAAACTTCACATGCTTGAAGTAGATTTCCCCCTAACTCATTGATGGATTTGAGACCTACTTTAACCTTCTGCTGAAATGGTTTACCAGGGTATGGCTGCTGGGCATGCTACAGTTTCTTGCAGCCATAGATGAGAGTTAGGTGGATCAAGGATACAAAAAGTGAAAAGTAACCCTGTAAAGGGCTCAGCATTTCTCACACCTAAGGTATCAGTCTTCCCTCTACTTCCCTACTTCCCTCTGCTTTAAAAAGAGAATAAATGAATGGAATTGAGTCATCCTAAAACAGGTAGGAGTAATGTTGGAGAATTTTTTTTTATTAAAACTTTTTATTTGCAAAACATATGTATGGGTAATTCTTCAACATTAACCCTTACAAAGCTTTCTGTTACAAATTTCCCCCCCTACTCCCCACCCCTCCCCTAGATGGCAGGATATCCACTACATGTTAATTATGTTAAAATACTTGACAAATTGAATATATGTATACATATTTCCACACATCATTTTTGTGCAAGAAAAATCGTATCTACCAGAAAGAAGAATCAGAAAAAGGAAACACACTGCAAGCAAACATCAATAGAGAGCATGAAAATGTTATGTTGTGGTCCACATTTCACATCCCTCTCTCTGGGTGTATATGGCTTTCTTCACTGAACAATTGGAACTGGTTTGAAACATTTCATTGTTGAAGAGAGCCATGTCTATCAGAACTGATCATCATATAGTATTGTTGCTGCCATGAATAATGATCTCCTGGTTCTGCTCACTTCACTCAGCATCAATCAGTTCATGCAAGTCTCTCCAGGCCTCTCTGAAATCATCCTGCTGGTCGTTTCTCACAGAACAATAATATTCCATAACATTCATATACCATAATTTATTCAGCCACTCTCCAATTGATGGGCATCCATTCAGTTTCCAGTTTCTAGCCACTACAAAAAGGGCTGCCACAAACATTCTTGCACATGTGGGGCCCTTTCCTTTTATGATTTCTTTGGGATATAAGCCCAATAGAAATGCTACTGGGTCAAAGGGTGTGCACAGTTTGATAACTTTTTGAGCAGAGCTCCAAATTGCTCTCCAGAATGGTTGGATCCATTCACAGGAGAACTTCTTTTAAGAGATTTGAATCAGTAGTTATTAACAGGAGTCTGAGGGGTCTTTTCACATACTAACTGTGTGGAGTTGGATTAAATAACCTCTGAGATCTCTTCTATCTCTAATATTCTGTAATTTTTTGTGCTTTGGATGATGTGAGCAAGATTTTTAAAAGGAAAAAAATAGATGGAAATGTGTTAAGGAGATCAGAAGTACAATGATGGTCATCATCTCTCATTGTATGAATTGTCAACCTTTTCTTAAGGAAGAAGATACTGATGGCAACAGCAGGAGGAAATAGTAGATATCAAGGGAAAGTGACAACAGAAAGCAAAGGAATTCCTGGACTGAGACCTAAGCTTCAGGACTCTGACCTGGTGACAGTGGCAGGAAGGTGGTGCAGTAGAAAGAATACCAAGCCTAGAGTCAGGAAGCCTTCTCTGAGTGCAATCCAGCCTTAGACACTTAGTTGTATGATTGGGCAGATCACTTAACCTTGTCTGCCTCAGTTTCTTCATCTGTAAAATGAGAAGCAGAAGAAAATGGCAAGTCACTCCTGTATCTTTGCCAAGAAAACCCCAAACAGAATCATGAAATGACTGAACAACAAACATAGCAGTGGCAAAAAGATGGAGTTCCTGTACCAAGTAAAGGAGTTCCTGACTTAAACCAGGAGGCACAGAAGCCAAAACTAAGAAGCAAACAGTGCAAAGAACCAGCATTTAGAGTAACAAAGCCAGATCTTGTCCACCATTGATCCTATGATAATAATGGTATGGTATATCACTGTGGTCTTTATATTTCTGAAAGAAAGTAGATTAATGCTCTAAAAATTTTCAAGTTCTTTCCTTACAGGGATCTCAACTCCCTTGTAGGGTTGTAAGTCTTGAGAGATTGCATAAGTTTATGAGAAAAGGTTTGCTTGTTTAACTCTCTAACAACCATTAGTTTTTTACCCGCAATAGAAGAATCAACTCCAAGATGATAAGGCTAGAATGACTATAAAAATCCTTGAGAAAGGTAGTGTGAGGTCTAATGAGGAAGAGTAGAATAGAAGTATGTATTTTCTTCCTTTTAACATGTTTAGGCCCATTATGGAATAAGTTTCCATTTCGGTGTAAATGGATAGTCATATCGATCCCCTATAATTTCATTTTCTATACTCTAGAAAAGACAAATTCCACAGTCTTTCAGAACCTGAAAAAAGTAATAGGCTAGTTGATCAGGAGTCCTGTCAACTCTTTTAGAAAACAACAAAATATCCTCAAGATCAATGACTATTCATGAACACAACAAAATTTCCTCAAGATTAATGCATGACCATTTATGAACAGAGAATGACTATATGCTTTTCCATATTCTAGAAATTTGTTGTTGCTCAGTCGTTCAGTTGTGTCTGACTCTTCAAAATCTTATGAACCATCCATGGGGTCTTCTTGGCAAAAATAATGGAGTGGTTTGCTATTTCCTTCTCTAATAGATTAAAACAAACAGATTTCCTTAGGGTCCCAGAGTTAGTAAGTGTCTGAGGCTGGATTTGACCTCAGGTCTTTCTGATTCCAGACTCAGTCCCCTATCCACTAAGCTACTAGCTGTCTCCTATAGAAGAAATATCTATAAAAAACTATTCATATTTATATCTTTCCCCATAGTCACTTTTCTATGAGACACTATAAAATAAAGCTTTACTTGACTTGTTCCTGAAATTGCAAGCAGTGGATCTTTTCTCACAAAAAGATAAGGGTGGGAGGCTAGTAAAGGAGAATATTTTCTTAACTATTGGCTTGAGGATGAGTGCTTTCTCTAGTCTTTATTATCTATAATAAATGTATTCTGTGATCCATGTCTGGAAAGCCTCAGAAGTCCCAAAGGAAACTGAAAATACTTAAAAAAGAGCTAGAAATTGATAGAGGAATTTCCTCATCAGGGATTACATTAGAAGGATTAAATCATTAGTCCAGTTGAAAAAGTTTTTTTTCTTTAAAATTTTATATGATTCCATATTAAAGGATAATTTTCAAAATGAGAATAGCCTAAAGGTGAAGACAAGATGCCAAATGAGTCATTCAGATATTTTCCTGTAAAAATGAAAGAATAGTGTTTATCCAGATTAATGCTGTTGTCCAGCTGAAATACAGGTAAGCCAAACTATCACAAGATTGTACTGCCATAATTTTGTGGGTTTTTACTTGGATTCTTATTCATGAATAAATAATAGACCATAAAGAAATATTGTAGTACAACTACATTTCACTTTAGTTCTGTGCTTAATCATTGTATGTGAATGTTGAAACTTGGTTGAAAGTAAAAATAATGGAGAGTATTTATATCAACTGTTTAGTGATGTCTATTTCTCCCATATTGTAAGTACATATGACCTGGGACTCCTCATTAATGGAGCATGATTACTCCACAGACTTGTGTGAAGTGTAGAGTTGGTGAGAGCTTGTCGAGGTGATTCTTATTTCTTTTGACTTCAACATGGACATTAGAAAGAGGTCCTTAGAAGAAGGGAAAGTCACTAATAAGAAGCCAATCATTATAACTACATTTGTTATAAACACAGTAATAGATTTAATTTGTATTGCCCCTTATATAAAATTCTTTACTAATATTATCTTATTTGAACATGAATCACATAATCTTAGGACTGCAAAAGATTTAGAGACCATTTAGTCTAAATGCATTTTACAAGTAAGAGAAGTGAAGATTCTAGATTGTAAGTTCTTTGAAGGTAGAAACTATCTTTTGCCTCTTTTTGTATCTCCAGAATTTAGCATGGTCCCTGGCATATAGTAGGGGCTTAATAAATTTATATTGGTTGATTGGAATGGTTTAAGTTAATGGGGGGTTTAGAAAATCAGAGCTTTTAGCCAACCACATTAATATTTTAGAATCTCTTCTAGTCCTTGTTTAGGGGTTAAAGGGAAATATTTGGGAAGTGTTCAGGAATTCAACTTGTGTAAATTGGAAATTTATAAGTAAAATTATGCTTTTGAAGTATAAATCAAAGTATTTAAAATTTTTTTGTATAACAAATATTAGAATTTTGGTAGGATGTGACTCACATTGAAATATTGAAGCAAAGCCTATTAGAAAATTAAAATGCCAAATCTGTCTTTTATTCTCCATTATTAGTATTAAAGTCTGCTAGTATTAAAGCAGGCAGATGAAAAGGCTTTTATTCAGGTCATGAAAAGTTAGTTTTTTTTTTTTTTTTTAATTTCAATAGTATTTTCCAAACACATGTAAAGGTAGTTTTCTTTTCTTTTTTTTTCCCCCTGAGGCAATTGGGATTAAGTGACTTGCCCAGGGTCACACAACCAGGAAATTAAGTGTCTGAGACCATATTTGAACTCAGGTCCTCCTGACTTCAGCACTGGTGCTCTATCCACTGCACCACCTAGCTGCCTAAAGATAATTTTTTCAATATTTATTTTTGTATGACTTTGTGTTCTAAATTTTTCTCCTTCCCTTCCTGCCCTGTCCCTTCTCCAAGACAGCAAGTAATCTGAAATAAATCAAATATATGCAATTCTTTCAAGCATATTTCCATATTTGTCATGTTGTAGCATGTCACTTTTTATCAGCCTAACCAGGTGAGCACAAGTATGAAGGTACCTTGTTGCCCTCAGATCCTGAGCTTTGTCCGATTAATTATAGTTTAATTTTCAGACAGATCTGTGGAAGTAGGAGTGAGAGATGGTGAAGAAGGAGGTGAGGAAAGAAGTGAGGTCAGATATTTTGCAGGAAAGATCCTTATAATGAATAGAATTTACAGAATTCCAGAGAACTGTGATGGCAATTTAAGACAAATGTCCTTTTGAAAATATGGTGAATGTCATAAAAATTTTTAATTTTTTAAATCTTGAAAGATATTTAAAATTATTCTCCATCTTCTGCCTTCATGTCTCATGCTTTCTTGTGGATGGGGTTTGGTAGCAATTTGCCTGAGCAAACAAGACATTACCAATCAATTAGTCTTTTATTAGGTCCTTAGAGGGACCTAGTGGAAGAACTAGGGTGATGGTTTTAGTAAAGCCTTCTGCTTCAAAGGATGGAGCTTGAACCAAGTCTTGAAAGAATACTGATATTCTATAAGGTGCAGGTGAGGAAAAAAAGAGCATTCCATGAACAGGGGACAGGCAAGAGATGAACTGTGTGTGAGGAATAACAAGTGGAACAGTATGGCTAGAGAGTATAATGTATGGAGGGGATAATGTGTAAGAAGACTGGAAATACAGGAAAGGGCCAAGTTATGGAGAGCTTTAAATGCCAAACAGGAGTTTATATTTCCTCATAAAGGTAATTTGGAGCCACTAAAGTTTATTGAATAAGGAAGTGACAAGGTCAGAGTTGTCTTTTAGGAAAAACAACTTTGGCAGTCCCATGAAAGACATGATAAAGTGGAGAAATCCTTGCAATGGGTGAATAAGACCCCACCAAAGGGTCATAGAGGGCCATAGGGAGGGGCATTGACAGGATTATCTTGACCCCATAGCTACCGTATACAATCAGGAGGCCAAGTTATAGATCTCAACTCATGAAAAGACTCTAGCAGTTGAAGCAAGGAGATCAGTTAGGAATTCCCGAAGTCACACACCCAGTATATAAGAGGCAAGCCCTAGATATAGGTTTTCTTGACCTATCATTCTAACCATTTTGCCACTTTTATAAAGATTTTAAAATACCACTACCATCCCCAAAGGTCCTGATTATCTTTTGCCTGAAAAAGGGTTTTCTTGTCAGAGATACTGGAGTGATTTGCCATTTTCTTCACCAGCTCATTTTACAAATGAGGAGCTGAGGCAAAAAGGGTTAAATGATTTGTCCAGGATCATACAGCAAGTAAGTGTTTGAGTTCTGATTGGAACTTAGGGGAGATGAGTTTTCCTATCTACAGATTTGGCATTCTATCCACTACTGCCTCTTTATTATTTTCTAAGATTCAATAAATACTGTAATTACCATAATATTTATTCTCTTAAATGGAGATATCACTTTGTGCAGAGAATCACCAAACTTAGATTTCAGTAGGAACTAAAAGTTTTTTAAATTATATATTTAACTGGAAAGGAAAATGCTACAACTTTTGAAATGAATACCTCTTCTCCAGAGTTTTGAAGATCAATGTATGACATATAACAATTTTTTCACCAAAAGTTCATGTGTGTGGTAGGATGGAATCTAATAATGATGTACCCAAATGTGACATCTAGATACCTAATGTATTATAGTATCATTCATAGGCTAGTTTAAAAAAAAAAAGCTAGCTATTTGTTTTAAAGTATCCATGAATACTCTGGTTTCTCTTCAGATTGCATAAATCTTTTACCTTTTACCAAAGTATCCTTGAGTTAAAGCTTATTTTAATAAAGTAATGCTGTAATGGATCTCCTACTAATTTCCAACTCCAGATTTGCCAGTAAATGTTATATTATTTTTCTAACAAATACACTCTCACTGAATTCTCAGATGCTCTTTATATTATTTAAGGCTAACCCTGAGCTGTATTAGTTTTAATATATAAGTAATATGAAGGTGCCATTCTTAAGGAACAATCCCTTCAGGAACTTTTTTACTTACAATATTGCAATAATATATACTTTCCCTCAGGAACAACAATAACAAAATCCAGTTTTTTATTCCAAAAATATAGATTCACAAGTTGTTCTCAGTTGTAGGAATTTTTACTGATGGATATTATTTTCTTATTTTAATTCCTTAAAATGAGCAGATTCACTAAATGGATTTCATTTTGCACTTGAAATGTAATTAAAATTAATAATCTTTAGTATTTGACTTCCTTTCAGTAAGAATATATATTCCTTTCAGTAATGATAAACTATACTATTCATCAAAAACATTGCAGTGGTGTTTTTGAATGTGTAATTTTTTTTTCCTTAGGGAAATCAACTACAAATATCAACTTAAAGAGAAACTACTAATTCCTTTTTAGGAGTATCTCATCATCTAAAAGCATAAAAGAGAAAAACAGTATTAAATGTTTTGATGTTGTTTGACAGGATTGCTTTTATTTGTTCATTCTATGTTTAGTACAAATAAAAACTCTTACAGAGTGCATACCTTCAAAAGAGTTTAATTATTAACAGAATTAGATAAGTCCTTTCATTTAGACAGCATGAAAATAAGACAGACTACTGCAATTGATCAGAAAGTTTTCCTGTCTCTCCATGTTTTTATATAAATAATTATAGTGATTTTGTAAATTGTTCTCTTGTCCTGCTTTCATAACTTTATATCACTTCATATGATCTTGTGTTTCTCTGAATTTTTTTTATTTATCATTCCTTATGGTAGAGCAACAACATTTTACATTCTTACACCATAATTTGTCTAGTTGTTCTTCAATCAGTGGATGACCATTTTATTTCCAGTTTCTTAATATCACAAATAATGATGTGAACATTTTTGTATGTGAAGATCTTTGAATGAATGCTCTGATTGAGCCACTAGCTTATATATTAACTTCCCTGGCTTCTGTTTCTTCATGCCAAGGGTGCCCAAATCTTACCTCTGCCCTATTAACCATATCACTTTGAACAACTCAAATTCCCTAAATCTCAGTTTCCTCATTTATTAAATGGAGGTCATTTGTCCATATTTTTAACCTTATTGCTTTTTTTTTTGTCCTCTTGGTGGAGAATACATTTATAAATAGTTAAGTTTTTTTTATTTATTTTTTATTTATTTTTAATTTTATTTTATTTGCATAACATATGTGTGGGTAATTCTTCAACAATAACACTTACATAGCTTTCCGTTAGAAATTTTTCCCCCCAACTTCCCCACCCCTCCCCTAGATGGCAGGATATCCACTACATGTTAATTATGTTAAAATATTGGCAAATCGAATATATGTATACATATTTCCAAACTTATCATTGTTGTGCAAGAAAAATCTTATCTACATAAACGATATATCAGATAAAGGATAAATAGTTAAGTTTTGATGAAATTTGGCAGGCTCTAAGAAGATATTAAGATATTATAAAGATTCAATTTGTGGCATATTTTCTGTAAATGTAAGCAGATTAATTGCCCTTTGTGAGTTTGACATTTTAGAAAGCTATAAGTAATATTGGCTTTCCCTACTTTATTGAGGATGTGAAAACAAGCCTGATTTCCCCATTAGTTCCTAAGTAATGGTTCACATAGTCACAACAAGCTTTTATAGCAGTGAGAAGAGGAGCAAGAATATTTCTTCCCCAGGCACATACATTTAGAGCAAGGTATTCATTCCTAAAAAGAAAGTACCGAAGGTAATTAGTGTCTGACAGGTGACAATCACTAACTTTCCAGAGGATTTTTTGGAGAAGAGGCAGTCATAATTTTCCAACACAATCCAAGGTATATTATTGTAGTGTAGAATGCTACAATGTTTAAATTCTTTACTTATAACTTTTCTACTTAATGCAGGTATTCTCACTTACTGGAGGGAAGGAAGGTGGAGGATCAAGGTTAGGAAAAGTAATTCTTAGCCCCATTTTTTTGTGTGTATAGATACTTTTGGTAGTCTATGGAAACCTTTAGATCACTTCTCAGAATGTTTTAAAATAACATTGCAAAGGAAGCCACTTATAATGAAATTGAGTTATTCCTATATGTATATATACACACACATATATATGTACTTACAGATATAAAAACACATATATATGAATATATGTATACACATATATGAATCTATGTACATATATCAAGTTCATCAACTACAACTTAAAAAACTCTGGGGAGAGAAGGATGAAGCCAAAGCTGACAGGAAAAGGATTCAGGAGTGAATGAACAAAATAAAGTTGTTTTTTTTTTTTTTAAAGTTTATCAATTTTATGGAACAAAAATCTTTTGTGGTAAAAATTTTGCTTACTAGGTAAAATATATATTGTGGATCTGTCTGATGCACAGTTGAGAAACAATGTCTCATTCTAAGGTATCATTAATACTTGCTTGAAGACACTTCCAGTCTCTCCTCATTTCTGTTCCACCTCACTTATCCCTAAACTACACACTATTATTTTGTTAATTGTTTCTTATGTTGCAACCTGTATCCTACCTTGAGACTGTAGGCTACTTAGGGGTTGGGACCAGAAGCTGTTTTTGATGGATCTGGTCTGGCAGATGTGACATCTTTAGAGCAATAGGAGGGACTGGAACATCAGGGCCAGAAGAACCCTAGAAGGTTCCACAGTCCTAGGCAGCCCAGGGGTGGCTGTTGTGGGTGGCAGTTGGCAGTCTAGGGTGTCTCCTTCATTCTGCGATGAGAAGAGCCCCTTGCAAGAGGGCCCTCTGGAGGTACTGAAAATTCACTTTTGTTTGGGTGTCCCAAGAATGGGGAGTTGCTAAATTGGCATGCCTAAATGCTAGGTGGTAGGAGTTTCTTTTCTCGACTCTCCATTAAAGGTGGAGGTGAAGGTGAGGGCAGTGAAGGGAGAACATTTTAAAACTGTGCCTGACATCTGTGGTGTCAAACTCAAAAAAAAACCGGATCCCTGCGGGGTCGCCTATTGATTTCCAAAGTGTAAATTAACATTATCTATGTTGTATTTTTATTTATTTTGTTAAACATTTCCTAATTACATTTTAATTTGGTTTGCTCTCTGCATTCGGGAGTTTTACTGAACACATGCGGCCAGCGAGTTTGACACTTCTGCCTTACGTGAGCAAAAAAGAAGATGCATAAGGGAAATGGCAGGGAAGGAACTTTTGGTTGTTGAAAATGTTTTAGGTGGCAATTTGCCAGGCAAAACTACAAAATGGGAAGTTTGTCTTGCACCTCTTTTAGTAATACCCCCTACATTTTCTAGCCAAGGAATTCACACAAAGGTGATAGACATCAAAGCATTTGATTTCTATTGAATGCTCAGTGTTTTCTAACTAAAGTACTCTAATTAGGCTTACCATTTTAAGAAGATGAGCATCGAAGAATTTAAATCAAAGAAAAAAAATCACTAAAAGTGAACTACCACACACTCTTTCCCCTCTAAGTATGCCTAAATAATTACAAAATTTGCCAAAAAAAAAAAAAAAAAAATCCGGCAATTGCCTAATTTGTGCAGTCCAGACGCTACAGTGGTGGACTTTTCAGGTTGATAAGCATGTACAAATGCTTCCTTTGTGTCTGTATTCTTAGCCCTCTTAGAACAGGCCCTGCTACTTAGCAGTTGGTTTAATGTTTCTCCAGCTGAAATTGGCTCCCTTTAGAAACCTTTTAGTACTTCTGAATTCAATTGGAGGCTGAATATTTCGTGATAAAGATGGATCCATTAACAGAATGAGTCACCAGTATTATCTAAAACAGAAGGGAGAATGGAAATATCTCCTGAAACTATGGCACAACCTTTTGACTGTGGATGGAGATGTTTAACTGTCTAGGAAATATCTCCATTAGTATTGGAGTCCTAAATTGGGAAAAAGACGCAAAATGGGACACGCATCACATTATTATTCCCAATCCAAATCAGAAGTTTTAAAGTACATTTTTTTTTAAACTCCCAGATAACTTTCAATAAGAAATCAAAGTAACAAGGAACAGAGGGATGCTTTTACAATTTTTCTCCGCAGGAGGGCTCTCCACGAAGGTCCTAGGGTATTGAATACGCAAGCGCAAAGAACTCTCCTTTTGTAGGGAGAAGCCGTTCCCCAAGAGACTACAAGTCCCAGCATCCAACCGGCTCTAGAAGAATCAACAAGGACCTGCAGTCGGTCAGCCCAGCTTCCACAGATGCCGCTGGGGACAGTTGCATGCTGGGATTCGTAGTCTTCATGCAGGCGGACATTCAACGGGTAACCACGAGGGCTTCAGTATAACCGCTTCCGCTGTTTTGTGCTCGGACGTTTCCGGTACCAGTAGTTCACGCGGCCGCTCTCTCCCCTAGCTCCCGGTACTCCGAAGCCCGCCCTCCCGCGTGCGTGTGCGCGTACGAGTGTTTACATGCAGGCCACCCGCCCACAGACACACACGCGGTCTGGGGAAAGCACGTGAGAAGACGCCCCCTTGCCCACGCCCTCTCCCCTCCATGAGGTCATCACGCTCTCCAGGAAGTCGTCATGGAGCAGGGGAACTGGCGCGAGGTAACTCGCTGAGCATAGGGCGGGAAGAGCTGAACTAACCACCTCTGCCCTACCCCACACTCGGGACGCTGGGATTTCCGCGTTACTGTAGCTTTAAATGGAAGCCGGGCCCTGAATACGCAAGCGCGTACGACTCAGCTTTCTCCCTCCGTGTTCCATTCTCCCTCCCCATCCTGACCCCCTCCTAAAGGAACAGTTACTACTTTTTTCTCATACCTTATTTCTAACCTCTCCTTCCACTCCGCCTCCCTTTCCTTGAAGTCCCAGTTCCTCTCTCCCCCTTTGGGGGAGGGCTAACTCTCCGTTCGCTTCCTGGTCTCTCTCGAAGCCGGCGGCGAGCTCGTTGCCATAGCGACCCGCCCCGCGCGCCCTGCTGCCCCCTAGCCCCCGGGAACTAGAGGCGGCGGCGCTGGAGCAAAGGAACGGGCCCGGTGGACGCGCGGCCGGGAGGGTGATGGAGGCGCCGGCGGACCCCAGCGGCGGCGGCGTCGGGGACTCTGCAGCTGCCACCACCGTCAAGGGGACAGCCCGGACCGGCTCTGCTGAGGGCCCTGCGGCGCTGGCGGCGGCCGTGACCGAGATCCGCTGCCCGGGCCCCAGGCCGCTGAGGCTGCTGGAGTGGAAGGTGGCGGCCGGCACGGCGGTGCAGATCGGCACGGTGTTGGCTGTGTGTCTCCCCATCGTGCCTCCCGCCGGCGGGGAGGCGGGCGCACTGCCGTCTTGCAACGCGCGACGAAGAGTCGGGGAAGGAGAGGGTGAAGGGGGAGGCGGCGGCGAGGGAAGCCCCCACCTGTGCGGGAACCAGCGCGGGGAGCCCTCGCCCTGCCCCGAGGCCGGCGGCTGTGGTCGGACTCAGCGGTTGGCAGAGCGCAGGGTGAAGTCGGAGCGGGCCGGAGTGGTGCTAGAGCTGTGTGCTCAGCGAGGACAGGTGGTTCCTCCAGGGTAAGCGGCTACAGGGGTTGGGGGAGATAAGGTACTTGAAGGGGGGCGATTAGGGGATAGTCGTGCCCCTTCCCCCAGACTTTTCCATTCTCGATGCGTGCCAGCCCAGGGTCGTTCCCTTCCCCATCCAACAGCGCTGACACCTTTGGGCACAGACTTGTTTAGTTTCTCGATCCAGTAAGATTGACCCGGGCCGACCTGGATAGGAGGAGGAAGAGCGGGAGCTATCTAGTGACTGCCCTAGCCCAAGTGTTTTCGTTCTTTTTCCTGGAGGGCGGAGGCGGAGAAACTATTGAAAACCAAGAACTTCCGCCGTTTTTATAACATTACAGTCCCGCGACCCTCTTGCACACCCCCGGTCCTTCTGCTGCTCTTCCTTGCTCCCATCCCACCCCCAGGCATTTGGGAGGACCACCGAGCTGGGTGGGTTCTGTACCTCTTAACCCCCGGAGGACGTGTGCAGGATGCGGCTGGTGCGGGTCCTGAGCGTTCTCCCTCATGCTTACTTTTCTGTGCCTTCCTCTTCCCGCCCCACCCGTCTCTCTGCAGGTGGGCTTAAAGGGAAAAAACATGATTACAATAAGACCCCTCTTCTCAGAATTGTGCTAGAGAATTCTATCTTGTCTGATCCGAGACTCACCGCCCAGTCAGAGATGTCTTTCTATCAAATAATAACATTTTTTTAGGGAATGAAAAACTCATTCGCCTTGAAATCTTGCTTTTTTGGCTATTCTCACTCTACTCTCTACAATTTTGGACCCCTCTCCTCTAAGTTGGTGCTTATTAGTTGGACAGACAACAGTGTTTTGTTTTTTTTTTTAATTAAATGATTTTCTTTTTTTCTTTTAACAAATCTTTTTTTATTCGATAGCCAGAAAGCTTTGGTTGTTTTATTTTATTACTACAAAAAAAAAAAAAAATTGAAGGGGGGTGGTGGTGGGGTCAGTCTCTAAAAACCCAAGTATATTTATCCTTTTAAAAAATTTTATTTGACTTTAAAATTAAAACAGAAAATAGTGATGCTGAAATATATACATATGCCTATATAGAGTCTATGTATGTACATAACTATATATATGTGTGTATATGTATATTTGCTACACATGTACACACATTTATGTATGTATCCATACATCAGCAGGGTAACTGGGTATTGTTTTGATACACTAACTTGTTCAAAGTGAGCTAGTATTTGGTGTTTTCTCTCTCTCCCTCTCTCTCTCTCTCTCTCTCATCTTGTGAAACTTAAGTTTCAAAAATGATACAATTGCCATTATACCTAAGAGGAATGTGTGAGACTGAGCTCTCCAGAGTATAAAATTATGTACTTCAAGCTTTTGAGTGTAGCCAGACTTCCATCCTGTCTCAGTAGTTTGTTTCAAACTCTGTCACCATTTACCTGACCAAAATGAGTTTGGGTCATCATAAGATGATTAAAACTAAAAAAATAATCATTTCACTTGAGTGGTAGAGTCTCCTGCTGAGATGTCTACTTTTAAAAAATAGATATATTGTATATTACTTTTGTCAAATTCTTGAATTTGTGGTATTCTTTATGTGCCCATGGTTTTAAGGAAAATTGGCCTGTAATTAATTTCTTTCCCAGTCCAGAGTATTGATATTTATTTTGTGTAGATGGGTGGGAGTTGTCAGCTTTTTGTGTAGTATGCTGATTTGCAATTGGTCGAAATATCATAAATAAGCCTTTTTATAAGACCTTAGAGGAAGCATGGTGTGATGGATAAAAAGCTATATCTTGAGTGTCATTCAGAACTGTGTTCAAATTCTACCTCTGAAACATGCTAGCTGTGTTGCTTTGAGCAAGCCAATTAACCTCAATCTGCCAGGCAGCCCTCTAGGTCTACAAGTTATGGAATAGGGTTTGATTTGTTTTGGTAGAAAAAGTTCCTTCACTTTCAGTTTTAGCCTGCAGGTAAAAACAAATCAACCTTGTTGCCTACATAGCATTTGTTGTTATTGTTCCTTATATTTGTGTAATAATATGGCATCATAGATCCAGACCTGGAAGGGAACTCTGAGCCTAGCCCCATCATTTTACAGAGGAAGAAACTTTTGACCCATGGAGGTTAAATAACTTGTCCAAGAGCATATAGTTATGAAAACATGTAAAAAAAAGATCTGAACATCAGATTCAGTGCCTTTTATAGTATATCATGCTAACTATGTTGACACTACATTTGTTTGTTTTTTGCCGATGGAATTAAATTTGGTAGAATTGTCAATTTTTTGGTTTATTTTTTTCTCTTTCAATTCAAGATACAAATATTAAAGTATTCTAAACCATTTTGGAGGATAGACTAATAGAGGATAAAACATGCCCAAATAAATACAATATGCAGTGAGCCTTTACCATTATAAGAACTACAAAGCAATGGGAAGGTCCAAAGGTTTTTACTTTTCCAAGAGACAGAAATCAGAGGATCCTTATATTAGTTGGGTCTTTGATCAGATGGTCTAATAGGTAAAGGAGGACTTTACAAGCTTAGGGAATACAAAAAGCAAAGGTATATGATACATTTGAAGGACAGTCTAGTGTGGCTTAATAATAGAATACTTGAAGGGAAGTAATAAGAAATAAGGTTGGACAAATTGGTTCCATTTGCTGCAGCATATGCTTCATCAGCATACAAACATCTATTTACAAACAAGATATAAACAGGATTAATTGGAAATAATCCAAGAGGCCAGTCAATAACTTTAGGGGAAACAGGAAAAAGCTTCTTGCAGACAGTGGGGTTTTAGGTGAGACTTAAGGAAAGCCAAGGAATCCTGGAGAGAGAGCATTCCAGGCATGGGAGACAGCTCATGAATGTGTGAAAATACATGAAGTCTGGAGATAGAATGTCTCATATGATCAATAGCAAGGAGGCTAGAGCCAGAATAATTAGAACACAGAGTAAACAGGGAAAGTAAGATCTAAAAAAAAAAACCAGAAAGGTTTATGAAGGTTAGGGTATTTTATATTTATGTTCCCGAAGGCAATAGGGAACCAATGAAGTTTATTGAATAGGGGAGAGACAAGGTCAGACTTAGACTTTACAAAGGCCACTTTGACAGCTCAGTGGAGGATGGCCTAAAGATCCTGGATTGCCAGAGGAGTTTGACATGTGTTTAGTGGGTAAGGAAGAAGGATCTCCTGAAAGATTAAGCACAAAATATTGACATGCAAGATAGTCACATAAGGAAGTTTAGTCTGTCAACTGAAAGATAATTTGGAAAAGAGAGTAGTAAGACCTATATTTGGAGGCTGTTGCAATAGTCCTGGCGGAGGTTATTAGGGTGGTGGATATAGGATTAAGGAGGAGGAAGGTAATATGAGAGAGCTCATAGAGGTATAATTAACTAGACTTCACAGTGAGTTGTATATGTGTTATAGAGAAAAAATAATCGGAGTTTTGAAAAGCCAATTGTTCAATAAGATTAGATGAGGAGCCAGTGAAGGAAACAGTTGTAGTTTTTGAGTTGGGGGGGGAGGGAGGGAATTAGGAAAGTATATATTCTCCAAAGCCAAAAAAGTGCTACTCAGCATTGGGATATAGCAGTACAGTGTCAAATCCTTGCGGAAAATAAAGAACATAAGAGGGGTTGTTGAATTGATAGGTATATGGTTATTGTCATTTTGAGAAGTTTTAATTGAGCTATAGAAGTTACAGGTAGAATAAGTTGTTAAGAAATGGGGGCATTGGTTATGGATGACTTTTTCAAGAAGTTGAGTGACAAGGAGAGAGACGGAATGCTATCTGGAATGGTCAAAGGAAGAATTGGTTTTTAGGGTTTGACATACTAATTTTTATAAGCTAATTATAATATCTTCCTTAGATGTCTTCTTTCTTCCGTAATTATAATATATATTTTGTACATGTTTTGATTTCCCCTTTCTGCCACCGATTCCATGTGTCATGACCTTAGGTAGCTCTTTACCTACAGATATATGTTATAACATGAAGGAGATAGGTCTTTAACTTTTTAAAGTTCCATTCTTTTTTTTTTTTTTTTCTTTTTTCTTTTTGCTGAGGCAATTGGGGTTAAGTGACTTGCACTGGGTCACACAGCTGGGGAATGTTAAGTGTCTGAGATCAGATTTGAACTCAGGTCCTCCTGACTTAAGGCTGGTGCTCTCTCCACTGCACCACCTAGCTGCCCCCTAAAGTTCCATTCTTTCTAAAATGGGTGTGTATGTATGTATGTATGTATGTGTGTATCTATACACATACAGTTCTATCAAGAAATATTCATCAACAAGTCTACAATTAAGTACCTACACTATACAAGGTCTAGGGGAGTAAGGACAAAATGACAGTACTTAAGGAAGTTTATATTTTCTTGGAGGAGATAATATACATATATAAGCATACACAGAATATATTAAAGGTAATTTGGGAGAGGGGAAAAAGGGAGGGTCTAACCACTGGGGTATCAGAAAAGGCTTCATTTAGAAGATGACACTTAATCAGAGTTTTGAAGGAAACAATGGATTATAAGAGACAGATGAGGGCGTACATTCCAGGTATGGACTTTCCTGCTTTATTAAATCAGCTCCATAGTGTTTGTGAGAACTCATGTTTGGTGAGGCTTAACCAGGGAAAGACTATTTAGCAAAGTCATTAGTTAGGACCCTGTTTGCATTTCTTCTGGCAACTCTAATTATATTTGTTTGAACTAGGGTTTAATGCTTCATTATAATCATTAGTGTGTGCCAAGGAATGATGTATTTTAATATCTACAAGCATGTTTGACTTTTTCATTAGGAACAAAGGCTGTTAATTTTCACATTCATGGACACTTGTGATTAAGAAATTAAAACTAGGGTTTTTTGTTGTTTTTTTTTCTTCACAGTTTTCTCTATATGATATTTCTGTTTCACGTTATTTGTGTTTTTGAGACATTTTGGTATAGGGTTCAAAATACTTCACTTGAAATCTGAAGAACCCAGGAGGTAAATTATACCCTTAATACAAATTTATGGCATGATATTGAGCAAGTCATTAATGTTTCTGTGACATCTTACATATTCTGCTAAATATGACATAGCCATTTCTTGATGTTTAAAATAATTTGTTTTAAATTGTTTGAAATAATGTCAAAAAAAGGAAGATCTCATATAAGCACTTGTTACTGACATTTCAGTATTGCTTACTAAAGCATGATGTTACAGAAAAATGATACAGAAATTGTTGATTTAAAAATAATATGCTTAAGAATACACACACACACATACACACACTCTTGACTTGAATTATTTTAACAGCACTCTTTTGGTACCTCTTCCTAAAGAACTTATATTTGATTCCTCTATGATGTGCTTTTTGAATATTTTAGGGATTAGTTTGTACAAGAAAAATACTAACATATTCCCAAACTTAATGATAGTTTTACATATTTACATAATTTACAAATACATACATATATTTACATATCACTTTACATTAAAACAATTATCTTTTTAACAATTGAACTGTTATTGTTGCAAATATTTTTGTCTTTATTTTATTGACGAGGAAATCTTAAATCCTTTAAGTAATATAGTAGTAGAGTTGGCTTGAATATGAACCCAAGTCTTTGGTTCCAAAGTTAGTCATTTTTCACTAAAGCTTAGCTACATATTTGTATAGTTTTGAGGTTATATATGTCACAAAGGCCTCCAATGTTTTAGGAGTTGTGAAATTGCCCTGTAGTCCAAGTTCAAAAATGCTATGCATATGTTTGAACATTGAAGTGAAATTTAAACTAATTTTCATTTGAGAATTTTTAATATCTCGAATCTGTTTATTTCTAGAACTAAAAATTCTTGATATTTTGATTTTCTTTTTTTTTTTCTTATAACATTGCTGTTATTGGCACAAAATATCCTATTTGAATAGTACTTTAAAAATTATGACTGCAAACAAAAAAAGACCCAATGGGCAAGGCAAGTGTGAGTGTCATCTCTTAAGTGTCTATAATAGTTAGTTTGGAGATTATTGCTACTGAAGCATGAAGCATTTACACTCCAAAAGAAGAATTTTTATGATGGTGACGGTGACTCTTCAGTATTTCAAGGAGCTGTGATTTCTTTGGTGTAGCAACATTGTGGTGTAAATAAAGAGTTCTATATTTTGAATTAGAGAATCTTAGTTCAAATCAAACTTGCATCACTGACTTATGTGACCTTGGACAAGTTGCTTCAGTTGAATTCATAACCTTATCTTTAAAATGGAATTGAAATTATTTAATTATTTGATATCTGTGCTACTTTATAGACTGAAGCCTATAAAAATCTGACTTTTTTTTTTTGGCTGAAGCAATTAATGGTTAAATGACTTGGCTAGGGTCACACAGCTAGGACGTATTAAGTGTCTGAAGCCAGATTTGAACTCAAGTCCTCCTAACTTCAGGGCTGGTGCTCTATCTACTGTACCACCTAGCTGCTCCTAATCTGACACTTTCTGATGAAGTATTGCAGTCCCTCTGTTTCTCAGTTTTCGTTAGTTTCTTTGACTGTTAGCAAAAACCGATGGCATGGTGGTCAACCTTGTCTAACCTGCACTTAACTGCATTAGTCCTTAACTATCTTGATATGTTATTGCCAGGTGTATACCTGGAGTCTTTCTAATTTGGACTTGCCATAACTTGTTCTCTGCTGGCATACCATAAACTTCAAGAACCCAGAATCATTTTTATGAGGCATCACAGTAGTATTCCTGGGGAAGGAGGAGGGACCACCTGTAGTTAAAAAGACAAATTTATCTTTAAGACCAAATCTAATTGTTTTAGTAGTAGTTTTGTGTTTTTTCCCCCCATTTTCTAGAATCAGATGAAAGGGTAAGGAAATTTGGTTCAGACATTCTCTTAGAATGCTACTGAAACATTCTAGAAGTCTGTAAGAAAAGATTGTTTTTTGCAAACTCAATTTACCTATTACATTAACATTATTTATAATAGTCTAGATTTTTGGGATTTTTAAAAAACTTAATTTACTTTTTTCTTTTCAAACTAGCATCAATGATCTTGATTGATTTAGAAATTAATTTTAGTGAAGCAATTTTTTCCTCCCCTTTTGACTATTCCTCAAAAGATCTCTTTCAAGTGGATGGGATGTGAAGGTATCACATATTGGGTTCTGTTAAACTAGCAGCTCATTGTGTTTCAAGTCTAGTTATAGTTTAACAGGAAACAGTTAAAACTTTTTATTTCCTCTGTCTTGTGGTGGCAAATTGTATGGGAGTGTGTGTGTGTGTGTTTCTTCGTGTATATGTTAATTTCTATATTTGAGTGCTTCAAAAGTAAACATTTGAAGATTGTGAGTCTTACAGAATGTTTGGTATTTAAAGATGCTCTATGCTAAGGTATCTTAGTCACTGTCCCTTTTCCTCAAGAAGCCAGAAAAACTGAGTGAGACCTAAACCAGATTAAAATGTAATTGGAATATATTTAACAAAATAAACAATGTTAATTTGTGGTTTTCTAAGTCAATATCTTTTTTTTTTTTTTAATTTGGGCAGCACTACTTAGTGGGATCCAAAAAAGTATAAAATATGTATTTTCAAATTTTGGTATCTTAACATAAGCATGTGGCTTGGTTGCTTCCATTTTATAAAAAAAACTTTTTTGTGTGTATGAGTTAACAAATGATATCTGTATAATTTCTGAATATATGATTTCCAGTTAAAAGTAATTCTTAAACTGGGGTTGGTAAATTTGTTCTTTTAATGTTTTGATTCCTGAATTTTAGTATAATCTATTTTATAATAATTTTATGTATTTTATGCACTTAAAAACATCATAAGAGAAGGGGGATCTATGGCTTTCATCAGATAGATTTAGGCAAGGGCTAAGAAATGATGTAGAGAACCCATGTCAAAAATGATTTTGGGAGGAGAAACTGCTAAGCTTAATCTGTTGGTTATTGTTCCTTTCATGTCTCTGATATTTTAGACTATGAGGCTTTGGGGCTGACTTAATTCTCTTTGAAATCCCTTCTGTGTCTTCCTATCTGGTGCTGTATAAAGGACATTTGCTAAGTAGTAGATGCCTTTCTCTTGTCTTTTTTGTCTTGCTAAAAGACAAATACACATTTTCTGTAGCCTAGATGCCTTAGACATTAGCCACACTTTATTGATAAGGAAAGTGAGACTTTAAAATGTCTTGCCTAAGGCCAAAGTAGTAAGTAGCAGATTCAAATAGATCTTCAGACTTCTTATGGAGTTCCTTTTCTAGTTATAATATATCTTTTGTACCATTGGGGTGTTTGTGTATTCACCATACAGGCATATACTATATGTATCTTAATATTGCCTTTGTAGTTATTTGTAATTTTTATTTATCTAAATTGTTTAATTATTTGCATGGAATCACTTTGGAGAGAGTAGTGATAGAAAATGAGTATTTCTGAAGGTAAAGTATTTGAGTCATTAGAAAGAACTGTTGTTTCTAAAATGAAGTCTAACATGATCTTTCCTATTAGCCTTTTTCCATCTCATTGTCCATCTGCTACACTCATTCATGATATACGTATTGATGAACTTACTTGATTGGCTACATGGCACTGTTCAGATAACAAATTGAAGGAAGTAGAGCCAAGAAAAATATATACACAAAAATTAAAACAATGTAACTGGAAAGAACAATTACATAGTACAAAAAAAAAGTAAATGTAATAATTGTAAAGATCAAGCAAGATTCAAATGAAGAGAGATGATAGGACACCCCCAGACCACCCCTTCAGAAACATGAGAAGTTCACAGGCATCACACATTGCATGGTCTCAGAATATTTTCGGAGGATATTTATTCATTCTTTAGTTAGATCTTCATTTTTTGAATATCCTTGATGAATAAGTGAATATAAGAGTAATACAATTCTACCAAAGTAATCCTGTCCCAGCC
Organism: Myrmecobius fasciatus; assembly: GCA_023553655.1. NCBI lineage: Eukaryota > Metazoa > Chordata > Mammalia > Dasyuromorphia > Myrmecobiidae > Myrmecobius > Myrmecobius fasciatus. The sequence goes on from JAJPUD010001894.1 coordinate 56,217, forward strand.
TTGTTAAATTTAAGATATATGTAAATAAAAACTCTATACAGTAGAATTTCAGATGTTTTTCAATGAATATCAGTTATGCTGATTTTTTTCCCCTCTCTAAAAATACTTTTTATTTTATAGGATGTATATTCTGCATAAATTGACTAAATAGGAGAGCACACTTTTAAAAAAATACTGTAAGAGCACCAGCCCTGAAGTCAGGAGGCCCTGAGTTCAAATGTGGTCTCAGACACTTAACATTCCCTAGCTGTGTGACCCTGGGCAAGTCACTTAACCTCAGTTGTCTTAGCAAAAAGCAAAGAAGAAGAAGAAGAAATACTGTAAAAGAATTGTTAAAGTAAATTTTCATAATTTTGCATTTTTGTATTAGGATTTTCTTAAAGGGAGGCTAAGCATATATTATTTAATTTTCCGTTTAGTTTTTTATTTTTAAGCTGAACTCTTTAAGAATCTGCAGGGTAGCTAAATTTCACTTGTATTGTGTGTTTCTACTTCAGAACTCTCAGAAATTGTTCTTAGATGGATAGTGACCAAATTTTTGAACACTTGGCATACTGGTTACTTCTGTGGTTAGGCCCAGCTCTGCCTTTACAATAGCTAGATTTTTATTGGCAAATGAGTGTCATTTACTTTTAGGCTAAATCTAGTTTTCCTTTTGGTAGACAGTGGAAGAGTAAAAGAACAGATAAGAATCTTAATAAAGCTTTTTAGAAAACTCATAAAATTTTCATAATAAATACCAAAATTTACATTAAAATGTAATGTAGAATTTTAGAATAGGAAAGAACTTAAGACATTGTTTGGTCTAGGAATTCTTATCCTAGGATCTATGGATAAGATTTTAGGAATCCATGAACTTGGATAGGAAAAGAAATGCATCATTGTTTCAGTGTATTTTCTTTGTAACTGCATTTTTTTGTTGTTAAAAACATTTTGAGAAGGGTCTCATATCACTATTCAGTGATTTATAAGGAAAGGGAATAATCATTTATATACTGCCTACTATTTGCCATGCACTGGGAGAAGTATTTCACAATGTCATTTGATATGACACACAAAAGATTAACCTTTGTTTTGGTCCAATATGTGTTTAGATAGAGAAGAAAATAGGTCCTTTTGAGAGCTAACATTTTTGGTGTTGGTAACATAGCTGAATAGTGGCAGAACTTAACCAAGTAACTTGACTATTAGTCCAATGTTCTCTTTATATACTATCTTTTACATTTGGCCAAGCAGAAAAAAATTGACTTATTTTACCTAATTTGCTCATTGAAGATGAGTACTAAGATACTAAGAATACTAAGGATAGCTTTGGACATTCTTTTCTTTAACTCAAAAGAAAGATTATTTTAGGATTTCTTCATTATTTTTGTGTTGGTTTTTTTTGTTTGTTTGTTTGGTTTTTTTGAGGGCCAAACCAGAAGAAATTATCTTTCTGGTATTTAATAACATTTTTAGTCATAGCTTCATTTCTCTTATAATAATGCTTTTTTGGTGGTGGTGGTGTTGTTGTGAGATGCAGTAATAGTATCTAACATAGTTGTTACTTTTATGAAAAACAGTGTGATATCTTGTTATGCCCTACTTTGTTTCCTGTTCTTTAACCACACACATCTTTTTCTAAAAAGATACTCCCTGCTTGGCTGAATGGATTTTTGTTTCTTTGGTATAAGGATAGAATGCTTTTTGGCTTTTTTTTGGGGGGGGGCAATACCATCATAAGACACCTTTAGACTGAACAATGGAAACTGAAGGTCTTTATCTCCTTTTTCAAAATTCAGAAACTAAGATGCTTTGAAAGACAGTATTAGATTCAAGTGATATGGGCTAGAAAAATCTTCTGCTGTGACTTATAACATCATCTTATATTGTTATCTGTATGGTAAATATACTGACACAGTGGTATGAAACAGTGGGGGAGGCATGATTAGATGGGCAAATTATCTGAAAAGATGGAGAAGTTTCAGTGACCTGCAAACCCAGTGTGAGTAAGCATTATGATATGGCTGCCAGAAAAAAAATAATGCAAACTCCAACTGCATTAAAAAGAGCATAACTTTAGAAGAATAAGGAACTTTTTAATCCCTCTGTCCTCTGCTCTTATTCAACCCTATTTTGAACTATTGTATTCAGTCTTATGCATCATGATTTAGGAAGGAGCTAAAGAAAACAAGGCAAAACCTTTTGCTTCAAATGGTGCTTCAGTTGAGTCTTGAAGAAAGCCAGGGATTCAAAGAAGTGGAGGTGAGTTATGGAGACTATTCCAACCTTGAGGGACCTCATACAAAGATGGAAGATAGATCCTTATATGTAAGCCATAATGAATTGTGTGGAGTGTCGTTATGAATGGATGGTGTTATATAGATTGTGAAGAGCTTTACATGCCAAGCAGGAGTTTATGTGATCCTAGATGTAATAGGGAATTACTGAAATTTACCAAGTGAGGAATTACAAGAATAGACTGAAACTTTAAGGAAATTCCTTTGGGTGCTATGTGAAGGACGGATTGGATAGGGAGACCAAATGGGAAGCTGATGTAATAGTCTAGATCAGAGGTGATAGAGATTTGAACTAGAGTTAAATGTTGTGGGAATAGAGAGAAAAGGATATATGTAGATAGATATAAAGATACACACACATATGTAAAAGAATGAATATGAATATTGAAACAGGTAGGTAGTGCAGTAGATAAGAGTGCTGATCCTGGATTCAGAAAATATGAATTGAAATCTAGCCTCAGATATTTCTGATTATGTAATCCTGCTAAGTCACTTGACCTCTGTGCTTCAGTGTCTTCCTTTGTAAAATTGGGATAATAGCATCTATTTCCCAGGATCAAATGAGATAATAATTGTAAAATGATCAGCACAGCATTTGGCAAATACTAAGCACTATATAAATGCTTGCTATTATCATTGTTATTAAGTACCAGAAGTGAAGGGACAGTAACGAAAGATAACACTGAAGTTATGAATTAGGTTTGAATACAAATTGACCTTAGTTGTTTTTCAAGTTTATTTGTAAGTCATTTGATTGGAAATTAGAGTTCATTTTCATTAAGAATTATATAAGTAGTGGGTAATTCATTAAGAATTAGTTGTAATGGGGCAGCTAGGTGGCGCAGTGGATAAAGCACCAGCCTTGAAGTTAGGAGGACCTGAGTTCAAATGTGGTCTCAGACACTTAACATTCTCTAGCAGTGTGACCCCGGGCAAGTCACTTAACCCCAACTGCCTCAACAAAAAGAAAAAAAAAATTAGTTGTAATTATGTATATATAGAAGTGATTGAAAAATGGAAAATGGCATCATTGCAATATTAATCATTGGATAAAATGAAGTTTAATAAAAGTGTTCTATGTTAAATGCTGATACTTGAGCAGAAGCAGGCTTAATTATCAAGTTGTTGGAGACTTTGGACTTTTGTAAAGGGCTTTAGAGGTTGACACTGGTTCTTTGTTTAATTCCATTTCCAAACTTAGCATTCCATTTCCTTGATAAAATGGACATTCTCATACATATAACCCTTTGAGGAAGGACAACTTGGCAAACTGCTCCTGCAGGTAATAGTCACAGCTACCAAAAACCCAAAAAACAAGGTTTTTGTCAAAAAATATAGCATCAAAAGCATACATGGTTTTGCCATTGAAAATGATTTTTAAAAAGAGATTACCATCTGTTTTGCACTTGTACCTGTAGGGCAATGGAACTTCTTCTCCATCTTAGTTACAACTGAAACCTTCCTTATGCTTTATTTTCTTTATTAGAATGGTAACTCTTTGAGAGAAGGGACTGTCTTACCTTTCCATTTGTATCCGTAATGCTTTTATATTTTTTCCTATTCATTCATGTCCATTTGCTAAAATTAGATTTATATAAATATCATATCTTCAGAGGAATTGCTGTGCTCTGAGCAAAGCAGAATTGAATTTGCCCAAAGGAAACGTGAAATAGGCAAAATTAGAGAAGTCATCCCAAATGTTCATATGGACTGTTTGTGTTCGACTTGTGGCAGAACATTCTTAACTGGTCTGATCAGCCATAGCCACAGTAGGACACACTCTAACTGGATTCTAGCATAGTAATGTCATTTTCATTATCTTCAAACAAAAGGACAACAGTTAATTTTTTTTAGAATTCTTTTTACAGTTTGGCTTCCACTAAAGTTCTTTGAGGTTTCTAGTAACACCCCGTTTCCCTCTCCTCTTCCCCCTCCCCTTCCCTCTTTTGTGCCTGGCACTTAGTAGGTACTTAGCAAATGTTGATTGGATCTTTTTTTTTCTCTTAAGATTTTTATTTTTATTTTTTATCTTGATATTGAAGCAATTCACCTCCCTCTACCTCCTTTGAGACAAAGAAGACCATTTAAGAAAAATATTTGATAAAGAAAACTGGGCTGACCATGTATATGATATTCTGTCCTAATACTCTACTACCCTAACCTCTGCTATAACAGAAGAGGACTTGTTGGTATTTCTCAGTGAAAATTCTCTGGAATTGCCCTTAACCTAGTGATCTTTTGCCATCCTTATCCTCCTTAATCTCTGCTGAATATTATGCTCATCTTCCCTTTCTTATGGATATTTTTCTTTTCTCTTCCTTCTTTTGGCTATCTTGCCACCTCTTTCCTTCTCCTCAGTGTTGTTTGCTAGGAGCCCTAGACTTCTGATTGGTAAGGCTTTATCATTCTAATCATCCTCTTCTCTAACCTCTATCCTTTCTACTTTTTATCTGGGGAATATTAATCAAATAACCATTCCCATTCTAAGAAAGGTTGTATAATGAATTGCTGAATGGCATTAATTTGGACCTGACTGAAAAGCACCAACAACTACAAGTAGTATATTTTTTCTTTCTCTTCCCCTCTCAATTTATGCAAGGGCCTTCCTTGATTCTCTACCTCCCATCCCTCCCTCCATTCTTCTTCCCCATCATACAGCTCATTTTGCTTATGCCTCTTATGCTTTTGTGGATTATTTTATGTTACAGTTATTTGTATATCATCCCATGAGGTAGTGCAAGCAAGGACAACCAGTTTATCTAAACTTTGTTTCTTTCCCCACAGTCACATAAATATTTGAGATTAAAAAAAAAATTCATATCTAAAATGTACAGGGCAAAGGAATCTTTTTATTCAAGAGTTGAATTCTAGAAGGGAAAGAGGAGGAGAGATAAAATTAGATGTGTCTACAAAAAATATTGATTGTAAGAGGTAAAATTTAACTGAATATCAGTAGTGGGGAAACCAAAAAGAGCCTTGGATTTGAGAACGTTATTTTAAATCCCACTTCTGCCATTTAATGCTTGTGTGACCATGGATGAATCCCATAACCTCCCTGGGCTCGAGTTTCCTTATTTGTAAAATGAGAAGATTGGACTAGATGGCACCAAGGACCCTTGTAACTCCAAATTCCATTCTGAGAACATGATTCTTTCCCCTGCAGAAGGTGATAGAAGTGTTTAGTTAGAGGTCTCCCTCTGCTGGCCATTAAGTGAGAAGTCAGCTCCAGGATTTGTCTAGTGACATTGGAAGTTAGGGAAAGGAGACACATACTTTGGGTATGTTTACTTCTAGGAGTGAGCATTATAGTCTGTGACATAGTTATGAAACTTTCTGGAAAATATTAAGTAAACGTTAAAAGAAAGATATTGATTATGAAACCTTGCTCTTGTCTTGTCTTTCTTATTTACCCCATTTTGCTGTGGTAGAATTCTCAGTGCTTCTAACTCATCAGAATAAAGAAGCCTGACTTTAGCAGATTTCTGTTTCTGAATGAATCCTTTTCTCTCCCTCTCCTGTTCACCCCAATCTAGCCATCCTTTGTAACAAAATGTGTGTGTGTGTGTGTGTGTGTGTCTATTTAAAAAGACAAGGAGAAAAAAGACCATCAAAACCAACCAACAATGTATAGTGTCTGATAGTATATGTAGTATTTCATCAGTGCTCCTATACATTTACAATGAAATAATGAAGTACATTTTATCATAATTATATGATATTCAGTTTTGTTTTGTGTATATATAATAGTCATACGCATACTGTTTTCATAGTTTTGGTTACTTTATGCTGAATCAGTTAATTTACATCTTCATGGTATTTTTCTGAATTCTTCATGTTGACCATTTTTTTTTATTAAAGATTTTTATTTGCAAAGCATATGCATGGGTAATTTTTCAAGATTGACCCTTGCAAAGCTTTCTGTTACAAATGTTTCCCTCCTATCCCCCACCCCTCCTCCCCTAGATGGCAGGAAGTGAAATACATGTTAATTATGTTAAAATTCTTGCAAATCAAATGTGTGTATACATATTTATACAATTATCTGCTGTACAAGAAAAATTGGATCCAAGAAGAAAAAAATCCGAGAAGGGAAACAATGCAAGCAAACATTGATAAAGAACAAGAAAATGTTATGTTGTGGTCCACATTCATATCCCTCTCCCTTGGGTGTATATGGCTTTCTTCATCACTGAACAATTGGAACTGGTTTGAAACATTTTATTGTTGAAGAGAGCCATGTCCATTAGAATTGATCATCATATAGTCTTGTTGCCGTGTATAATGATCTCCTGGTTCTGCTCATTTCACTCAGCATCAGTTCATTCAAGTCTCTCCAGGCCTCTCTGAAATCATCCTGCTAGTCATTTCTTACAGAACAATAATATTCCATGACATTCATATACCATAGTTTATTCAGCCACTCTCCAATTGATAGGCATAGTCATTTTCCAGTTTCTAGCCATTACAAAAAGGCCTGCCACAAACATTCTTGCACATGTGGGGCCCTTTCCTTCTTTTATGATTTCTTTGGGATATAAGCCCAATAGAAATGCTGCTGGGTCAAAGGGTATGCACAGTTTGATAACTTTTTGAGCATAGTTCCAAATTGCTCTTCAGAATGGTTGGATCTGTTCACAATCCCACCAACAATGTACCAGTGGCATCGACCATTTCTTAAAAGGCACAATAATGTTTAATTATCCTCACATATCACAATTTTAGTCATTTTCCAATCAGTCATTTCCTATTTTGTTTCCAGTTTTTAATTGCTGTAGAACTGTTGCTTATTAATATTTTTGTGTACAGTGGACATTTTTTTCTTTGACCTGCTTGAGCTATATGCTTAACAGTGGATTCTGTAGGTCAAAGATTGCAGACATTTTAGTTAGTTTTAAAGTCTAATTTCCAAATGTATCTCAGCTTATTATAGTAGTTCTTGTTCTCTGTGCTCTGTGTGTGTGTGTTTTAAACTATATAAATGAACACAACTTGATTTTGATACTTTTGGGGGGTTTTTTTGGGGGGAGGTATTATTATTATTATTATTATTTTTGAAAAAAAATTCCACCTGATTGTTTGGATTCTGATTATAGGTCCAAATTTAGCTCTATGAAATTGAATAATCATAAATGTAAACTCATTCATTTAAGTTAAAGTTTTTCCCATACATGCCTAGTGTAAACATTGCAAATGGGGGTGGGGAAAAGAGTACTGTGACTGCCAAAAAAAAAGAGGGGGGGGGGGTATTGTTATCTGTGTAGCATCCCACTCTAATCTGGAAATAGTAGCAAACAAACAGTACAAAATATACAAAAGTAGCTCAACTTTTGTATGTTTTTACAATTATGTGTGTATACACATAGCTATATAAAATTACTTCTATTAAAAGTGAAGTATACCAGAAGGGAAGTAATAGAAGTAATAATAAAAGCTATAGCCTTGTTGGACTGATTACATATAGAGCAATGTGATATTTATGGGCATTATATTTTAAGGGAAATATCACCAATTAAGTAGGAGAATGATAGCAGTGGTGATAGGAAAACATGTCATATAAGAGGTAGCTAAATAAATCAGAAACTTTAAGCTTGGAGAAGATAAAGAGCCCTCTTGTGGAAGAAGGCTTAATGTCATTCTGCAGTTTCAGATGACAGGACTGTTTCGGGAGTTAAATTTTTATGTAAGAGTAAGGAAATAACTTTTTTAGAGTTGCCCATTGAAATGGGCTTCTTTGTGATAAGGAAATCCTTGTTCTTAGACATATTCAGATTTAAGCTGAATTGTTTAAACCAGGGTTGTATAATTTAGTTCTTAGCTTTGTGTCAACTCCTTTAAAAAGTATGTCATATCGATGGTGGACTTGCTGTACCAGATCTAAAACTATATTATAAAGCAGCGGTCATCAAAACCATTTGGTACTGGCTAAGAAATAGAGTAGTCGATCAGTGGAATAGGATAGAATCACAAGACAAACTAGGCAATAACTATAGCAATTTGGTTTTTGATAAACCCAAAGACCCCAGCTTTTGGGATAAGTATTCACTATTTGACAAAAACTGCTGGGAAAACTGGAAACTAGTGTGGAAGAAATTGGGGCTTGACCCACATCTAACACCACATACCAAGATAAGATCTAAATGGGTTCATGATCTGGATATAAAGAGTGATACTATAAGTAAATTAGAGGAATGTAATATAGTTTACCTCTCAGACCTATGGAGATGGAATAAATTTATGTCCAAAGAAGAACTGGAACTCTTAATTGAAAACCAGATAGATAACTTTGACTATATTAAGTTAAAAAGTTTTTGTACAAACAAAATCAATGCAGACAAGATTAGGAGGGAAGTAATAAATTGGGAAATCATCTTTACATTTAAGGGTTCTGATAAAGGTCTCATCTCTAAAATATATAGAGAATTGTCTCATATTTATAAAAATTCAAGCCATTCTCCAATCAATAAATGGTCAAAGGATATGAACAGACAATTTTCAGAGGATGAAATTAAAACTATTTATAGTCATATGAAAAGGTGCTCCAAATC
>JAJPUD010001894.1:65440-119716 GCA_023553655.1 Myrmecobius fasciatus
TGGAAATTGAATAGATGCCCTTCAATTGGAGAATGGCTGAATAAATTATGGTATATGAATATTATGGAATATTATTGTTCTGTAAGAAATGACCAGCAAGATGATTTCAGAGAGGCCTGGAGAGACTTACATGAACTGATGCTGAGTGAAATGAACAGAACCAGGAGATCATTATACACGGCAACAACAGTACTATATGACAATTAATTCTGATGGACATGGCTCTCTTCAACAATGAAATGTTTCAAACCAGTTCCAATTGTTCACTGAAGAAAGCCATATACACCCAGAGAGAGGGATGCGAAATGTGGAGCACAACATAACATTCTCACACTCCTTGATTGATGTTTGCTTACATTGTGTTTCCTTTATCTGATATATCGTTTGTGTAGATAAGATTTTTCTTGCACAACAATGATAAGTTTGGAAATATGTATACATATATTCGATTTGCCAATATTTTAACATAATTAACATGCAGTGGATATCCTGCCATCTAGGGGAGGGGTGGGGAGTTGGGGGGAAAAATTTGTAAAGGAAAGCTATGTTAAGGGTTATTGTTGAAGAATTACCCACACATATGTTATGCAAATAAAATAAAATTAATTTTAAAAAAAAGTATGTCATATAATCATGTAACTTTTCAGGGATAATAAAAAGTAGCCCTAACTTTGTGAAGAAAATTTATATGAAGTATATAAAGTATAAAATTATAAAAATTGTAGTTTAATTTTGGTTTTATATATATAGCTAATAAATAAATAAGTGTATGCACATATATATGTATTAAGAAATATAAAATATGGAACAGTTATTAAATATGAGAATTATATCACTTATGAAAGAGGCTTGGTATTCAGTGGCAAAAGACAGTAGATTTCTCAAGTAATGACTATAGTCAATAACAGAAATTGTTCTTTAGAGCAGTGGTTTTAAATTCAAATGGAAATGGGAGTCCACTAATCTGTAAGTATCTTCATGGGCTACTTTTAAACTTAGTTTTAAAAATGCAGTGTTATTTGTGTTTTATCATATTTTTGTCTTGACAAATATTTCCCAGTTTGCATTTTAATCTGGTTTTATTTGTCATGTTTAACTCTTCCATTTTAAGTCTCTACAGAAAAGTGATTATTTCCTTTTAACTACTAAATCTTGTATTATTTGATATTGATATATGTGCTTATACATGGTATCACAAAAGTCCTACTGGGGTTTTTAGCTATTGAAGTTTACAAGTGCACTAAGACATGACAATCATCCTATATAAGTCTATAAATTATAGAAAAGTTGCTGGTCGGTATTGGTAGTTTTTTCACTGAAAGTTTTCTGTATGAATAAAATCAAAAGTTTTGTCCAAAAGTCTTTTAAACAAACTGAAAATAACAATTATTCTAGGCATATTCTATGAAATTCTCGGTAAACAGTTGAGGTACTTTGTCTTGCTTTCTATTGCTGATGTGGTACTAGGTGGTACATCCTAAAAATAGCATAATAATATACATGAACTTATATTTTATAAAACACTATAAACTTTACTAATGTTTTCCTTCATAATGTGTAAATTAGGTAGCATACATATTATCTCAGTTATACAAATAGGGAAACTAAGAATAATGATTTATTTACTCATAGCCAACTAGTTCACTAGAGGTGGCTCCCACTCCAGTGTGCTTTACCCTTAATCTATGATTTGTGTTCATTATACTATTGTAATATTTCATGCCACTTTGTTTTGCAGAGGTGTTCTGGTGAGATTAGAAGGATGTAGCCACCCAGTAGTTATGAAAGGTTTATGTGCTGAATGTGGTCAAGACTTAACGCAGTAAGTATAATTATAGGGGAAAAGTAAGCAAAATTTGTTTGAAAATAAACTGATTAAATGGGGAAGAAGAAAATATATTTGTACTATTGTAATGACAGTATAGTAACAAAAATAAAGAAACCTAACTTGGATCTTTTTTGTTCTCCTATTTAGCATTGATATTAACTGCAAATTTAAGACTTTTTTGTTTCATTACATTAAAATTGGCTTCTTTTATCTTTTTTTTAATTGTTAGCTTGAAGGCACATAAATCTAATTAAGAAAATAAAGTACTTGACCTTATAGTTTCTCTAAAGGTGAACATGATGACTGACAGATATAAAAAGCTTTGAGCTGTGCATGCCAAAAGCTCGGGAGAGGCACAGCAAAGCTTAAATTGGCACTTGTTTATCTGCCTGTCTTCAGGTTTAAGACTGAATGATCAAGATTTATATATATATATATGTTTTTTTAGGTGAATAAAATGCAGGCATAGCAAAAAAAAAAAAAATTACCAAGTCTGTTACATTGATTTGAAAAAAAAGCTTAATCGTTAGCTATTTTATTTTGATTTCCATGTAAACAGTTTCAACTATAAAAAAATTAAACATAAAGAAGAATTTTAATGCATATTCAAATGTGTAGTTATACTATTCCTAACTTGTTAACTTACAAACAAAAAAAAGCATTTTGATTCCATATTTGAGGATCTAGCTTATTGGGATAAATAATACATTAGACAAACACATATGCTTTGCTAAAACATTTAGAAAATTCCTAATTCCTCACTCACATAGGTGATGCATACTTCATCCAGAATATTAAGAGTAAGGAGAGGATGACAAGGGGCATTCTGTTTCTTATGCCAACTTTGTTTAGAGCATTGGACTAAATTTTATGTGACAAAATAGCTTGGACTAAATATTACATGATAGAATAGTTGCTTGTAGTGGGGGAAAAAATCTCTGAAGTTGGAAAAATGTTAGCCTCTTCTCAGTTTTCCAACGCTAAAATTTTCCTAGAGAATTTTTAATTATAGGGGAATATGGCTTTGCTCAGATACAATTAATTGTAAAGGGGAGAAGAGTACAAAAAAACCTAGTTCATCCCTTGCCTGTTATGTAATCAAGGCATTATTTGAAGGGGATTAATGAGGGAAATACCTGGAAAAATTAACACTTGGGGATTTTACCCAATGTGGCTGGCTGCTCAATTTCTGTGTGTTAGACAATCTAGTTTTTTTTTTTTTTCCCCTAGTGTTATATGCAATGTAGTAACGCTAAAAGTGACGTTAGGTTTGTAGAACCTCTGAAGGAGAAGTTGAAGTGTTATTTTTTTTATTGAAAACTTAGAAGGGAATGTTTCTAATAACATTCATTGATTATAGGATCACAGATTTAGAGCTGGTATATCATACTTAACCCTGATGATATAAAAATGAGGTAAACAGTGCTTTATATTTTATATTTTTATATTTATATTTAGGCCATTATGATCCTTTGATATCCTTCATACAGTAAGTTAAGAACAAATACATTGTTTCCCATAAAGTGTTTCATCTGTTCCCATGAATTCTATCATAATGACAAATGGACTTAGTCCAATAAAGTGAAAAATCTAGATACTTTTAGAAGTATAATAAAAAAAGTTTTAATTTGTTTTCTCAGTACATAATGCAATATGTCTATTCTTGTGCCCTTATTAGGAAACATCTAGGATGTAACAGATTCTTGTATTATAATATACTTTTAAATAACTTGAAATAAAAGGAATTATTAAAATCAAATCAATTGTCCTATTTTATAAATAAAATCAAAATGGTTTATGAGGTTAAAAGAAATTTTTTTTTTTTTTTTTTTTGGAACTGCTTATAGTTTGAGTTGTCTAAGATCTAATTTTGTATTTTTCAGGTTTAATTTCCATAAAGAATTGTGGAAACAATTAATTATTTCTACTTCTATTTTTCTAACCTTCAGTCCATTCTAGTAGTCATATATTTAAAGCAACTCTTAAAATATGATATGTAAAAGTAAATCCTAAAACTCTATGGTGATTTTTATTTTGTGTAAGTTGCAACTTTTCTGCATGTAGCTCAATGGTATTGAAATCAGATTTTTTTTTTTCCCCACCCTCTATGTCTAACCAAAGGTTACAGAGTAAGAATGGAAAACAGCAAGTGCCATTATCCACAGCAACTGTCTCCATGGTGCACAGTGTGCCAGAATTGATGGTTAGCTCTGAGGTAAGTTTAGCCACTTAGGGGCAAAAATGGAAGATTTTGGAGGATTTCTCTTTTTTCAAAAAAAAAAAATGAGAATTTCTTTCATGTAACCCAGCCTAATTGGAGGGAAGTGGCACAGATATAAAATCACTTTTTTTTTTTTTTAATTCAGAATTTTTCTATGTTAATGTTAACTGTAAATCTTTTTTTTTTTCCCTAACCATTTTATTATATTCATACAAAGTTGGCTACTGGAATATAATTCTCTCATTTTTCTTTTTTTTCCAAAGAGCATTCTGTACTTGAACAACAGAATTTTACTAAAGTATTAATAAATAATTTCATCAAGTTAATCATTGTAGGGATAAAAAAAAATTTTTTTTCTGTATTGAGTAGGAAGCAGTATATATATAATAAAATTGTCACATTTGACTTTGCTTTTTGTCATGATAAAATAACCATTTCCTCTGTCTTCTTACTTTACTTACTTTAAAATCCACTATTGATTCAATTATAATTCACAAATAGAATCTGCTTTAAGGATTTAAGTGGCACAAAGTAACAGTCTCTTGTGGTTAATGTTTTTGATTTTTGGATTGTCTCAGAAAGAGTGTTTTTTTGTTTGTTTGTTTTGGTAATTCTGAAAAGGGAGCATTCTTGCTATTTAGTTGTCTCACAGCCATCTTCTAGTGTTGTTCTCTTTTTCTCAAGGAACAAGGAACAGGGTAGTTCCTTAAGGATAGGGAAAATTTCATTTTTGTCTTTGTATCCCAATTCATCACAAAGTATCAGGCACATAGTAACTACTTGTTAATTGATTAATTTTCATTACCATTTTGTTTTTTTCTGCCCCTCTCCAATATTATTTGCCCTTCCTTTTAGTTGTAATTTAGGACATGTTCATTAACAGCCATAACCAAACTCTCCAGAATTTTTGAAAGTGGCATGGGACATGTTGGGAAAACAATTTTCTGCCTTTTGTAATTTTCTCTCTTCAAGATGTAGTTATTAAGTGAAGATATTAAAGTAGCTTTGTTAATATAGGATATCCAAAAGATATAAAATATTTTTTGTACAGAAGTTGTTTTTTAATATCTACTTAATTTTTTTTTTTTTTTTACTACTACATCTGAAAGGCAAAAAATTTGAAGCGGGGTGTGGGTGTGTCAGCGAGAGAGAGAGAGAGAGAGAGAGAGAGAGAGAATTCTAAGGCTAAGTACAAATCTAGCATCTTCAGAAAAAAATGTTATATATTTTTGTTCTTTCCTAATGTTTTCCCATTATAAGATAAAAAAACAAACTTTGTATTCTATTCTTATTCTCTACAAATTTTATAATGCCAAAAATTTCCCTACTGATTACTTTCCTCCATTTAGTAATTTTTTCTTGATATGCTCTTTGCCCTTGAAAAACATGTGGTATAATGAAGAAAATGAAAAAGAAATGGAGGAAAAATAAATTAGAGGGAGATTAAAGAGGTAAGAAGGAAGAGGGAAAGTTGCATGTCATAGGAAAATTATGGTTTGCTAACAGCACTCTCACTCAGTGTCAGTATTTTGTCTATTTCAGTATGATAGGTTTACTCATTCTGCTAGTACAAATTACAACCCATTGACATCTCCTTGTAGTGTTTAAACTACTCCTGGATTGTCTTTTCTACTTTAAAAAAAAAAAAAAAGTAATTCATTTGTTATAGTAGCTTATTTCTGAAGAGAACATTTGCTAGGGACAGGTTATACTTGTAGTATGCTAGATATGGCTTATTATACTTTAGTTACAGTATTTGAAGTTATAAGAAACAACTATCAGATTTAGTATAGATTTTGTACTGTATTTACTAACATTTCTAAATACAAATTTTGTTAGATGGGTTGTCTTACTTAAAATATATGCACTTTGTTCCAAGTTCTTTTGTTTTAGAATTATTATTATTTTTAAACTGAGGTCTGTTTTTAAAAAGTATTAGCCAGTTTTTTGCTGCTGGCTGCCAGTGTTTTAAAAGGGTTGAATCTCTTCTTGAACTCTGAGGGCTTTTGGTTTGTGATTTATTTTGTTTTGTCTTTCAGCAAGCTGAACAACTAGGCAGAGAAGACCAGCAACGACTGCACCGAAACAGAAAGCTAGTCCTCATGGTCGATTTGGATCAGACATTAATTCATACTACAGAGCAAAACTGTCAACAAATGTCAAACAAAGTAAATGACATGATATATGTAACAAGTAATTTGTTTTATTGAAATGTTTTCTATCTCTCTCTGGATAGAATAAGTCTTATATTTTATTTATTTATTTATTAATTCTCTCTCCTCCCCCCCCCTTTTTTTTTTCCTTTGTCCTGTTTACAAAACTAAGTAGATCCCTTAAAAGTATGTATACTTTCAGGGCAAGGAACATGTCTGATTGGATTACAGTAGATATATTTAAATGCATCCAGAACCATATATTTTATTGAAATAGATTTATATTAGATTTTTTTTTTTACTTCAGTGACTTGACTACTAAAGATAAGGCAGTTTCTTTTGCATTTAAGTTTAGTCAAGTTTGACACTTTTTTTTCCTTGCCTACCATATGGGATGCATTCCTAATGTTAATTTGGGATATCAAGAAGCATATGATAGTCTATCTTATAGTCTTAGTTAAAAAGACAAAATAAGATGCATTTAAAAATAATTAACATGGCATTATAACAGTAAGAGAAAAGAATGTTCAGAGGTAAAAGAAATCATTATGAGCTAATGTAGTCAATTAGTACTCCAATCTGGTCAAAGCCAAGATTTGTAGTTAGTAAGTAGAAGGAATTTGTCCTGGAAAGGTAGTTTGGGGCTAGAGGACCTTTAAGGATATGCCTAACAAGGGCAGAAATGGTAGAAGTAGATTTTGGCTTGAGATCCAGAATGTGGCTTTTAGAGGGATGGTGTACGCTGTTGCCTCTGGTAATAGTGGCTCCTTCCTCACCAAAAGTCTTCAAGTGAAGGCTGAAACATCACATTTAGTGAATGTTAGAAGTTGTAGTTCACTTATAAAGTGGGATCTGTGGACAATACTGAAGGGTTATTCTAAATTTGGAATTTATCCTGTAGTCATTGACATCTTAAAATGGCTTTCCTATGTACAGTGATATATGAAAATATGTGTTGGAAAGAAAGAAGCATGTTCTTAATCTGCAGTATTGTATTGTGTAAAAATGATGTTATTTGCTGTATTGTGGAATTTTAAAAAATTAAAGCATTGAGAATGTAACATTTGGAGACTTGTGTTTTAAACAAGACAAAATTTAGGAGTAGGTGGGCACAAGAGTAATCATAAAGATAATTATTGGCCAGAAATACTAAATAGTTTCCCAGAAAAATAAGGATGTGTCTCAGTAAATGTGGCCAATAATGAAACTTTGCTTTTAGTTGGCATTTGTTTTAAAATAACAAAGCTATATAAATATCACAAATTAGCACACTCATATTTTTAAGTGTTTTAATTTTAAAGGTTTTTTGGAGGGAGGGGTAACTACATATAGTAAAAGTTGCTTAATTTCACACTGTTAAGTTTATTATAGACTTTTAGTTTGTGTTAAGTTAAATTGATCTGTGCTGAAATTTGCCCAGTTTCAATTATAATGAATAAGTTAGTCCTAAAAGAATTGTGGAGAAAAATTCTATTTAACTTTGAAGAACTGTTAACATGTTAACAATTTACATGAAAGCACAATGGTAATGCTAGTCACAAATAAGTCTTAATTACCTATTAAAGCTGGCCTTATAAGACCTCTTTCTGTATGCTTACCTAATTTTTTTAAGTTAAAGCTGCATTTCCTTAGAAATTTTTTTTTTTTTTGCGATTCATACTTTAATAACTTAAGCCTCTTCAATTAGTAAAATTTATTGTACATATTTATATCTTTGGAACTTTTCAAGCAAAAAGAAAACAAGCATTTTATCTATGAACAGCCATTACAACTAACACTCATTCTGTTTTTCAGTAGCTTGGTAATTACATTTATCAGTTTATTTAAGTATCATGTGAATCATGTCTTCTGTTTTGAAATAACTACAGTATGAAGAAAACATATCTTTATGTGGAATATTTTTTAGAGAACTTATTTTTACTACTATCCAAAGTAATAAGGGATTAAAAATTCTGTAACTTAAATAATCACATCATTGTGTATCTGTAGTTGGGAGGAGAACTCAAAAGTAGAGCACATTGTTACATGAGATGCATGCATAGCAGATATTTTGGCATGATACCTGCTGTTTATGATTTTATTTCTGAAACCATTTATAAAGATTTTAAAATCATATCATAGGCAACTAGTAAATGGTAATAAGCCAATACCATGGCTCGTTGAAACCAATAATTTGGAGTTCTAATATTATAATCCATTAAGAACAAATAGGTTATAGATCAAGGTACATGTTAAAGGTATTGTTCCTGAAATTACTCTGTCATTCCTTAAAAGTGATTTGTTTTTTTTTTTATAAATTTTTCTTCTTTCTTTTTTAGGGTATATTTCATTTTCAGTTAGGTCGAGGTGAACCTATGCTACATACTCGTTTACGTCCTCATTGCAAGGAATTCCTAGAAAAGATTGCCAAACTATATGAATTGCATGTTTTCACTTTTGGCAGCCGGCTTTATGCACATACCATTGCAGGTAAGCAATATGACTAAGAAGCTATGAAACATTTTGCTTAATTTGACATAATGGGAACAACTATTTTTATTTTAATAACTTGAACTAGGATATGGGTCATGGAAATTATGGCTTGCAGGGATTTGAGTGCAACTTAGTCCAGGGCTCTCACTTTATATGCAAGGTCACTTAAGGCCTACATACTGGTAATGCCTTACCCAAAGTCACAATGTCAGAGCTGAGATTTGAACCTAAGTCTTTGCTAGCACATCCATTGCTCTTTGTATTACATTATATTATGTCTTGGTTTATTATCATTCTTCAGATGCTGTTTAAGAATTTCCCTGGATTCTGTAAGGATCAAGTCAATAGATGAAAATTAAAGCATTTTTTACCTTTTTTGAATTGTTGATTTAATCCTTATGATAAATAACCAGAATGACTAAGGAGGCTAGCAAATCCCTTAGTGTCTTATATGTTATTTTCTGTTATGTTACTCAGCTTTCAGTTAGATCCAGGGTATCCCATAAGTCTTTGTGCAGTATTAAACACTTAAAGCTTAAAGATGAAAACTACATGAAGAATTTTGGGACACCCTGTGTAACATAAGGATCAATTTCAGGTTGGAATAGATACTTTGACAGTTCACATAGTTACCACTCAGTATATTTTTGACCTGATTGCCTATCTATATTCCTAGTTATTTTGGACTTTGGGACTATAATCTGATTTATTCACAACAATAGTATTGGGGTAGAAATCTTGAGTGTACAAATAGGTCTATTTTTCTTAGTTGGAAATAATTTTAGAATTACAATGAAGGATGCTTTGACAGGGTTGTTTTTTTTTAAACCACCCTATAGTGAGCACTTAAATAGTATTTCCTTCTGTGAAAGGAATTCACTGGACTGGTTCAGTGCTAACACTGAATATTTCATTTTTTTTTTTGTCATTGCTTAGGCAAATATCCTTTCAGATTTTTTTTTCTTTTTTTTTTTTTGGTAATTGCTTTATGGAACATGTAAAATGAAAGTGGCCTTTGCTATTGCAATGCTGAACAGTTGATGGCAGTGTTGGCCATAAAATGATTTATGAGAAAATATTTTGTATTTTGGTTCATTTCAAGAAATTGAGGTCAAAATTAAAGGACATTAATCTGTTCCAGAAAAAATCATTAAATATGTCTATTTTAAAAGGTTTAAGAAAGACACACACAGAACTCTGTATAGATAACTTTAATCTATAACATTCATCTGTTATGATCAAGGCAAACCATTAAAATTATTGTTTAATGTAGAACTATGCTTAGGACCTTGATTTTATGCTAAATACTTTGTATTGTAAATTTTATAAGCTATCTAATGGTTTTGTAGAAAGGCTCTTAAGTGTTTTGCTTAAATTTTTAAAAATGCTTTTACTTTTAAGAGTATTTCAAGAGGGCAGCTAGATGGCACTAGCCCTGGAGTCAGGAGGATCTGAGTTCAAATATGGCCTCAGGCCCTTAACAGTTCCTAGCTGTGTGACCCTGGGCAAGTCATTTAATCCCAATTGCCTAACAAATGGGGGAAAAAAAGATTAAAAAAATATTTCCAGCCCTTTTATGTTTAAATTTATTTTTGTCTCTCAACATATTTATGGCTGTTATTTCTTTTTTTTTTATTTTAATTTTTTTTTTATTAAAGCTTTTTATTTGTATAACATATGTATGGGTAGTTCCCCAACATTGATCTTTACAAAGCTTTCCATTACAAATTTTACCCCCAGTCCCCTCCCTTCCCCTAGATGGCAGGAAGTCCGCTACATGTTAATAATGTTGAACTGCTTGAGAAGTTATGCAAGAAAAATCCTATCTACAAGAAAAAAAAAAAGAATCAGAGAAAGGCAACACAATGCAAGCAAATGTCAATAGAGATCATGAAAATGTTACGTTGTGGTCCATATTTCATTTCCCTCTCTCTGGGTGTATATGGTTTTCTTCAGTGAACAATTGGAACTGGTTTGAGACAATTCTTTGTTGCAGAGAGCCATGTCCATCAGAATTGATCATCATTTAATACTGTTGTTGCTGTGTATGATGATCTCTTGATTCTGCTCGTTTCACTCAGTATCAGTTCATGCAAGTCTCTCCAGGCCTCTCTGAAATCATCCTGCTGGTTGTTTCTTACAGAGCAATAATATTCCATAACATTCATATACTATAATTTATTCAGCCACTCTCCAATTGATGGGCATCCCTTCAGTTTCCAGTTTCTAGCCACTACAAAAAGGGCTGCCACAAACATTCTTGCACATGTGGGGCCCTTTCCCTCCTCTAAGATCTCTTTGGGATATAGGCCCAGTAGAAACACTGCTGGGTCAAAGGGTATGCACAGTTTGACAACTTTTTGAGCATAGCTCCAAATTGCTCTCCAGAATGGTTGGATCTGTTCACAGTTCCACCAACAATGTATTATTGTCCCAGTTTTCCCACATCCCCTCCAACATTCATCATTATCTTTTCCTGTCATTTTAATGGCTGTTATTTCTTAGTAGGCTTAAATTTAGCTTAACCAAAAGAGTTTTTATCTTTGGAATTTAGTTCCACTCAAGACGACCTAAGGTTACCTAGCCTAGACCCCCTAGTACTCAGCTGGCCTCCTGGGATGGTCCAAGCTATGAGTATTCTACTTTGGAATCACTTAAACATTAATAGGCTTAATTTTAGTAGCTTTGCCTGGGTTGGAGTGAGAGGAATAGTTAGCTAAGATACTACTAAGTGTGTTCATTAGGCTCTTTATCAGTTCATAACTTGGAAGAAATATACTGATAGAACATTACACTGATAGAAAATATTTGCTTTTATGGAAGAGATTATTTTTTACATAATCAAGAAATTCTACTATAAGAACAAATGAGTTGCCCAGTGCCTAAACTTTCAAAAAGTTGTAAAAATGTGTATAAATTAAAGGACACTTTTTTTTAAATAAATGAATATTTTCTGGAATAAAATGAATATAGTTTTATATGAAATAGCACAACTTTGAATTGACCTATTGAGCCATCAAGTCTAATTATTAACTGAATAGCCTTGAAGGGTAAGCTAGATTCTGGAGATACTAAGACAAAGTGAAATAGTTACTGCCTTCGCATTCTCTTCTCCTCTCTCTCTTCTCTCTCTCTCTCTCTCTCTCTTTTTTTTTTGCTAAGGCAATTGGGGTTAATGACTTGCCCAAGGTCACACAGCTAGGAAATATTAAGTGTCTAAGGCCAAATTTGAACTTCATCATTCTGAATTCAGGGCTTACTATCCATTGTGCCATCTAGCTGCCTCACCTGCCTTCATATTCTAACAGGGTATGCATGTATATAGAAGTTTATAAAAAACATACAAACAATATTTCAGATAACCTAGGAGGGAGGGGCAGAGATTAAGAAGTCATTATCGCTTAAGGGACCAAAAGAGGATTAATGTAACAAGTCACCCCTGAGCTGAGTCTTGAAGACTAGAAATTCCAAGAGGTAGAGTTGAGAACAAAAGTTTATATTTGATATTTTAAGTAACAGAAATATTTAAATTTACTGAAGGAAGGGTGGGAATATTAGGAAAATGAGAGTTCTGGTAGTGGTTAGATTTGGCCAGGGCTTCTTCAATATTTTCCACTCATGACCTTTTTTAGCCCAAGAAAGTTTGTGACACTGTCAAGAATCTGAGCTGATGTGTTTTTGACAGCATTCATGCAAACACAATGCAAAGTCCATATGTTATGTGTTCAGAACCAAGTCTGTGTTAAACTTGCATGATACAACATGAGCAAGGAGTGCCAGAAATGCCTCAGATTAATTGTGTTTGATTTTAAATTAATTTTTGGTTGTTGCATTCAGAAATCTTTTACTGTTGCCAAATTTTTCCCCACATTCAGTTATATGAGATTGTGACCTACAGTTCAAGAAGCTTTGAACTAGACTGCCACCTAAGCTGCTTTTAAATCTGAGATTGTGATAAAGCTAATGGAATCATGTACCTTTTATTCCAGATATGTTGAGAACTTGACAACTAGACCTTTATTATGTTCATTAAAGGCTTCATTTAAACTTTAGCCTCTGGGTGGCTTATTTGCTCCTACAGTGGAATCCCTACTTCTTGATTAGAGTACAAAAATGTTAACTCCTTTCTTTTCCCATGTGATGAGGTGGTAAAGAGCCCAGTGAGTATATTTCAAGTAGTCTCTTGCCTTTCTGACCAGCATCCTCTCCCTCCTCCATCCTTCACAAGACTATTCAATTCTAGCCTGTTAATTCTTAAATTATTCCAGAATGGATTACTTCTAAACCAGGAGTCCAGGTGAATTCATAGATTACTTTATAGCTTGGATAGCCACAGTGATCAGGTGAATTCTAAGGTCTAGGTTGGACCTTGAGTGGAATTGAATCTCAAAGATAAATACTCTTGTGAATGAGCTAGATTTGCGCCAGATTGTAGAGATGACAACCCAAAAAAGGGTATCTTTTGTTTCCATTTAATTTTAAGTAGAACTGCTTCCATCCTTTTACATTTTTGGTATTACATTGCAAGTGTATATTAATGACAGACTTTGATTCTGTCTTCTTCACTCTAACTGCAGTATGATGACATCTACTGCACCACCCTGTGAAAACAATTTCCTAGAGAATGTAATTGAGTATAGTCCCGTCCCTTCATTTTACAGTGAGGAAACTGAGACTCTAAGAGGCTAGCTGACCTCAATTTTACTGGACCAATATGGACCACTGAGCACCAAAAACTGTTTCACCTTTGTTATTGTAAGCCAGCTGAGTATCTAGCATATAATAGGTATTTAATAAATGCTTACTGATTGATTGAATTGAGGCTTGGAGGGATTAAAGAATTTACTCAACTTCACATGGGTAATAAATAGTAATACTGTAAAATTTTGTTAGCTCTTTATTAGATGCATCAAGATCATCAGTTTTCTGACATACATATATACACGTTTGTACATTAAAACCTGCAAAGTGAGAAAACCTTTTTATTGACAGTTTTATCTGAAAGTACATATAAGTTATTTTTCACCATAATGCTTTTTGTCTCTGACATAACAAAGGAAACTTAAAAGGTTTTACTCTATGCAAAACACTACATAAAATGAAATTTAGGAATATTTTAACTTGGCTTTTTTTTTTTTCTTTCAAAAGGTTTTTTGGACCCTGAAAAGAAGCTCTTTTCTCATCGAATATTATCAAGAGATGAGTGTATTGACCCATTTTCTAAAACAGGGAACCTTAGGTATGTATATGATTGTATATATGTAGTTGTAGTCATCACAGTTGTTTTTTTCTCAGAGCAGAAGAATACTTGGTTGTAAAACTTGCATTTTAAGAAGCATTGGATTATGTTTTCATTTAATCTCTCCCCTCATTTATTAAATTTTATTTAATTTTGAAAAATAATTAACAACTTTGTATTCTGGTGGGGAAAACAAACTTAATTATTCTTACTGTTAATACTTAGTTAAAAGTTAGTACTTATGGTACTCTGGTTGTAGTGGATTTTTTTTTTTCCTAAATTCTATTCTAGTCTTTTTACTTGGAATTTTCTCATCTGAAATGGGCCTAATAATACTACATATCTCCTTCCAGAATTGTTAGTAAACTATTTTGTAAACCTTAAAATATTACATAAACGAATTATTTCTTATTTCAAAACATCTTTAGATTTTGTCTTTTGCTTTTTCCCTTCTTTTTGGTCTCTTCCCAGAGGCCACTCTGCTTAAATCAACATTCAAAAATGGTGGGGGTAGTAGTGATGGTGGTGATCACAGATGAGAGCTCATTGCAATGTTTCTGCAGTTCTGTGGAATTTTGTTTTTCTCTAAAAGAACAAGATATGTAGATTTCTATGTATTCTAATCTACATTCCTAATTCTAAGAATATTTATGTTCCTTTTTTTCTGTATTGTGCCTAGCATAAAGTCCTGAGGACAGTGCAAGTGGATGATATATGAAAGCTAAAATGTGAAGGTCTGATGTGGAAGAGTAGAGAATAGTATAGGTTGAAGGGAACACTGAAGCAGAAGAGGGAGATGTTAAATGATGGGAGTAGAAAAAGAAGAGTTACAGATTGCAGGAGAAGGAAAAGGACTGAGAGTCTGGACAAATATAAATCCTACACATTTGACCCTAAATATGTGAGCAAAGCTATTTTGCTAAGGCTCTGATTTTAAATTTTCTATATTTATAGCTAAGCTTAATGATTTTTATTTTCCAAGGAACCAATGTATTAACTAGTAGTGGCATTAAAAAAAATCAATTACATTATCAATGCCTTCATTCCTTATCCATCTTTTTATTTTTCTATTCTGTGCTTTGAGTTTATTCCTTGTTCTATTTGATCCTGTCTACTTACCCATGTTTCCTTCAACAGTTCTCCTGTGTTTGCACAGAAGTTGTTGGTTTTTTGTTTTTGTATTTTAAGTAATGCTACTTACTCCCTAAAAGTATTTGAGATTCTATCTCTTTCCAACACCCTCATTAGAAGTTTCTTGCTTTTTTCTTAAATATTGACATTAGGTAGAGCCTTATGGATAATGTCAATATTTATCCCCTTTGCCCTGCCCTGATTTACAATTAGGCAGAGCCATTTAAGTCACCCTTGAGTAAGGTTCCCTATTTTATGCTAAGAAAATAGACAAGGAAAAAAGCATTTATTAAGTCCTACTACGTACCAGGCGCCTTGCAAAGTACTGGGAATACCCAAAGGGCTTGCATTCTAATAAAAGAAGACCATATACAAAAGGGAGTTGAAAAACCAGAGGAGCAGTGTGACAGTGGTAGAAGACACAACACCAGGGGTATGGTGTTGGTGTTTGGAAAGTCAGAAGTACACCCAAGAGGAGAATGAAGGTTGGCCAGCCTGGGTCCTTCTAAAATGGAGGAGGACAATTCCACTGAGAAGAGTTCCAAGGTGAGCCTTCATCTGAAGTCATCTGGAAACTCAGAAGCCCAGTTACATATATAAAATAGATTTTAAATTTCCCCTAATTTGTTTACACAAATGATCTTAGAATAGATTCTGTAATTAGAAAGAACATGCTTTCTTCTCAATAGGAAGTTCTCCTGGAATCAGTCAGTCAGTAAACATTAAGTACCTACTATGTGCCTGGCAGTGTGCTAAATGCTGGAACACTGTTCAAATTTGGCCTCAAATACTTAACTAGCTATGTGACAGTGGATCAGTCACTTAGCCTCTATTCACTTTAGTTTCCTCAGCTGTAAAATGAAGATAATTACTACCTCACAGGATTGTGGTAATAAGGATAAGAAGATACTTGTAATATGCTCAGCACAGTGTTTGGCACATAGGGGTTCTACATAAAATCTTATTCCTTTCACTTCCCTGCTAAGTGAATTAATAATAATAACAATAGAAAGAAGGGAGCCAAGAATAAGCACCACCACCCCACCTCTATGCAAAAAATAATGAAGTCTTCACCATTTTCCCTTAAATTCCCCAAGATCAAGTACCTTTTTCCTCCTGCCTCATTTCCTCAAGAAAAATAGCAGCTGAGGGGCAGCTAGATGGCGCAGTGGATAGAGCACCTGAAGTCAGGAGGACCCGAGTTCAAATCTGGTCTCAGACACTTAACATATTCCCTAGCTGTGTGATCCTGGGCAAGTCACTTAACCCCAATTGCCTCAGCAAAAAAAAAAAAGAAAGAAAGAAAAATAGCAGCTGAATTCTACTCTTCATTCTACTCTCTTCCCCTGCCCCCATCCTTTACATATTAACTACTTTAGGATCTTCACAGGTGTCTTTTTAACTGGTTGTTGCTCTTAAAATATGTCAAACAGAATCAGAAAAGTAGGCCCTTTAACAACCTCAAGCTATTGGACTATGCTCATTCTTCATTTTGAAGAAGGAAATATGGGGAAAATTTGGACAAATTAGAAAGGTTAATATTGGTTAACTCATCCTATGTTGGAATTATCTACCTACTTACTTTTACAGCATTCTTGCCAAATACTGTTTCCTAACCATTCTTCTAAAACTTAGTTTACATTGTGTTCAAAGCCTTATTGGAACTAGAGATGTAAGGAAGGAGAAGAGATATGTCCCATATCAGGGTTGCTAAGTTAGTGCTGCAGATAAAAAATAAATTCTGTATTTATTAATATCTGTTATAAATGTATATTCTTGTAATACACTTTCTGATTGATGTTTGAATAATTGTTTTAAGAATTAATTTTTAAATAAATAAAAAATATTTTCTTTCCCTCTCATTTTTCTCCCTCCCCCAATTGAAAATGAAAAAAGAAAAAGAAAAACTTTGTAACAAATATACATAGTTGAACAAAGCTAATTCCTGCATTGACTGTATCCAAAAAATTTGTCTCTTTGTACCCTAAGTCTATTTTTCTTTCTGTCAGATAAGTAGTATGTTTCATCATGGGTCTTCTGGCATTATGTTTGATCATTCTACTGATCAGATTTGAATGCCTATTTTAAGACTGGCAAAACTTCCCATAGAAACATGAATCCAGTAAGAGAAAAGATGTCACTTTACTTTTTTTTTTTTTTTTTTTTTTTTAAGGTAGGATATGTCATATATTCTCTTGTAATACTAGAATCTCTTAAGTCCAAAAGCATTGGGAAAAAGTACAATGTTCATATTTTCTTTCTTTTTTTTCCAGTGTTCATATTTTCAAAAAATTTAAGGAAATGGGAAAATTTTGTACTGGTTCTTTTATAAAGAACTTGAAAAGAAGGTTCTTTGGTGAAACATTGATAAATTATTCAGAGAATGACTATTGATGGTGGTGTTTCTCAGCCATCTCAATAACATATATAAATGTGTGTGTGTGTGTGTGTGTGTGTGTGTGTGTGTGTGTGTATTTGTTTATGGAGAGAAGCAGAGAATGAGAAATATCTCTGTTAACCAAAAATAAAAGATTAATCCAAATATTGACCCAATAAATTTTTTTTTAAAAATTGTGCTAATAGTACTCAGACACATTTTTCCTTTTAGAAATCTTTTCCCGTGTGGAGATTCAATGGTTTGCATTATTGATGACCGAGAAGATGTCTGGAAGTTTGCACCCAATTTGATAACTGTAAAGAAATATGTATACTTTCAGGGAATAGGAGATATTAATGCACCCCCTGGATCTAGGGAAACTCAGATGAAAAAGAAAGGTGGGTATCATGTGACATTTCACAAAAAAGTTGCAAATTTACATTTTGATTTATAATTCTATATACTTATGGGCTATATATCTACTTTAGGTGATAGAAAATACAAGAATGCTTTTCTATAGAATTAGAGGACGATTTTGTAGTTAAATTGGTGGTGTCTAATTCTACTTTTAGTTTTCTATTAGTTCACATTTGGGAAAAAAAAAATTCTAATTTCTGGTGTGAAGATTTGTCCCCAGTATTTCTCAAAGAGAGAAATAGTATGGCAGAGTGAGGAGAGCGCTTGATTGGGAGTCAGAAAGACCTTGGTTCCATCTCTAACTTACTTGCATTTTGACTATGAACAAGTCACTTAATTGCCCTATATTTCAGGCTTATCTAAGCCTTTATCCTACTAAGTTATAGATGGATTTTGATCAACATCAGTTGATCAGCACACCAGAGCCTTGATTTGTTGATGTATTGCTACTCTTTAAAAGGCATTATACCTGTGTCTTCATATTCCAAATAGACATATATATGTCTCTGTTGGTTGTAGGATTAAGTTTGGGGTAAGGAATGTGCATTTTGGGACCTTTTTCTAAGAAGTTTGAGTAGTCAAAAGCCTAGCCTGATAAGAACTAAAAAACCATTTGGACTATAAGCTAAAATTTCTTTGAAAAAAAATTATATTGAAAATATGATTAATACTTTCCTCACTATCAGATGAATTTTGAATGCTTAAATCTTTTTTATTCTGCTCACATAATATTTAATGTAATAGAGCTATAACTTATGAAGTATTATACTTTAGTACTATTTTTAAAATAAATACAATTTTCAAAGTACTTAATTGAAGTTCTGGGACAAGTTTAGTGCCCATAACAGCTTAATAAGGGATCATCACCCAATTCTTTTATTAAATATATAGTATATGAATGAGCAGATTGGGATGGGAAGGGAAGTTACTTTAAATAAAGTAATTTATTATGACCTTTTTAAATTGTGGGAACTTTTTTTTCCCCCTCTTTTATATATGTATACAGTAAATCATTCTTCTAAAACAGCTGAAATCGCAGAACAAACCACATCCCTGAAAGATGCTGAAGATGGAAAGAATGTTTCTTGTGTAGAAGAACAGAGTAATGGCCTTGGGAAATCCACAAAGGAGTTGAATGGTAGTAAGGTTGTACACAGTGAATCCTCCAAATGGTGTTTAAATTCTAGTGATAAAACAAATGAAAGACATTCCTTCCATGGTACCACTGATCACATTACAGATGCTACTAATGATTTGATAACTGCTAAGGAAACTCAAATTTCTTCAGAAAGGGATGATAGAACATTATCAGAAAAAAATCTTGGCCAAAGCAATGCAGGTAATGATTTGGACTTTGAACTCTCTAGTGACAGTGAAAGTAACAGTGAATTAGATGGTCGCAAATCTGCTGCTTCTTCTGCATCTGATAGTGAAAATGAGGAGAAGAGAAGCTGGAAGAAGTCAAAAGCTGCTCAAGAAGAGACTTCTCAAGAACAGGATGGCACGGTCACAAGTGGGGAGAAAACAGTTGTAGTCAATCATTCTACAGAGTCTGGATCTAGCATAAATCTTCATGGCAAAGTCAGTGACCTTGAAGTACCAGAAGAAAATGAACAAGATGGCCTTTGTGATCTGGGAAATGGCTGTGCAGACAAGAAAGAAGCAGAGACTGAGTCACAGAATAGTGAACAATCTGGGATTACAGTGGGTGAATCTTTAGATCAGAGCATGGAAGAAGAAGAGGAAGAAGAAGAAGATAATGATGAAGATGATCATCTCATATACCTTGAAGAGATCCTTGTTCGAGTACATAATGATTATTACACAAAGTATGATAAATACTTGAATAAGGAGATCCAAGAAGCACCTGATATACGGAAAATAGTACCAGAACTGAAAAGTAAGGTATTGGCAGATGTTACCATCATATTTAGTGGGGTATGTCCAACTAATTATCCAATAGAAAGGACACGAGAACATTATCATGCAACAGCCCTTGGAGCTAAGATCAATAAGAATTTGATATTGAATGCAGATGATCCCAACAAAGCAACTCATCTTATTGCAGCGAGGGCTGGTAAGTAGTTGAAATTTGTTGGACTGATAAAATCGGGCTTTTCTGGACTTTGCAGCCATGTTTTCTTTTGGATCTAGGATTTTCAGAATGCTCAAGGTATTCTTAATTATTTCTATGTTGGCTCCTCTCCTTATTGTTATGCTGTCAGTATTCATTTTAAGGCTAATATTTATTTTTTTGACACTGGAATACCAAATGAATTTCCCAGCTCATTATATTTCAATAGAAAATAAATTGATCATTTATAAATAAATCCAAACCTGTTTATTTTAAAAAATCCTTTGCCTAATCTATACTTCCACAGATATTTATTAAGCAGTTATGATGTACAAGGCACTGGAGATACAAAAATTAAAATGTCCTTCTGTACCCTCAGCATGCATTTTAATGTAAAATTAACCTAATCTCCTTCTTATGGATGTCAACAAAAAAACATGAAGTGTTGGCGGGTATAAACTTTGAAAACCTCTTTTTAGACATGAAGCTGAGTACCTCGAGCATCTAAGGATGATAGTCAAAGGGCCATTGAATAAAATGCTTCCAAAACTTTGTGAGTTCTTAAAGGCAGATGCAAAAATTTTGACAAGACTAAACCCATATGTAATGTCCTGATACTATTAAGAGGAAGACTGATGTTTCTTTTCTTCCTTTATTACCCATTTCCCTATCCCAACTACTTTAAGAATAAATTGAGAAGTTTGATCTAATTAGTATGTATGCTTTTTTTTGAGGGTTTGCATACAACTTATTTTTATCTTATTTTTTAATGCTCAAGGCATATGTAGAACCAGGAGCGGATTAATAACAGGTCAAAAGTACATGCATTATTTCATTCCTGTTTTTCATTAAATTACATTGTTTAAAACCTTGGTTTTAAATGTAGCATCTTCTTAAATACCAAAGTAGAACTTGAAGTCTTTCTACTTAACCAAAGAGAGGAAGATTTTTATTGTTGTTGTCTTGTTGAAATACTCAGCATGCTTTAAAAGAAACCTATGTGATGAAGAAGCATCAAATACTCATTAAATATTATAAAATATTTATTAAATGTTAAATATTTATATTAAATAAATACCACATACACATAAGGTTTATTTATTTATTTATTGCCTCAAAGAGTTTACATTCTTATTGGGGAAAGGAGACTACTAATACATGTGAAACAGAAACCAGTATAGAATTATATGTAACTTAAGTGTTAAACATGGATTTCACAGGAAAGTGTTAGATTAAACTTTCATGAAGAATTGAAATGTGAACTAGGACTTTTTGAAGAATCTATAGTTATGATTAGTATAGGTAGAATAAAGAGGGTAGGGATTTCTGGATGATGAAAATGTGGGGACAAAAAGAAGTTTGTTTCAAAATTTGTATGCCATAAAATTTTTTTTCTGTCATCATCCTCTGGGCTGGCTAACTGCTACTCCCTTGAAGAGACTAGACTAATCATAATGATATTTATTTTTGCTTCAATAAAACTTAAAGGCTTAAGGCACGAGAATACCTCAATCTCAGTCAATCAGAAAGTATTTATTAAGTGCTTCCTATGTGCCAGGCACTATTTTAAGTATAGAAGATAAAAAGGCAGAACATCCTGCCTAAAGAGTTCATGTTCTAATGGGGCATACAACATGCAAATAACTATATAATCCAAGATTTTAAGTTTAAATGGAAGGTAATTCTGAAGAAATACACAAGTAATGGGAGGAATTGAGAATGGCCTCTTTCAGAAGATGAGAGTTTTAAAGGAAACCAAGGAAAACCAAAGGCTAAAAGGACAAGGGGAGAGCATTCTAGGCATGAAGAACAACCACTCCTATCTTACATTAGGCTGGGAGAATAACAAGAATACTATTGCAATAATTTTGAAGTGTATCATGGTGGCAGCTATGCAATTGGGGAAAGGGGGAAGGTCATATGCAAAAAGATTGAGTATGTGCAGTGAATGTAAATGAAGAATCAAATATAACAAGAAGGCTGAGACTGAGATGACTAAGAAAGGATGATGGTATCCTCAACAGTAATAGGAAAGTTAGGAAGAAAGGAGGACTTGAGGGGAAAGACATTGAATTCTGGTTTAGTATATTAAGTTTGAGATTTCCACAAGATAGTAATACAGACTACAAGGTAAGAGAGAAAGGTGAGGGCCGGATACATAGATTTGGTAATCTTGTACATAGAGATGATGGTTAAATCCATGGCAGCCAATGAGATCACCAAACAAGATAGTATAGATGGTGAAAAAGAAAATATATATACCAGAATACAATCTTCATATTTACCTATAGTTAATAGGCATAACTTGGATGTGAGCCAATAAGGGGTAGACTAAAGAGTTACACAAGTAGGAGGAGAACCAGGAAAAGAATAGTAACTTGGAAATCTAGAGAGAAGAGAGTTATTCAGGGGAAGAAGGCATTTGACATTGTCAAAGACTGAAGAGTAGTCCAGGAAGAGGGGATTGAGAGAAATTTTGGCAAGTAAAAGATCATTAGCATCACTATTTGCTTATGTACTAATTCAGCTCTTTTCCTAGGTGCCTAAATGTTTTCTGACTCACAGTTGCCTAAGCTATCTCTCTGAATTCTATACTTAATGCTTGTTGTACCTCTGATATTTTCCTAACCTATCAACCTTGCTTTTTTATATGGTTTTAATCCTACTTCAGCCCAAGTTTTAACACTGACATATTCTTCCATGTTGAATTTATGATCTGATTTTAGTCTCTGCTTTGCTAATCAGCTTCATTGTTTATCTAGACCTCTCCTGTTGCTGAATCTTTTTCTCTTTGGGTACTTGGCCTTGACTTAGTTCCTCTGGTCTTGGATTCTGTTATTGTATCCTTTACCCATTCTTGCTTTTATTCTGTACTTTGACTATTGGGTTCGTTGTACAGTGAGGGAGCCTGACCTGACCATAGAACGAAAGCATAAATGTTGGTAGATAAAAGGAAGTTTAGATGGAACAAGACTGAGGGAGTGGCAGTCAGAAAAATAGAGTACCATTCATGATTTTTGAGAACATTAATAGTATGAAAAAATTTATTTTGAAAGAAGATTAATCTTCAGGTAATACATAGGACAAGTTGGATATGAGAGCCTAGAATTGGACTAGGACACTAATACATCTGTGACAAAAACTATTAATATTAACAATACCTCTTCCTTCTTCTTTCCTTCCTGAGAGGAACAAATAGAAATTAAAGGTCATTTTAAAAAAATGCCATTTAATTGTGACAGTAAAGTTGCTAGTAACTTTTAAGATTATTCTGTCAGAATGCTAAGAACACTTTAAAAACTGGCAGTAAAAGAGAAAAATAGCATGGTGACTAGAGCTAGTAATGGAGTGAACCCAGATTATAAAGATATAAAGAACCTAGTATAGGGGTAGAGAATGAAGATTCTTAATGAAGAGAGGGAAAACTGTTGGGATCTAGGTCCCTTAGTAATTAGAAAAAGATAAAAAGGCACAGGTAATAAGGGTTAGTTTTAGAGAAGAGGGAAAATCACTCTTCTGATGAAATTAAAGTATGCAATGTATATATTCATATGTATTGAACATACTGATTAATCAAAAGTTTTTATTGCTTTAGTTAAATACTCTTGTAATTGAACATTCTATGAGAATGTATTTTGTTTTATTTTCCTAATTACTAATCTTTTCTTTTATCTGTCTTAAATTACTCCCCTTCTCTTCTGGTCCCTGAGCCTCTTAATCTCTAGGATTTACAAAACTTCACTGTTTAAATCTAGCTAGTAGAATTCACTATGAAAATGGAATCTGTGAAAACCCAGTTAACACCACTATTTATTTAGAGCCTGGGGGCAGATTTATTTTGCAAACTGGGCTTCCTTGCCCCTCTCCCACCTTCTTCCTATTGCCATTCTTGAGTTTCCTATTTAGGTCAAAATCCCATTGCCCTATTATTGCTGCCACTCCTCCCTGAAGATATCACTTTTTTTTTTTTTTTTTTTTTCTGTTATCTCTCAAGGAATAAATGTGCTCCCTTTTCTGTACTTCTCAACCCAACAAACTCTTTTTCTTTGAAGTTCCTGCTATTTATATTACCCAGTTCAAGTGCTTGTTGTACCTATCTAATCAACTCCTAGGATACTTTCCTGCATTGCTCCATATGCTTAAGTATCTGACTTAGAGCCTTCCCCTTTGATATCTTTGGTGAATCCTTGGGGGAAAAAGTTCCATCATAGTCTTCATTGCTTTTTTTTTTTTTTCCCTAAAGCATTGCTTTATGACATTTTTTCCTGTTCTGAGTCTTTTTAGAAATTATGAGCCTGAGTAGCTTTAAAATTATTAGATCCAAATTAAGATTTCTTTTGTTTGTACTTGGTCAGTCAGGCATTCTTTTCTGCTACATCTTGAGTGTAGTATATACATATAGCAGTGGAAGAGCACAAATATGATCCTTCTACTATTAATGCCAGTGACAGAAAATTATAAAAATGCTTCCATGAAGTCTGTTCCATTTATCCTAGGTATCCTACTTTTATTTACAAATAGTCTTAGAATAATATGATCTGGCTTCAAAGTAAATTTTCTGCAGCTTCATTTTCCCTTTAATTCTCACTCTTTTGAGGCAATACTCTGCCTCATTTTTAATTTTCCTCCATATATATATACATATATTATGTACTTCTCTATTAAAATCCTGGCTGTACTGGTCTGTTCAGCATTGTCCTTGGCTGAAGCCCAGTTTGGTTGTCTGTCAAGGACTGGAAGTAGCCGTGGTAATTGGTGCTGATTAAACTTTCTCTTGCTTGGGGACAAGGGAATAGCTTACCAGGAGTCCCAGCACAGATGGCAGTTGGGTATAAAAAGTCAAACTAATTCTCGAACAGGGAGTGAGCTAGAAGGAGCCAGAAGCACAAGGAAATATTAAAAGATGTTGTAGTCTCAAAACCTGATATGGACAGTGAACAGATAACCTATCAGAAGGAATGATCAGGATTGGATCTCTTTAGCTGTTAGGAATTGATGTAGGAAAGGAGGAAGAAAAAAAAAAAAAGAAACTTTGTTCAACTTAAGCTCCATCAAGATCTCTGTTATTTAACACAATGAGTAGATTTCAGGGAAACCTGGAACCTTTTATGGAAGACAAATTATAACTTTGACCCTGTCCATTAAAAGTGTGAATAGATTTTAAGGAAATCTGTAAACTTTGACGGAAGAAAAATTACAGCTTTGTTTCAGTATAACTGGTTTTCTTTATAATCCTGTATTTTATTTTATTTTATAAATTTAAAAATATTATGCTGATGAGTCCTTAGACTTTTCTAGACTGTCATAAGAGTTCTTGCTCTAAACTTACCTGACCCTCCTTCCTGTCAGGGGAGAAACTTCTAGTACTACCAAAAGTTTTACTAATCTTCCTGCTATTTGTTGAGAGAAAGATATTGTTTTCTTCCCAGGGATGTTCTGGAGTGCTGCACCTTGGGGTTGATGTTGGTGATATCCCAAATTTTGAAAAGAACCTAGAGTGAAAATCATTGTTTGAGTGTAAGGAGGAGTTAATTATGGAGCAATTGTTGTAAAAGACCCATTTTCCTGAGAGCCTTTTCTACCATTAATTAGAATACTAGGTCCACTATTGTTACTACTAGTTGTCATTGAAGGATGGGAATGGAGGCAATTGGATAGTGCAGTCGCTGGACCTAAAATTAGGAAAACTTGAGTTCAAATCTAGACTGGGACATTTATTTTTTTTGTGAATAAATCTACACTGTCCTTCAGTTTCCTTCATCTCTAAAAATGGAGATTGTAATAGCACTTACTTCTTAGCATTGGGATAATGTTGGATCAAATGAAATAGTATTTGTAAAGTACTTTACAAACCTTAAAACATGGTATAAAAGCTAGCTATTGTTATCAATGCTAGCTAATAATAGTGATGATGATGACAAGCTGAGTAGTTTTTCCTCTGGGTTTTTGCAGGTATCTAGTCTATAAAATTAAATTTGCCTCCTGACATCATGATTGAAATTAGGGCCACTAAATTTCTTATGTCATACAGCAAAAGCTCTTGAACCGTTCTATATGACCTTTGTTACTAGGCTGTTAGTTCATAATCAATCATAAGGCTCTAATTATGTGCCAGGAACTGTCCCAAATGCTGGGGATACAAAGAAAAGCAAAAATATGCTCCCTGCCATCTCAAGGATCTCACATTCTAAAGAGTAAATGATATACAAACAATTGTATACCTACAAGATTTATATAATATAAATGGAAGATAATTTGAGTAAACCAGGTTGAAGGGACCAGTTTATAAAGAGCTTTAAAAGACAAACAAGAATTTTATATTTGATCCTGGAGGAAATAATAGGAAGCTCCTGGAGTTTGAGTAAAAAGTGAGATGGTCGGACCTGTGTTTTAGGAATGTCACTTTGGCAACTAAGTGGAGGATAGATTAGAATGATGTGAGACTTGATGTAGTAGTCTATTGAAATAATCTAGCCATAAAGTCATTAAAAGCCTGTACAGATGTCCAAGTCAGTGGAGGGAAGGGGACCAATATGAGAAATGTTGGGAAGATAAAAGCAATAAGACTTAACAGCAGTTTGAATAGTTAGAATTGAGGGTAAGAGGAGTCAAGGATGTTTCCTACATTGCAAGTCTGGGTTACAGGAAGAATTGTGCTTCCCTTGAAAAATTGGGAAATTCCGAAAAACTTCATTAATATCTCTTGTGCCTCCACAAGGGAAATATAATCCCTTGACTGTCAATGGAGCAATCCATTAGCCATTTTTCTCTTAGAACCTCTTTTTAAATGCCCTAAGAACTTTCTTAGTACCATTGTTGGTGCTGCACATTTGTGAGGATATGTGATCAGAGTGGAAATGAATATGGATAAAGCAGTAGCACTAGTCCATAAATTGCTTCAAATCCTCTTTAAGTGTCAGCCTCCTAAATTTCCTCGACTTACAGGTGACAGGTAATATGGTATAAGTGAAGCTTCTACATCTGTAGTCTAGAAGATTTTGCTGAAGTCAGATTCAAATCTTGACTCTTACAGCCATGGATAAGTTAATTAATCTCTTAACTTTTGTTTATAGTGTACGTCTCACAAGGTTGTTAAATTTAAATAAGATAATGCTTTGCAAACCTTAATGTGCTATGTTTATGTCAAATATTATAGTTACATCTTTGTTCCACCTCAACCATCCAAAAGGGATTGTTGTAGTTTAGATTTTACAGGTAATTTACCATTACCTGTAACTACCACATTGATTCTAAACTTCAAAATTCCCTTTTTATCTCTCCCTCACTTGTACTTCCCTTAAATCTGTTATCCTCACTGTGACCTCTACAATATCCATCTGTTTTTTGCCCCATCAATATACCCTTTCCCTTCATCTGCTTCTTTTTTTTTTTCAGTTTTAAGCCTTTAAATTACATATTACCTTTTTTCTTTTAAATCTTTACTTCTTTATCTTGTCACTATTCATCATTTGGCAAACCCTAACACTAACCAACTTCATCTTTCTGTTCTACTCCTTTTCCTATACTTTTGACTACTGCTGAAAGAAGTCTTTGAAACCTGTTGACTGAGAAGTTTGACTAAGAGAAAGGGTTAGAGTAAGTGGCCTTTGAGATATACCTTACTCTAAAATTTTCTTAATTATAACTATAACTTGATCTGGATTTTTGTAGTTGAATACTTCTGTTTCCAAAAAAGAATGTTCCTTATTTTTCTGGCAGTGGCTATTCTTTTTTTTAAAAATTGTTTTATTTTTTCCTGGTTTTACATGTACATTCATTTTTTTATATATATATTTCATTATAAATCATGTTGGGAGGGAAAAAATCAGAACAAAAAGAAAAAAACACGAGAAAAAACAACCGAAGAAAAAGAAAAAAGTTGATTTATGTTCAATCTCTATAGTTCTTTCTCTGGATGAAGATGGAGTATTCTATCCAAAGCTTATTGGGATTGCCTTAGGTCATTGAACTGCTAAGAATAACCAAGTCTTTCACAGTTGATTGTAGCACAATCTTGTTACCATGTACAACGTATTCTTGGTTCTGCTTGTTTCCTTCAGCATAAGTTTGTATAAATCTTGCCAGACTTTTCTAAAATCAGTTTGTTCATCATTTTAAAAAAAATATTTATTTTATTAAATTTTTTTATTTGTAAAACATGTATGGGTAATTCTTCAACATTAACCCTTACAAAGCTTTCTGTTACAAATTTTTTCCTCCCTACTCCCCACCCCTCCCCTAGATGGAAGGAAATCCACTACATGTTAATTATGTTAAAATACTTGACAAATTGAATATATACATATTCATATGAATATACATATTTCCACACTTATTGTTGTGCAAGAAAAATCGTATGTACAAGAAAAAAAAATCAGAGAAAGGAAACACAATGCTAGCAGACATCAATAGAGAGCATGAAAATGTTACGTTGTGATCCACATTTCGTATCCCTCTCTCAGGGTGTATATGGCTTTCTTCACTGAACAATTGGAACTGGTTTGAAACATTTCATAGTTGAGGAGAGTCATGTCCATCAGAATTGATCATCATATAGTATTGTTGTTGCCGTGTATGATGATCTCCTGGTTCTGCTCATTTCACTCAGCATCAGTCCATGTAAGTCTCTCCAGGCCTCTCTGAAATCATCTTGCTGGTCGTTTCTCACAGAACAATAATATTCCATAACATTCATATACCATAATTTGTTCAGCCATTCTCCAATTGATGGGCATCCATTGAGTTTCCAGTTTCTAGCCACTACAAAAAGGGCTGCCACAAACATTCTTGCACGTGTGGGGCCCTTTCCTTCCTTTATGATTTCTTTGGGATATAAGCCCAATAGAAACAATGCTGGGTCAAAGGTATGCACAATTTCATAACTTTTTGAGCATAGTTCCAAATTGCTCTCCAGAATGGCTAGATCCATTCACAGTTCCACCAACAATATTCATCATTTTTTAATAGAACAAAAATATTCCATTACTTTCACATTCCATAACTTATTCAGCCATTCTCCACTTTATGGGCATCTACTCATTTTCCAATTCTTAGCCACTACAAAAAGAGCTACTGCAAATATTTTTGCACATTTTCCCTTCTTTATGATTTCCTTGGGATACAAATTCAGTAATGGTAGGCAATGGCTATTTCTAATCTTTTCTGTTCTCTTTCAGTTTTTTTCAATATCCCCTTCTTATTGCCAGAGATTTTCTATTTGTCTAAAAACTGAGATCATGAATCTTGAACTTCTTCCCTCCTTTTAAAAAATTTCCTCCAAACTCCTCTACATTGTCCTCCCTCCTCTCTTGTATTATGGTTTCTGAAGGAGAGGAGGCCCTCCTAACCAAGGCTGATCTTTCTCCTTGTACCCTGATCCTATTCTTTATTATTTTCTACAAGAGCTTCCCCCTTTAGTCATTTCCCTCCACCCTATCCTCATTTATCTGTTGCCTTTTTCTCCATAGCCTAGTCACACTTCTTCTTTCCCTGCTTCTCCTATTCTTTGAATTTCTTCCCTTTTGTTATTCCCTCAAACTAGCATCTTCTATATTTTCTCTTATTTTATGAAGTCCTATAAGTGCATTTACACTCATATCTTTCACTCCTATCTCAATTTCCCATTCATATCAAAGCCTTCCACTCGTGTCTCAACCTCATGTAGTTTGCCTTCTGACTCTCCTACTTAGACAACTGTTCCCCAAGATTATCAGTCATCTCCCAAATATGGAATGTAAGGACCTTCTATTAGCCCTCACCCTTCTTGATTTCTATGAAAGTGGTGCTCATCCTCTCTTATTAAATATTATTTTTTCCCTTGTCTTTTGTCTTGTTTCTTTACCTACCTGCCTAACTGCCCCATGGTCTTTTTTGGTGATATCATCTTCTCCCATAGATTAAATTTTCTTATTTACTCTGATGGCTTCCAGATTATTTCTAATCCTAATTTCTTTCCTGAATTCCATTCTTACCTTGTCAGTTGCCTTTAGGCTTTCTTTGCCTAAAATCTAACATATGTAAAATGGAATTTTAATTATTTGGCCTCCTAAATCCATTCCTCCTCCAATTTTTCCTCTTTATGGTATTATCTAGCATTTATTTAGGTATTATCTAGCAAATATTTATTTATTTATTAGATTTTAGAGTTTGCAAAGCACAATACAAATGTTACCTCATTTGATGCACACAACAACCTTGGGAGATATTTATATGTATTATCTTCATTTTACAGACTGGAAACAGACAAGCAGAGTTTTAATGGTTTGCTAAGGTCACATAGCTAGTAATGTCAGAGACTAGATTTGTACTTGGGTCTTCTTAGCTCCAGATCTGGAGCTCTATTCACTATACCACTAATACTTAGCTTTGTGTTGTTTGTTCAGTTGTTTTAGTTGTCTCCAACTCTGTGTGATCCTATTTAGGGTTTTCGTGGCAGAGTTATTGGAGTGGTTTGCCATTTCCTTCTGCAGCTTATTTTACAGATGAGGAAACTTGAGGCAAATAATGACTTGCCTACGCTCACACAGAATAAGTGTCTGAGGCCAGATTTGAACTCAGCTCTTCCTGACTCCAAAACCACTGTATCATGTAGGTGCCTATCAGGTTTGTGACTTCAGAGTTATATTTTGATTCTCTACAGTCACATCCAAGTAGTTTTTCTAGTTCTGTTGATTCTTCCTCTACAATATCTCACTTCTATCCCATCTTTCTACCTATAAGTCCATCACCCTGGTGTAGACTTTTATCACTTGATTAACTAGACTATTATGATAGTGATAGTCTCATTATTCTCCTAGATTATATTCTCCCTTTTTCCCCTGTAGATCCCGTCTACAGCTTTTTAAAAAAAATCTTCATCCAAGAACATAACTAACTATGCCTCTCTCCTGCTAAGAAACCTTGAAAGAGTCCCTCTTTCTTCTTGGACAAGATGCAAACTCTTCGGTATTACTTTTACAGCCTTGTACAAGATTAGGGAGTGATATTTGCAAAAAAGATGATGAAGTATCATCAAGTCTGGTTCTCGGCAGTCAGGGCACCAGGGGCCTACTGTGTGAATTTCAAGGATGAATGACTGAGTTCTTCCATGATGTGGTCTTGAGAGAGTGTGGTAATAGCAAGAAAGATCTCTGGGATGATATAGCTAATAGACAAAAAACAAAATTATCCCGAAAAGCAATTTGATTTTTTAAAGTGTTAATTATTTTTTTTTTTGTGGGGGCAGTCATGGGATTGTTTTAAATAGATCACTTACTTAATCATTAATTTTTAGAGTGATTATTTTAACACTAGGCACAGAGAAAGTAAGACAAGCTCAAGAATGTAAACATCTTCATGTTGTAAATCCTGATTGGTTGTGGAGCTGCTTGGAAAGGTGGGACAAAGTAGA
Organism: Myrmecobius fasciatus; assembly: GCA_023553655.1. Taxonomy (NCBI): domain Eukaryota; kingdom Metazoa; phylum Chordata; class Mammalia; order Dasyuromorphia; family Myrmecobiidae; genus Myrmecobius; species Myrmecobius fasciatus. The sequence continues at coordinate 96,742 of JAJPUD010001894.1, forward strand.
GGAACAACTCTTCCCTCTAAAGGAGGATTACATCAAAACACAAAGGTAAAAATGCTTAAATTTTCCAGTTTTTCTCATGAATCAATTCATATGTAGGTAAAAAAAAATAAGTAAAAAGTCTCAAAATCTTGTGGCTTTCTAGCTTCATTTAATTCATTGCTTTTGAAAGGCAGTGTGGAATGTTGAAAGAAGATCAGAATATAGCTTTACTCTGTCTCCTGCTTTTACAACTGTTTTATTATTACTTATTTAGCCACAAGAATAAGTTCAGGGGCATGTTAATTTTTCGAATTCAGAATAAAACTTCAGGTTCTTTGCTTTGGATGAACAAAGATTGAAAGCTTCAGAAGTGGTAGGGGAAATAACTCATTAATTTAGTAGGTTTTACATCTTCATATTTAGTAATTTATCAATCACCTAACTCCTTTTTCTCATTGTAAATCTTTTGTTTCTTCAATATGTCACTTCATTGCAGTCTGAGCTTTGTTTTTTCTTAATCACCTCTAGATTGATTAATTATATTAAGAAAAAATTTTTATAAGTCTGTCCCTTCCTAATTGTTCAGAATGTACCATGATTTTTTGTAATAACTTCGACATTCTAATTAACAACACTTTTTATTTCACCAAATCCAAATATATTTCATTTGACATTTTGCATTGTCCCTATCATGACTCTTTTCTACTAAAGTGGTTAATCAAGATTAATTAATCAGAGACAGCAGTATCACAAAGTAAATGGGAGAGTCAATGTCTTAGTTAAAGGTGTTCATATACCTATGGTATAGTGGCTGTATACTGACAAATCACGTGACCTTTTAGTGTCCCAGATGATTATTTAAGACTAAATTGCACATGGCTAATATGAAAATACATTTTGTATGACTTCACTTATATATTGACTATTACATTGCTTTTCTTCTCAATGGGTTGAAAAGGAGCTAAAAGGAGGAAGAGAACTTGAACAAAAAAATTTTAAATGAATATTTAAAAACCCTAACTAAATTGCATAGCAATTGATCTTCATTAGTAGATTCCTCATAATAATGAGATCACAGGTTTGTTTCCCTCCTTCCCCCCCAAAAAAAATCTAGTTATTTGTATTAGTATCTCTTATGTTTGAGTTAAAAGATGAATTTTTATTTATATAGTACCTGGTATAAAAATAATAAAGTGGAGGCTTTCAGAATGTAGATAATCTCCCTCTTCTATACTAGAAACTGAAACAGCATCTTTAGAATGAAATCATATTGATACTGTAATATAAAAATTATTGCATAGTTTTTATGAATGAGGTTTACATATTATTTTATGCCTTACATATCCATAAGCAGTTCTTTCATAAGAATGTTATGATTTTTTTGAAAGTGGAATTGGGAGCATTTATTAATTGTTAAAAAGGATCTGTCAAAACAGCAAAATTTTAAATATACCTTCAGTATATTGTGGAGAAATCAAAAGCACCATGTTTTGTTTAGCCCTGCTCAACTTAGAAGAGTGTTGAAAAATTTTCAAACCAGAAGGCTGAATGTCATAGCTAGAAAAACAGAAGAAATTTATTACAGGAAATCTGTGGGATATGTACCCTATAATGGTTCTCAATACTTTCTGGCATTCAGATTCCTAATAACACATCTGTTCCTAACATTAATGGTCAGTGATGTATAATTGTTTTTCATACAATAGCAATTGATTACTCACATCTTTGAAGATTTCATGAAATCATACAACTTTATAGTATCCTCAGAATGTTGAAAGTACCTAGCCTGAACAATTTGTTAATAATTAATCAATTAACCATTGGTGCCTACAACATTTTTCTGTAATTGACATGAAGAAGAATTTTTTGTTTTTAATAGAAAATCACAACTCTTGTTTTCCACTGAATGCTAATATTAAAAAATATTTTCTAATTTAAAACTTCACTTTTTATCCAACAGGGAAAGCAGTCCAGCAACATTTCCTGATATACAGAGTGCTTTTCCAACAGCCTTATTCCATCCAACACCTATCCATCCAAAGTGTCAACCTGGTCCAGAAGTTCGAATTTATGATTCTAACACTGGGAAGCTAATCAGAAAAGGGACTCAGAATACTGGACAGTCTCTATATATCCAATCACCAGCTTCTCCTGTCACATTACCAGTCCATGGAGAGCATTCTTCTTTCAGGTACGTTGGTTAGGAGTTCTGGACTTACTGGATTTAGACTTATTAGCATCAAAGATTTTCCTAAGCTTAATTCAGTTTGTTAACAAAATGATTATATTTAAAGAATTTTAAAGTCTTATGTGCAAATGAGATTAAGAAATATGCTAGTTTTCCTTTGCTGACCGGGGAATTTGGACTGTCTTTACTTCAAACTTTAGTATTAGAGGGCTGAACCACAATCAAATCCCTCAGTTTATTTACCATTAGTATTCAGACACTGAACAACTACTACTTCATGATCACAGAATTACAACAATGAAAATTCTGTAGTTTAGACTCAAAATCCTTTTTGAAACATGATTCATATGATATTTGTGTGTACATAGACACAGAGCACCCTAATATAACATCATTTCTACACTATGTAAACTGTAAAATTATATTAGGAACAGTAAAGCTGACTAGTACTGTCATACCTGGAATTTTCTCATCACTAACAAAATAGTTTCAAGCCAGTATAGTAACTCACCACCAACACATATTCATAGAACTTATCTAAAGTTACATTACCCCATATAACCTTTATTCTTCATAAGCAAAGCAAAAAGAGGTGAGACATTAGAAAAAATTTAGATGAAAACCAGATACTTTATAAAGAATTCCCATTGTTTTCAGCAAGGCATAATAGAATGTTAATGTATACTTGCAAAGGCTTAGGGAAAACCAAATAAAACATTCTTTCTAGAAGCCTGTCATGTTAAGGATTAGAAGCCAATTGAGAGCAATGGATAGAATTACTGAGACTGATTTGAACTTGATACAGTGAAAACTTCCTAGAAATTGAGAATTTTCCAGCTGCTTCAGGAGTTAATTCCCATCATTAAAAATCTTCAGGAGTCAGCTGGGTAATAATAGAGGGGATATAGAAAATGGAATTCTTTTCTAGAGACATTTAAACTAGACAAACTCAAATGTACTTTTAAACCCTGGGAGTTATTATTCTGCACTAATTTTTCCTTAGTATCAGGAAACTTGGTTTGATCAGTTTTTGAGGTGGAACATTGAGAGACAATGTACTGCTTCTTGGAGTACCTTCAAGTAATTCTGCTTCCTGAATCACAAATATATATACACAGCTACTAAGTTCCTTCTCCTTTCTCTTCTTCCTTACCCTGCCTGCTTATAGGCAGATGGCTTTATATGATGTGAGCTGGAGGGAAGTTAACTCTACTGGTTCTCCCCCTCCTCCCTTTATATTTGAGTCTCTATAAACAGAAAGTGAACATACTATCCTTCACATTTGAACATTTTGTTGCCATCCCCATGAAAGACCTAATCACTGCCATTTCTAGGAAGGTAACACAAGTACCAAAAATTGTAGACTCCTTTGCCAGGCATTCAATTATTTGCTTGTATTAATGAACTTTATATTGTGCTTCAATTAGGTAGGCACTATTTCCAAATGTATTAAAAAGGGCAATGATAAAGATACCATCAGTGGAGCTTTCTGAAGAAGAAAAGCAATTAGATAAGGAGAAAGCACCTATTGCCAAATGGAAAATACAGTAGCTGCTGAAAAGAAATTATTAAACCAAGGAGATCCTCCCAAGCCTTTCTCAAACAAAACAAAACAAAACACCCAACAAAACAAATGTATAAAAAACAAACAGAAAAAAAACCAAAGGCACTACCTTATAGTAGTGCTGAGCAGAAATTGATATGAATATGGACATGACCATTTTTCTTCCAAGCCAGACCATTGTCCAAATAAAACTTACAGGCCAGCCTTTATAGAGTGTGTTCTAGCATCTAAAATGTTGATATTCTGACTTCAGTGAGATCTCATTGGAAGTTTTTTTGCTTTAAATTTTCTAATTGCTTAAAATTGCTTAAATTTGACTTTCTTACCACTAATTTAATATTTATTAACCTTTAACATACCTAGACTTTGCTCCCTATTAATTTTTCTGATATAAGTGGTATTGTTTTTGTCCTTTTTCCTTGCCTTTCCTTCTTGACCTTCTCTTCCCTTTAAACATTTACTACTTCCTTTATGTTAAAGGACCATCTTTCTGCCTCCCTTCTTCTTGCCTTTATTTAAAAAATACATTTATTTTGTCCTTTTCATATGTTCCCTTTTCTTTATAAGCAATTGTACCATCTCAAGCTAGCGTAGTTCTTTATCTTTCTAGTTTCTTTCCTGCATCATTGCTATAATAGAATGAGACTTATGCTTGTTGCTCTATGTAAACGATAAGCTTATAAAGAATTTTAGAATAATCAACATAGCAGTTATTCAGTGACAAGAGCTGAAAAGAAAAGATTATTTCAGGCATTTCAGATTTTTGAAGGATAGAAATTTTCTTGTTGTAGAGGTGCTACATTTGGCTAAATATATTGTACCAATCTTTTTTTTTTTTTTTTTTAAAGAATTTCATGGATTCTTAAAAACTGAACTGGATCCAGAGATAATTGAGTAGTTGTTCATTTTAAAATATAACCATTATTTGGATGGAATTAATACATTGCTGAATTTTGCTAAAGTCATTGTAATGGGATGCTACCTTAATATGGGCCACTTGTTCCCTTTATTAGGCAAACCAATTAACATTAAAATAATGTGATTATTTTTTCATCAGGTTATTTCCTGTCTTATCCTTTTATTTTCCCATTTTATTCTTCTTGAGAAATATGCTGATTATATAGTATGCATTTATTTAATAAAATTAGGAAATAAAATTGCTCAAATATTGGCAACAGGGGCAGAAAACCCCCACAAGAAATAACAATATATACCCTGACAGAATTTTTTTTTTAATCCTACATGTATTTTTTCATATGTACACTTGATAGTTTGATTGCTCTGGTGTCTTTCTTCTCCCATTTTCTCATACTATATTAGGTGAAACATTTTGAAGTATAGTAGAAATAAAACAATGTGCTTAGATATGTTATTCTATATTTGCAATTCCTTACTTGCCAAATGTATAATAAAAAGACTAATTAATTAAACTTACTCATTAAAAGTTGAATGTATGGAGGAAATTTCATGTAATATAAAAATATTTTTTGTACTGTTTCAGGATTGCTAGAAATTCAGAATGATTTTAAGAAAACTTATACTTATAGTAAATACTTATGTCTTGTTTATATTCTATTTTAAACATATAAAAATTTCATTATTAAGCAACTTGAAATTTTAATTAATTTTATTTTTTAAATTTTTTTTTAATTCCTTCAATGAGCCTTCTGATACTATTAGAAAGGATAAAGTACTTGTTCCAGATTTCACTTATGGTTTTTTTAAGCATGTAAAGTTTGAATAATTATCCAAATTAGTAAAATATGAGCAGCTATCATTAAATTACTTTAAGTGCCAAGTAACTAACATGACAAAAAGTTAGAAGTAAGAGAAATAAGACTACAACAAGATAAAATGGTGAACTGAAGCTAACAAGATTAAATTTAGTAAGTAAAATTTTACATTATAGACTTAGTTCTAGAAGGTACTCAGAGGTCCCTTCATTTTATAGATGGCAAAACAGGCTGAATGAGGTCAGACTTAATGAAGGTCATTCCGGTAGCAAAAGACCGAACTAGAATTCAAACTCGGATCTTCTGACTCACTATAGCATGGGTTCTTGTGCTTATAAATTCCATTTTTCATTTAGAGGATAGATGAGTGCTCTAGATAGCAAGTACTCAAAACAGGCATAAACTATTAAGAGAGATTTTCAGCTCAAGTCAATATGTCATTAGAACTCAAAAAGCTAATATAATCATAAATATGTCCAAAATGAGTATACTGAACATTCTGTTATACTTTGGCCTTCATCAGATTACATCTAGAGAATTATATTCTATTATGTTTTATGATTAGTTAAGAAACTATTTAAAAAATTATTTAAAAATTCTGAATTCTCTCTTATATTTCTTCTCCCTCATCCACTGAGAAATCAAGAAAAACTAAACCCATTGCAATTATGTATAGTCAAGCCAGAAAATTCCAATTGTTAACCTCATCCTCCTTCCCTTACTACCAAAAGAAAAGATGCCTCTGAACTCTTAGTTCATCACTTCTCTATCTGGAGCTGGGTAGTACTTTTCATCATGAGCCTCTGGAATTATAGCTGGTCATATCGATCATTGTTCATAAATTTTTCAAATCTTTACAATATTATTGTCATTGTATAAATTATGCTGATTCTATCTACTTTGAATCATCTCATATAAATCTTTCCAGATTGCTTTGAATCAACTCCTTTTTTACTTTTAAGGATCAGATTAGTATTTCAGGACATTAATATACTATAACTCTTTTAACCATTCCCCTGTTGATGGCCTCTCTCCCAGTTTCCAATTCTTTGCTATCACGAAAAAAGCTATTATACATATTTTGAACCTATGCTACTTTTTCCCCTTGATCTCTTTAAAGACATAGAACTAGTAGTGGAATTGCAGGGACAAAAACTATCTGCAGTTTAATGGGTTTGGGATCATAGTGCTGAGTTGCTTCCAGAATAATCAGACAAGCTTGAAGCTTCACCAGCAGTGTATTAATGTTCTAGCTTTTCCACATTCCTTCCAGTCATTTTTCTTTTGTGTTACTTTGATCAGTCTAATGGGTATGAGGTGATAGTTCAGAGTTGTTTTTTTTCCTCTAATTTTCAAATTTCTCTTGATTTTTAGTTGTTTAGAGCATTTTTTTATATGGCTGAATTTCTTCCTCAGAAAACTGTCAATCTGTATCCTGTGACTAATCAGTTGGGGAATGATTCTTATTTTTATAATTTGGTCTCACTTTCTTAAATACCCTAGAAATGAGACTTTTATTAGAGATACGTGCTGCAAATATTTTCTGCTGGTATTCTACTTCTAATATTAGTTGTATTGGTTTTGTTTATGTGAAAACTTTTAAATTTTATGTAATTAAAAGTGTCCATTTTATCTCCTATGAGTCTTTTTCTCTTTTCTTAAAATCCTAAACTCTTTCTCTAGATATACAGGTAATTTCTTCCATGCTTCTCAGATTTCACCTTTTATGTCTAAATCACATACGTATTTGGAGTTTGTCTTGGTATGTAGAATGAAATTCTTATTAATATCTAATTTTTGCCAGATTGCTTTCCATTTTTCCTACTAGCTTTTGTCAATTCTTACCCTAATAACTAAAATCTTTAGATTTATCAAAAACTAGGAGAATAAGCTTTGCTGCTTTTATATGTTATTTATTTTATATGTTCTGTAAAGTAATCTTTCTATTTCTACCCAATATGAAGTTATTTTAATAATTATGGCATTATATAGTTGGAGATCTAGTACTCATAGGCTTCCTTCTCTCCCTCCACCCCTGTTTTTATTATTTCCATTGATATTCTTGACCTTTTATTCATCAGGATAAATTTTTGTTATTATTTTTTCTAGCTTATCAAAGTAATCTTTTGGTAGTTTGATCAGAATGACTTTGAATAAGAAAGTTAATTTTGGTAATAAGTCTTTTGTTTTATTGGCTTAGCCTATCCATGAGCAATTATTATTTTTATAATTATTTACATGTTTTTATTATATCAAGAGTGTTTTGTAATTTTGCTCATATAGTTACTGTGTGCATCTTGGCAAGTAGACTCCCAAGTATTTTATGTTCTTGGTTTTTTAAAATGTAATTTCTCTATCTCTTCCTGCTGCATTTTTTCCTCAATTATAAAGATGTGAAAGATTTACATGGGTTTGTTTTGTAATCTGCAGCTTTGCTGAAATTAATTGTTTGAAATAGTTTCTTTCTCTTTGTTCTCAAAGGATATTATATCTACAAAAGGCTGTAATTTTGTTCCCTTTTTGATTATTTTTATTCCTTAAACTTCTTTTTCTTATTGCTATGTCTAGTATTTATAGTAAAATATTGGAAAATAATGGTGATAATGGCTTTGCCTGTGGTCTTATTGGAAAGACTTCTAATTTATCCCCATTACAGCTATTTCTTGCTCTTCGTTTTGAATAGATATTTATCATTTAATTTTTTTTTTCCTTTTCACTTTTCTAGTGTTTTAAATAGGAATGAATGTTGAATCTTGTCAGAAGCTTTTTCTTCATTTCTTCATATAATATGATTCTTTTTTTTTATTAATGTTGAATTATGTTCATAGTTTTTCTAATATTAAACCAGTTCTGCATTCCAGTTATAAGTCTAACGTGGCCATAGTATCACATATGTGTTGCTATTGTTTTCTTGCTAATATTTTATTTAAAATATATGCATTCATATTGATTAAGGAAATTAGTCTATAGTTTGTTTTTTTCCCCTCTCTTTTAACTCTCCTTACTTTTAAGTATCAAGACCATATTTGTGTCCTCTCTTTCCCTTAATTCTTTTTCTCCCTGTTTCCCTGTTAGGTAAGGTGTATTTCTGTATGCAACACTGTGTATATATATCTATGTGTGTTTATATTTATAAAAAAAAAAAAGTGATCTTTCAGAATCATCCTAGAATAATTCAAACAGAAGCAAAACATGCATATATATAACTCTGTGTGTGTGTGTGTGTGTGTGTGTATGTTTATTTTTACCTCTTTTGGCTAATACAAGTGAAAATGAGATTCAGGTGCTGCCTAACCCTAGAACCCCTGTCCTCCCACCTATAAACTTCTACTTGTGTACTTCACATATATGAGATAATTTTCCACATTCTTCCTCTTACCTCCCCTCTCTCCCTGAACATTCTTCTTCTCCACCATTTCCATTCTTTCTTTAAGATCATCAGAACTTAACAGAATCATATCTAGGCTCTCTAGCTAATTAAACTCCACCTTTTAGTTTTGATGATGATATAGTTTTGAGGGGCTATATGTATTGCGTCCCCACTAAAAATGGCTTAACCCTGTTTAGTCCTTTAAGATTGCTTGTTCAGTGTATTTCTTGACTCTTTTGTTAGATTTTCTATCGTTTCCATTCTTTTCATCAGTAACACGACAAGTCCTCTATTTCATTAAAAGCCTGGTCTTTTCCTCTGCAGGCTTACAGTCAGTTTGGTTGCTAAGTTTCTTTTGATTTTAGGCATAGATCTTTTACCTTTTAGAATATCATATTCTAAACTCTCTGCTTCTTTCTTTTGGTGGCTGCTAAATCTTATGTTATCTGACTGTGGTTCTTTGCTAGCTCAGTCCTTTCTTTCTGACTGATTATAGTATTTTTCCCCTGACTTCAGAGTTCTGGATTTTTATTGTAATAATTCTGGGAATTTCATTTGGAATTTCTGAAGGTGGAAAGTAGATTCTTTTAATTTATGCTTTTTCCTCTGGTTTTAAGGGATCTGTGGAGTTTTGTAATTTCTTGTAATATATTGCCTAAAGTTTTTTTCTTAGTCATGGTCTTCAGATAGTTGATGATTCTTAAATTGTCTCTTTCTGTCAGTTTTCTGTGTCAGTTTTTGCTATTAATAGCCTCACATTTTCTATTTTTCAGTCTTTTTTACTTTTAATATTTCTCTGGGAATCATTAGATTTTGTCAGTTCTAATTTTAGGATGTTATTTTCTTAGGCAGGATTTTGTATTTTTTGTTTTGAGCTGTTAATTCCCTTTCCTAGTCTTTCTTCTTATCTAATTTTTCCTTGACACTCATATATATTTTCATTTACCCATTTTTTCATTCATTTTTCAATAGTATTTTATTTTTCCAAATACTTATAAAGATAGTTTTCAGTATTTACCTTGACAAAAACTTGTGTTCTTAATTTTTCTCCTTCTCTCTCCCATTCTGCTTCCCCAAGACAACAATCTGATACAGGTTAGACATTTAAACATTCATTTTTTAAAATTTTGAGTTCTAAATTCTCTCTAGTATTTTCCGTATCTATTGAAAAGGTAAGTATATCAGTAATACATGTTAAATCTGCACAGTATATTTCTGTATTAGGCATATTACAAAAGAAAGAAAGTGAAAAGAATGTTTTAGTTTGTATTCATGAGTTTATTAAAACTGTTTTCTCGCTTGAGGTAGGTAGTGGTTTTTCTTCAAGAGTCCTTTGAAATTGTCCTAGATCATTGTATTGGTCACAATAGCTAAATCTTTCATTGTTGGTCATTGTTACAATATTGCTGTTACTATGTAAAATGTTCAACCTAGATTTTTTTTTTTGTTTTTGTTTTTGTTTTGTTTTGTTTTGTTTTTTGTTTTGTTTTGTTTTGTTTTTTGGTGGCCCGTACGGGGAATCAACCTAGTTTTGCTCATTTTGCTTTGCATTTGATTCATATAAGAAGTCCCAGGATTTTCTTAAACCATCCTGCTTATCATTTCTTATAGCACAGTAGTATTCCATCACAATCATGTACCACAATTTGTTCAGCCATCCCCCAATTGATGAAGAGTCCCTCAATTTCCAATTCTTTGCCACCATCCAAAGGACTATATTAATATTTTTATACATTGAGGTCCTTTTTCTCTTTGATTTCTTTAGTATTGCTGGGTCAGAGGGTATACACAATTTTATAACCTTTTAGACCTCGTTCAAATTGTTCTCCAAAATGGTTGGATCATTCACAGCTCTAACAAAAAAAAATCATTACAGTACCTATTTTTCCATAACTCTAGCATTTGTGATTTTCCTTTTCTGTCATGTTAACCAATCTGATGGGTGTGAGATAGTACCTCAGTTTTAATTTGCATTTCTCTATTTGATAATGGGGCAACTAGGTGGGAGGAGCTAGAATGCCAAGATTGAAGTCAGGAAAACTCATCTTCTTGAATATAAATCTGGCCTCAGACACTAAAATGTATGAACCTGGGCAAGCCACTTAACCCTGAAAAATTTGAGATGGAAAAGGAAATGGCAAACTACTACTCTAGTATCTCTGAAAAAAAAAAAAATCCAGTGGGGTCACAAAGAATCAGACACAGATGAAAACAACTCAACAACAAAAGTAGTTGTGATTTAGAGCATTTTTTTACATGATTATTAATAGCTTTGCTTTCTTCTTTTGGAAACCACCTGTTCATATTCTTTGACTATATATCAATTGGGGAATGGCCCTTATTTTTACAGATTTGGCTCAATTCCCTATACATTTGAAAAATGAGGTCTTTATCAAAGAAACTTGCTGTAAATTTTTTCCCTCAGTTTCCTTCTTTCCTTCTAATTCTGGCTGGATTTGTTTTGTTTTGCAAATCCTTTTTCTTTTCATGTAATCAGAATTATCCATTTTGCTTCCCATGATCCTCTCTATTTCTTCTTTGTTCATCTCATTTCATTTATGAAAACATTTTAAAATTTATGCTTTAACACTTCTAAGAATTCTTGTTGGACTTGTGCCAAGATGCATTTTTCTTTGAGATATTACTTATATCTGTTTTTGAATCATTCTTCTGAATTTTGTATCTTCATCTTTCCTGTCATCATAACATTTCTCTATGTTATGATTCTTTTTTGTTACCTTATTCTTTCAGCCTATTGTTTTATTTTGCACTATAGTGCTGTGATTTGCACACTTTTAGGGAGACTGCCCTAGGAGATTGATAAATCCTCTTATGTCTTACAGAATGATGTGATCTGGGCCAAAGTCTGCTTAGTGTCCACTTAATTTGATTTCTGTAACTTCACGACCCAGGCTTATGTCTGTTGGGTTTTCCATTAGACTGCTGCTAGACTCAGCCACTCTTAGTCTGATGGTCTAATGTGACTGAACTATTGGCTCCCTCTGGTCTGGGAATCTTGCTCTGGTCATTCAGCAGCAAGCTTATACCTAGGAATGGAGGCTAGAACCAAGTCTCCACTCCGATTTTGGCATCAGAGCCACATATTGACTGTTTATTTTCTGGACATGTTCCTTGCTTATTGTAGAGCCAGTGACCATTTCACTCTTTTTTCATCTCTCCTTCAGTCTGAAATGGAACTGGATACATTGTACATGGCACCCTCCTGGGCAGACATCCTCAGTGTATTCACACGCCTAGGTCTGCCTGCCTAGGCAGTTCATGGGCTAGAAAATTGACTCTCAGACTTTTTCTTAGACTTCCCTAGCAGAATTCTGTCTGGTGTGTTTTCTAGATATTTGTGGAAAAGCTTTGATAGAGCAGTGATGCTTTATATCTTCATACTATTCCATCATCTTGACTCTGTCTTCTGTCATTTTAATAAACTACATTTCAAGAAGGATATTAATAGTACAAAAGAATGGCCTTTTGGATAGAATGCTAGACTTTGATTCTCTTCATCTAGAGTGATGATGATGTCTATTTAGTGAGCCCTAGTCCCTTTTTTGAACTTTAGTCATTACTTAGTCATTTTTGGACATGTTGAACACTGTCCCTGTAGGTTTTAAATTTAACATATCCAAAACAAAATTCATCACCTTAATCTCTGAGCCTCCCATCTTCTGAACTTAAAAAGTACTATTGATGGTATCACCATCCTTCCAGACCTGAAACTTTGGTGTCACACTTGATTCTTTCATCTCACTCTCCTTACATGGTCAATATATTTCCAAGCCTACCTTTACTACATCTTTCTTTCTTTCTTTTTTTTTTTTTTTTTTTTGCTTTTTGCTGAAGCAATTGGGGTTAAGTGACTTGCCCAGGGTCACACAGCTAGGAAGTATCTGAGACCAGATTTGAACTCAGGTCCTCCTGACTTCAGGGCTGGTGCTGTAACCACTGCACCACCTAGCTGCCCCCTTTACTATATCTTTCAATGTAGTAAATTGAATTTTCTTCTCTTCTCTTCATATATATGGCCACTACGCTAATTCAGAACCTTACCACTTCTTCCTGGACAATTTTAATAGCCTTTAATTGTTTTTGCTGTCTCAAGTCTCTCCCCACTCCAATTCATCTTCCACTTTGCTGTCAAAATGATTTTCCTAAAGTGAAAGTCTTGCTCTACCACCCCATTTAATGAGCTATTTATCACTTCTAGAATCACATGCAGGGACCTCTGTTTAGCATTTAAAGCTCTTTATAATCTCATTCTTTCCTGTCTTTCCAGTCTTGTTACTTTTAATTTCCTTCTACACACAATACAAGTCAGTTATGCTTGCTTACTTGAATTTCATTTAATTTCATATTCTATCTCTTATCTCTGTACCTTTTTTCTGGCTCTGCCTCATATTTAGAATGTTTTGCCACTGCCACCTCTATCTCTGGCTTCTCTTCAAGATTGAACTCAAATGCTACTTTCTGCAACAGGCCTTGGGCCCAGTTATTAACTTCTTCCCTTCATGTTGCTTTCTATCTGTTTCTTATATATCTTCTATGTGCCTATTTATTTACATATTTCCCCATCCCCCATTAAAAATATTAGTGCCTTAAGGGCAGACTGTTTCTCTTTTAATATTCCAGGGCTTAGCATAGTGCCTGCTGTATGGTATGCACGTCAAAAATTCTTGTTAGAAACAGACTAACCTAGATTCATATCCATCCTCTGGAGGAGGGAGAATTGGCCCTCAATAGTCCTTGGGATTTATTTACTAGGTCACAAATTGGTTTGTTCTCTATGTTGATTAAGAAAGATCGACATCTTGCGTTCTCTGTGCTAATGAAACCAGTTATTAGTCTGTTGATAAACTTAATTGTATCAGAGTAAACAGACTAGAGTGATGAAGGAATATCATATCAGAGGTGATTTTGCTATTTTCAAATTTTTGAAGTTATTCGGCTTCTGGTGGGTCAGGATTGTTTTTTCTTATGTACCCCAGGAACCCAGGACAGTACCTTGTACATAGCAGGCATTTAATAAATGCTTATTAATTGAATTATGCTATTTATGAGAAATCTGTAAGAATATTATTTTTGCTTACATAAGAAGTAATTTCTTAATGATTAAAACTGTTTCAAAATGGCAGTTTGTACTTTGAGAAGTTGTGGGTTGCCTCACAGTTTTCTGACAAAGGCTAAATGATCTTTGCTTTTTTGCTTTTTTCCAGCAATATTGTAGAGATGGCTTCTGCTTTAATGAGTCAGTTGAGCTCTCAAGTATCATAATTCAAAAGTTTTATTCCAGAATCATTTTAAAGTGCTTATTGGAAATCAGAACAGAAATATGTCCCATATAAAAAAGATTAGAAATGAGAGTAGCTTTGAAAAATAGGTTTGTTTTTTTTTTAATTGATGTATGTACTGGTGGTGGTGGTGTCTACGTTTTATTTGTATTGAACTGTTTGTGACTCTTGGGAGTTTTCTTGGAAAAGATACTAAATTGATTCTTTTCCAACTCATTTTACAGGTGAAGAACTGAGATAAAGATGATTGACATACCTAGAATCACACAGCTATTAAGTGTCTTAGGTTGGTCTTTTTGACTTCAGGCCTGATTCTCTGTAGGTATATACATTCACACACCTTTGTATTTTTAGCAAGAAGATTCAGAGTTACTAAAAAAATTAGAGAAATAGAGAAGACAAAACTTGTTGCCAATTGATGAGCATCTCCTCAGTTTCTGGTTATTTCAGAAAGACCTGCTATAAGTTTTTTTGTACATTGAAGTCCTTTTCCTCTTTGATCCCTTTAGGGTACAAACCTAGTAGTGGCATTGCTGAGTCAAAGGGTATGCACAGTTTCATAGCCCTTTGGACATAGTTCCAAATTGTTCTTCAAATTGTTGGATTAATTCACAACTTCATCAGCATTGCATTATTGTAACTTTACCCACGTTTTCCTTTTCTGCCTTGTTAGCCAATCTTATTAATTTGCATTTCTCTAATATTAGTGATTTAGAGCTTTTATTTTTTCAAAGTGATTTAGAGATTTATTGACACACCTTTGATTTCTTCTTCTGAAAACTGCCTGTTTATATCCTTTGACCATTGATCAAATAATGGCTCTTAGTTTTATAAATTTGTACTAGATCCCTTTATATACCAGAAGAACATTGTAATCAATTTCCTTTTTTTGTGTGTTATTTTATTAAAAGCCTTTTCTGCATCTTTTGCTATAATTATGTAATTTTTGCTGTTTTTATTCTTGATATGGTCAATTATGCTTATAGTTTTCTATAATTATAGAACTAGCCTTACATGCATAAATCCAACCTGGTTGTAGTGAATACTTCTTTTGGTATTTCATTTAAAATTTTTGCTTTAATATTCATTAGGGAAATTGGTCTATAGATTTTTTTCCATTTTTGCTCTTCTTGCTTGAGGTATCAAAGCCATATTTGAGTCATAGAAGTAATTTGATAGGACTCCTTTTTTACTTTTTTTTTTTTCCTTTCCAATTTCTATGGTATTGAAATAAATAGTTCTTTAAATGTTTGGTAAAATTTGCTTGTCAATTCATTTGGTCCTGGAGTTCTTTTTTTCTTTGGAAACTCATTGTATTCTTTTTTTATTTCTGTTATCTGATCAATTTGTATTTTTAAGTTATCTCTCCATCCATTTTCAAGTTAATTTGTTTTCCTGATATGCTCACATTTTCTTTTACTTATTTTCATTCTTTTGACTTTGTTTTATTTTTTGTTATCTCATGGAAGAATGAGTTTCTATTTCAGCAATTCTATTTTTGCTTATTTTTTGTTGTGTTTAATAGTATTTTATTTTTCCAAATACAAAGTAAAGATAATTTTCAACATTCATTTTTATGACTTCATGTTTTAAATATTTCTCCTTCCTTCTCTTCTTCCTTCCTTAAGACAGCAAGACATCTGATAATAGGTTAAATATGTGCAATTCTTTTAAACATATTTCCATATTTGTCATGTTGTACAAGAAAAATCAGACCGGGGGACAGGAGGACCAAGCAAACAAACAAAAAGTTAACATACTATACTTTGATCCATATTTAGTCTACGCATAACTATATATAACTATACAGTTCTCTCTCTCTGGATGCAGATGCCATTTTCCATTCCAAATTTATTTAAGGGGCATCTAGGTGGTGCATGGATAGAGCAGCAGCCCTGAAGTCAGGAGGACCTGAGTTCAAATCTGGTTTCAGATACTTCCTAGCTGTGTGATTCTGGGCAAGTCACTTAACCCCATTTGCCTCAGCAAAAAACAAACAAATAAACAAACCAAGTTTATTGAAAAGCAATTCTATTTTATTGAGGTTTTGTACTTTTCCACCAAGATGTTAAATTTTCTTTTCATAATTTTCTTGCATTGCTCTTATTTTTACTATTATTTCTCTTCCAGCACTCATATTTGATTTATTATTTTTCTTTCTTTTTAAGTTCTTCTAGAAATTGACATTGAGTTTGTGTTCAATTTGCATTTTTATTTGAGGTTTTTCTTTTAGGTGTTTTCAAGTTGTTGTCTTCTTGTAGACTTGTATCTTTAGCTTCCCTGTCATCATAGAAACTTTTTAGAGACCGGTTCTTTCCTCATTTCCAGCCAGTTTCTTGAATTTGATCTTCATATTAGAGTTGTACTCCATTCCTTCTGTGGGGAATATGGCTTCTATACTTCAGTCTGAGGGCCTATAGATTTTCATTGCTTTCAAGATGTATGATCTGAGGAGAAGTTCATTTTCCTCTTGCTCAAAACTCTGGTCTTCATTCAAATAGGGCCCCTGCTCTCTCACAACTGTAACTACTCCTCTCCACTGGAATTTTCACCCAAAACTGGGTAAAAAGTTACAGAGCTATCAAATGGCACCAGATCCTGTGCCCAGTGTTAGCATAGGTGTCCCGTAAAATCTTACTGACCAGCTGTTAAGTTAGGCATGTCCAGTGCTTTCACTGCTGCAGCCTCTAGTACCATTAGTAGATGCCACTTCTGCTGTAAATAGCTCACTATACTTTCAACCAGCTTCTATCCCAGTGTCTGCAGTGTATTCTTTCTATCTTAGTTGCCTTCAGAAATAATGACCTTCTCTGACTTTTTGTTGACTTTTCTGCTAAGAATTCAATCAGGTATTATCCGTGATTGTTTTGTAGGAGGGGTTTTGGGGGATGTAAGGCAGTCGTGACTGGAATAAAGACCTTCCAATGATCCCTATTTCTGTTTGAATTTGACATTACTATTATAGAAGACCTATAAGAAAGTTTTTGTTTTTTTAAACATGAGAAATACATGAACAGAGCCTGTGTCTTAGGAAGATTCCTCTAGCAATGCTGTGTAGATTATATTAGAAGGAGTAGTTATTTGAGTATAGGGAGAGGATTTAGAAGTCAATAGACCAGAAACAGAAAATAACAAAAAAGTCTAAATTGAATAGCACAAAACCTTCCAAATGACAATGTTTCATATATTTGAAGAATCTAGTAGTTATTTCTCCCTTCTCAGACATATTTTGTAGAGAGCATAGTGTAATATGACCATTAGATTTAGGGTCAGGATGTAGGTAGTCATGGTCAAGTCAATCTTTTGAGTTGTTTCCTCATCCTCATCTGTGAAATGAGTGTTAGACTAGATCACAAAGTTCCTTTACAATCCAAAATCCATGTTCTGATTTCTTAATGTCTGTGGGCTCCAAAACATAATACAGTGTGATTTGATAATCACAAATTATCAAATGTAAGAATGACTTTTCAGGATATTACATTTTTATTAATAGCCTTAAGATTTTGTTGTCTTTTTTCAACAGCAATGACATTGTTGGCTGATATTGAGTGCTAAGCTTAAAGCAAATTTACAGTTAAACTTTCTCAACTTTGCATTTAGATACAAAATATCATTTATTACAAGTACAGAACAGAAAGAAATGTGTTCCTTTTAAAAAAGACTTAACAGTTCCCTGATAAGATTTTTGATGATGACAAACTCTTTATCAGAGTGATATTATAGGGAACACAGAAAGAAATATTATCCCTCTTCTCAGAGATTCTACCATCTAGGAGTACATGAGGAAAAGGAAAATAAAGAAAGATAATATTATAAGTAATTGCCAAATTGTGAGAAAGGCCAAAACTGCAGAAGATCAGAGAAAAGGCAAATTCTTGAGTACTGAAGTAATTGGGGAAGATTTTATAATGGAGGTGAGCCTTGGAAGAATTGATCATAATAGGTAGTAAGGAAAAGGAATATAGTAATTTGTCTCTTCATAAGAGAATGAGATTAGATGATTAGAGTGGAGGCTAGCTACCTGGTACATGGTAGAATATAGAATCTAGTGGATTGGGGTCATATGGAAGATCATGAGAATTAAGGGAAACAGATATTAATAAATTGAGAATAGTCCAATTTTCTTAGAGCAAAATGAAATAGTATACATCATGTTTTGCATAGTTTGCAAAGCACTTTATAAAGATCCTTTGAGGAAGATAGTGAAAGAATAATCCTCATTTTAAGAGTCTCTGAGAAAAGTTAAGTGATTTATCCGTCAGTAAATATCTTGAGATGGAATTTGATAGGTGGTTTCCCTATAACAAATCTGATGCCATTCATTATGTCATGCCTCTTCAAAGTTAAGGCTGGAAAACTGGGGAGGACTTATGTCACAGTTCAGAGTTTATGTAATATGCTGGAATAGCCATTAAAGGATTTTAAAATGAAGTAGTAACAGCAGAGCAGTGCATTAAGAAATGACTCGGGCAGCAATATGAAGAATGAATTGGAAAGATGACAGAATTATTCATGTCAGAGGATATTAGTATAGATATTGTCACATTATAAACATTACTACTACAAAAAAAAATTCACAGAACATTTAGGAAATCCTTCCCGACTCTTAAAAGACCACATTTATAGTATTTCCCTAGCCTGTACAACGTTAGAACCATGGCAAATATGTGATTTCTTAAAAGTAGAATTTGGAAGGTTAGGTATCATGTATTTGCTTATTGACAAAGGAGCACAAAGGAGTAATAAGTAATTATATAATAAGTAATAAGTAAGTAAAGTAAGTAATAAGTATGTGTTTTTAGAAACAGAAAGATTACTATCACTTTATATTACAAAGATGAAGTATTTTTAGATATGACCATGAGCAGATATAATTTGTATATGCAGTAGGTTATACGTTTTTAAGAGGAAAATGAAAATTTGTCTCGTTGACTAGTCAGTATTGCTTCTAAATTTTAAAATCACACTAGTGATGTCTTTTTTTAATTTTTTTCTTGTCAATTTATGTCCTGCTGTGCCTCATCCTAGCATGTGACATTGTGTCCTCAAAGGATATGCCAGTGGAGCTCAAGGTCTATTAAAAAGTGGAATGGATTTGACTATAGCCTTAGAAATGGACTTCACTGTCACCTTCCAAACATCACCCTAGCTTAGTTTGGAGAAGTTTATTTACAGAAGGTTGATTACCTGGAGATAAATTCTTTCAGCTGTAGCAGCTCATGAAAAATAGGCTTAAGGTTTTCACATCTGATCAGTTCAGTGACCAACCCAGATTTGAGAAGACTGATGATGAAGCATGCTTTGGCACTCTTGGCAGTGAGGATGCAGATCAAAGGTGCTGAATGAGACATGTTTTCAAACATGGCTACAGAGTCAATGCATTTTTCTAGGTAATATGGGATTAAAATGCTGGGCTTGGAGTCAGAAAGACTCATCTTTCTAAGTTCAAATCAAGCCTCAGACACTTACCTTAAGTCAGTAACCTCATTTGCCTCAGTTTCTTCATCTATAAAATGAGCAGGAGAAGGAAATGACAGTCTATTCCAGTGTCTTTGCCAAGAAAGCATTAAATGTGTTCACAGAGTCCAATGCAGTTGAAAAATGACTGGACAGCAGAACAGATAATTACAGAAATGAAAAGAAAAATAATGTTTCCATCAGTGAAACATTATACCTAGAAGAAAAAATTTCAAAAGGGAAAGATTGCAATTTCATTGTTACTTGGTTAAATTTCATACATACATATATAAACATAAATTTGTTATATTTTTAAAGATTATATATGAAATTATAAATTTCTGTTTTATGTTTAATTTTTTTCATTATACATTGAAATAATTTTGATTAAGTTCATAATAAAGAATTTTTCAGAAAAATTTAAAAGTCTAAAGCTTAGGTTGTAAGTTATGTTAGAAGGAACAATGACTTGTGGATCTTTGACAGTTTTCCCCAATTTTTTTTTTTTTAAAGTTTGGATCCTGAGCTTTATTCTGTATCTTATATATTTTGAGTAATAGAAACATAGTAGCAGTTTTAGATCATTACATGTCTATAAAATATAGTATTTGTGAAATTTAGTTTCTGATTTGTTATTCTTAATGTACTATATTTTGTCATTTTAAAGCATTTGGAAGCTCTGGATTATATGTATGGTTTAGATTAATTTTTAAAAATAAATCTTATCATTTATACTGTTTTGAGCATAAAACCACAAGCTTTTGAATCTCTTCTTTTTCTTTTGTCAAAATCAAGAGCAAAACCCAGGCATATTGTCAGAAAACTTATGGAAAACATACAGTTTTAATTTAAAAAAAAAACATTTGAATCACTCAGCTGTACTTGGAAATAAATGGCAATAAACTAGAATTACAAAGATACGTGAGAGAAAGTAATTAAATGCTGTCTGAAAACAGACTTGCAGATGGTATGCTGAACTTGAGTAAAGTAAAAAATAAGACACTGTATTCAACTTGGATAGCACTAATAATACAGCAGCAGATAACAGCAGATTTGTTCCAAAATGTGTATAATTTACATGTGAAAAGCAGTACAGTTCCAAGTGGCATGCTATAAAGAGACAAATGTTTCAGTTATTGGAAGTTTTTGTTAGAAAAATTTGTACAATTAGGGCTGAAATGAGGAGTTTGACATTTTCTATAAATTTCATCTTTTTAATTTGCAAGTTTGATTTACATCAAAGTGCATCATTTTCTGGTTTTAAAATTATTACTGTTTTCAGTGAGATGTTCACTTGAATTATTACTCCTCTGTGATGGAGAATAGTCAAACAACAGGCATTCATTAAGTGCTTCCTCTAAATCAGGAATTGTGCTATTTTTATATTAATGTGGTTCATCGTGTGCAACATGACAGAATAGAATAGAAATAGTTAAGGATCTGACTCGGAAGTCCCTACTCTCTTTTACCTGTCTCATGGAAATAATACTATTTTCAGTGTGTAGGACTGAAAGAAAAGAAGTGGTGTTCTATTCTACATGTTTTAATTCCTACTGACAAAAACAAAATACAGGAGTAGCATAGCCTTAATTTTCAATTAATTAACAAGTCACCTTGACAATATTTTTTTTTTCAACATCTCTCTGACCAGACTTTTATGATATAATAGTGATCGTATTTTTGTGGGGGTTTTGCATTCAGTTTAATTTCATTCTTGATATATTAAGGACGAAAAATATTTTCTTTATAATTGATCTTTTCTGATGAATGTTTCCAATGGATCGTGATCATATCAAGTTTGATAATTTTGTCTACCGCAATTCCATCTGTTCCTTCTTGTCTTTTGCTTTTATGCTACATAATGAGGTTTATGTACTCAAGTTATAATGATAAGCCCATTTTAATGACTAAAACTACATTTGAGCAATAATAAAGTTGGTTTTTGCTTATGATTATTATTAATGTGTCTGTATGTATAATTTTTCTTTATGATAATCCAAAGACTGTAGGATTCCTAATTTATTCCATGACAAATTGTAAAAGAATTCTACCTGCTAGAAAATTATATTGGACAGAAATGTTAAGTAAATGTAGAGAAGGGTTCAAAACAAGTGGATTTAAGAGGAATTTGAAGAAAAATAATTCACTGTAATACCCAGTTTACTTGTTTCTCTATATTTTGAGTAGTTTCCATTTATTTTTCCCTTTGATGATGGAAATGATCTGTAATTTTCTGTCATTGTAACATTATTACTTTTAGTGAAGTACAGGGGATTAAAGCCAATGTAATAAAACTGTTGCTTGTTCATATTCCATTTTGCTTTCACTCCAACCATTCAATTGGTGATGCCCTTTATTTTTTCTCCTTTTATTTTTAGAATTTCCAATTTGGTATTTAATCAAGGGTTTTTAATTTGTTCTTTTTCTAGTTTTTTTTAATAATAACCCCAATTCGTTGATGTTTTCTTTCTCTATTTTATGCAAGTAAGCATCTAGAGATATAAAATTGCCCCTTATAACTGCTTTGGCCGTATCCCACAAATTTTGGTATGTTGTCTCCTTATTGTCATTCTCCTGGATGAAATTATTGATTGTGTCTATGATTTGCTCTTTCACCCATTCATTCTTCAGGATTAGATTATTTAATTTCCAATTAACTTTTGGTCTATTTTCTCCTGGCCTTATATTTCATGTGATTTTTGTTGCATCATGATCTGAAAAAGAAGCATTTACTATTTCTGCCTTTCTGCATTTGATTTTGAGGTTTTTATGCCCTAACACATGGTCAATTTTTGTATAGGTTCCATGGACTGCTGAGAAAAAAGTAAACTCCCTACTGTCTCCATTCAATTTTCTCCATAGATCTATCATACCTAGCTTTTCTAACAATTGATTTATCTCTCTAGTTTCTTTCTTGTTAATTTTGTGGTTTGATTTATCTAATTCTGAGAGAGCAAGGTTGAGATCCCCCACTAGTATAGTTTGGCTGTCTATTTCTTCTTGCATCTCTCTTAATTTCTCCCCTAGGAATTTGTGTGCTATTGCACTTGGTGCATATATATTTACTATTGATATTGCTACATTATCTATGGTACCCTTTAATAAAATAGTTTCCTTCTTTACCTCTTTTGATTAGATCTATCTTGGCTTTTACTTGATCTGAGATAAGGATTGCTACCCCTGCTTTTTTTGTTCACCTGAAGCATAATAGGTCCTGCTCCAGCCTTTTACCTTCATCCTATATGTGTCACTGTTTTAGATGTGTTTCTTGTAGACAACATATTGTGGGATTCTGGTTTTTAATCCAGTCTGATATCCGCTTCCGCTTTATGGGAGAGTTCATCCCATTCACATTCACAGTTAGAATAATTAATTCTTTATTTC
>JAJPUD010001894.1:139716-155162 GCA_023553655.1 Myrmecobius fasciatus
AGTTGGGCAAAGTAACTCCTGATTATTGCTCTAATTTCCTCTTCATTGGTGGAAAGTTCTCCCTTTTCATTTTTGAGACTAACAATTTGATTTTCCTCTTTCCTTTTTCTAATTAAATTAACTAGAGGTTTATCTATTTTGTTGGTTTTTTCATAAAACCAACTTTTAGTTTTATTTATTAATTCAATAGTTTTTTTACTTTCAATTTTACTAATCTCTCCTTTTATTTTTAGGATTTCAAGTTTGGTATTTGATTGGGGGTTTTGAATTTGTTCTTTCTCTAGCTTTTTTAGTTGCAAGCCAGTTCATTGATTTTCTCTTACTCTATTTTATGCAAATAAGCATCTAGAGATATTAAATTTTCCCTTATTACCGCTTTGGCTGTATCCCACAAATTTTGGTATGTTGTCTCATTATTGTCATTCTTTTGGATGAAATTAGTAATTGTGTCTGTAATTTGTTGTTTCACCCACTCATTCTTTAGGATAAAATTATTTAGTTTCCAATTGGTTTTTGGTCTATTTTCTCCTGGCCTTATATTGCATGTGATTTTTATTCCGTCATGATCTGAAAAAAATACATTTATTATTTCTGCCTTCCTGCATTTGATTTTGAGGTTTTTGTGTCCTAACACATGGTCAGTTTTTGTATAAGTTCCATGGACTGCTGAGAAAAAAGTAAACTCCTTTCTGTCTCCATTTAATTTCCTCCAAAGATCTATCATACCTAACTTTTCTAACATTTTGTTTACCTCCTTAACTTCTTTCTTATTTATTTTGTGGTTTGATTTATCAAGTTCTGAGAGAGGGAGGTTGAGATCCCCCACTGTTATAGTTTTGCTGTCTATTTCTTCTTGCATCTCTCTGAACTTTTCCTCTAGGAATTTCCATGCTATACCACTTGGTGCATATATGTTTAGTATTGATATTGCTTCATTATCTATGGTACCCTTCAGGAAGATATAATTTCCTTCTTTGCTTCTTTTAATTAAGTCTATCTTTGCTTTTACTTGGTCTGAGATCAGGATTGCTACCCCTGCTTTTTTTGTTTACCTGAAGCATAATAGATTCTGCTCCAGCCTTTTACCTTCACCCTGTATGTATCTCTATGTTTTATATGTGTTTCTTGTATACAACATATTGTTAGATTCTGGTTTTTAATCCAGTCTGCTATCTGCTTCTGCTTTAAGGGAGAGTTCATTCCATTCACATTTACAGTTAAAATAACTAATTCTGTATTTCCTGCCATCTTATTTACCCTAGCTTATGCTTTTCTTTTTCTTATCCCCTTTCCCTCCTTCCTACTATTTTGCTTTTGATAACCACTTTCCTCAAGCAATCCTTCCCCTTTAGAGCCCCACCCACCCCCTTTTCCCCCCTTTCCCTCAGAGCCAAATCTGATGAGATGGAGATTAACCCAATTCTCATTCCCCTCCCTTTTTTCCCCTCAATCATTATAGGTTTTCTTTGCCTCTACATGTGATGTAATTTCCCTTATTTTACCTCCTTTTCCTCTTCTTCCAGTGTTATCCCTTTTCTACCTCTAATTTCTTTTTCAGTTTATCATATCATAATAATCATAAAATCACAATAATCATATCATAATCATAAAATCACAATAATCATATCATAATCATAATGTAATAATAGATTTATAAAATCAACCGTCATTCTATAAGTATCTATAACATAAATATAGTTCTCAAGAGTATTTTTTTTTCCCTTATTACCTTTTTATGTTTCTCTTGTGTTCTGTGTTTGTAGATCAAATTTTTTGTTCAGTTCTGGTCTTTTCAGTAGAAATAGGTGAAATTCTCCTATATCATTGAATGACCATCTTCTTCCCTGGAAGATAATGCTCATTCTAGCTGGGTAACTTATTCTTGGTTGTAATCCAAGTTCCTTTGCCCTTCGGAATATCCGATTCCAGGCCCTTCGATCCTTCAAAGTAGAAGCTGCTAGGTCCTGTGTGATCCTAATTGTGGCTCCCCGATATTTAAATTGTTTCTTTCTGGCTTCTTGTGATATCTTTTCCTTGGTATGATAGTTCTGGAATTTAGCCACGATATTTCTGGGGGACTTAATGTTTGGGTTTCTTTCAGGAGGTGATCGGTGGATTGTTTCAAGGAGTATTTTGCCTTCTGGGTCTAAGATATCAGGGCAGTTTTATGATTTCCTGGAAGATAGTGTCTAAGTTCTTTTTTTTTCATCATGGCTTTCAGGAAGCCTTATAATCATTAGATTGTCTCTCCTAGATCTATTTTCCAGGTCAGTTGTTTTTCCTAGGAGATATTTCATGTTTTTCTCTATCTTTTCATTTTTTTGTTTTTGTTTGACTGATTCTTAAAGTCTTGATGATGAGTCATTCATTTCCAGTTGTTCGATTCTAATTTTTAATGTCTTATTTTCTTCAGTTACTGTTTTTAGTTCCTTTTGCAATTGTCAAATTACATTTTTTTGTTCATTGCATTCTTTTTCCATTTTTTCTATTTTATTTTGCAGTGATCTCATTTCGTTTTCCCATGTTTCTTCTAACTCTCTTTTAAGATCCTTTATGTAATCTTCAAAGAAAGCCTTGAGACCAGTTTATGTCTCTCTTTGGGGCTTTTTCTGGAGTTGCTTTACCTTTAGGGGCCTCAGGATTTGAGGTCTGTTCTTCCCTCTCTCCATAAAAGTTGTCTATGGTGAGAGCTCTTTTCGTTTTTTTTATTCATTTTTTTTTAAAGGTATGAGGTCTGTTTAAGGCAAAGGTAGGATAGCTGCTTTAATTTGCCCTGGGGCAGTTCTGCTGATTGAGTTATTTCAGGTACTGGGCAGTTCTCCTGATTGAATTACGTCAGGTGCTGGGCAGTTCTGCTTTAGTTCACCTTGGGGCAGTTCTGCTGATTGAATTATTTCAGGTACTTGGCAGCTCCGCTGATTGAATTATTTCTGGTGCTGATCAGTCCTATTGATTGACCACCCTAGGGTGCTGTGTAATGACAGCTAGGTCCGATGCTCATCAGGTGTTCAGTGGTTCACAATCTACCCCCCACAAAAGGCAGACCCCCCCCCAAACCACCTGCCCACAATCAGGACAGATTGGCCCCAGAGGCCCCCAGAAGACTCCCAGGTGTGTGAAAAGCACAACACTCCCACTCCTGTTCCGACTCCTGTTCCAGCTCCCTGCCCTGGTCTCCCTGCGCTGCAGTCTGGGTTCAGCAGACCACCCCCCTGCCCAATTAAAACAGACCTGTTTTGAGGTTCTTCCAGAGTATCTTCTTCTAGAATCGTGTTGTCCTCCAGATATTGTGGATTTTTTTTGCTTCAAAATCAGTCTAGAGGCTTCATATGTTGTAGGTTTGAGGGAAGGTTAGAGGAGGTTACAGACACTCCTGTCTGATCTCCACCACCATGGCTCCACCCCCGGAAGGAAGTCGAAGCTCTAATTTTGGACAAGACTTTTCATCTCGCAAAGTTTGTTTTCTCATCTCTGAGACAGGACTTAATTATTACCTGGTCTTCTTTATAAGGTTGTCTTGGGGCTCAAATGAGACAGTATATATGAGCTCAAAACTCCTTGTATCATGTTGTGGTGGAAAGTTTTTGTAGAATATGATTCATTTATATGGGAGATTTCCAAAGTTCCTAGAGTTTGATCCAAAATTTTTTTTTTAATTACCCATCACTTTACTTGCTCTTATTTTCAGTAGTCAAAAATCAAGTTTTACATCTTATTCATGAAGAAAGTAATTTTAGTAATAGTTCTATGATTAGAACTTACATTTTAAATATAAATTCTACTAATTACTGATTTTTGGAAAAGTCATCTTTCCATACATTTCTTTTTTATCTAAGACATAAGAAGAGAAATGTATAAGCTGTCTATAGGATGGTTGCATGTAAATAGAAAAATAATGCTTCCATCCTTGCAGGCCAGACTTGCTTCCAAGTCCCTACCAGTACCCACAACACAACACAACACAACACACACATAATGTAGAAACAAGGATGACAAGTATTTTCTTAAGGAATTATGAAATTGGAGATGTAGAAAGAGATGAAATTTCTTACTAACTCAGACAAATAAGAGAAGAATCAAGTGTACTGTGTAAAGAGTAATGTTGTGAATACCCCAAATGAAGAAAATAAAATAGCACAAGTACTTGAAAAAATCCGTAGTTTCTCAAGGTGAATTATCAGTGCTCAGTGTAATATCCATCACATAGTAAGTGCTTAATGTTTATTCATTGATCACCTATTACTACTTCCATCTGTGGAGTTCTTTTTTGTTCAGTAGTTCACCACTATTCATAGTTCTTTAATTGTTTTCGTCCAAATATTCAGCCTGCTGTAGATGGGAAGTTATTCCCTTGTCAAGAAAACTGCTAACTTAATAATATCTCTAAGTTGTGTACTTTCCACAGACCAGGTTAAATACAGCTAGAGAACAACTTCTTATCCCAGAATTCTGGGCAAATATAAATATGATACATCATAAACCCCTTTGGCTGCTGGTACTTAAGCTAGTGTTAAGAGAAATTTTTCTAGCCAAGATAATTTCATTTCTTACTGACCCCTGCTATTGTGACTGGTATTCTATCAACTATTTGAAAAGTAGATTAAGGGAGCAGCTAGGTGGCCCAATGGATAGAGTATCATGCCTGAACTCAGGAAGATTCATCTTTCTGTGTTCACATCTGGCCACAGACCTTTAATAGCTCTGGGGCCTGGGCCAGTCACTTAATCTTGTTTGCCTCAGTTTTCTCATCTGTAAAAAGAGCTGGAGAAGGAAATGGCAAATAGTTTCTATGTCAAGAAAACCCCCAATGGAGCCATAGAGTCAGACAAGACTGAAAAATAACTGAACAACAACTAAGTAGATCATACTTGTGCTCATTTTTCTATATCGGCTTAGGTTTAGTTTACTGTTTTTCTCATGAACTCTTTGGACTTGAGTGATTTTTTTTTCCTTTTTAAATAGCCATTATTGGCATTGGAAATAAGAGTGAATATTACTTAATTTTTAGCCATACCCATCAAGTAGTATCTTGATGGGTTAAACATCCCTAGAATAGCCAGGAAGCAAATAGATCACTAAACTGAAAATAGAATTGTTCCCCCAGACGTTACTGGCTAACAGTGGGTGGCTGCTAAACATTCGGGATTTTCTATTTTAAGGGAGATTACTTAACATTTATTATTTTCAAATTGAGTTGACTAGTTGTTTAAACTAGTTTATTGAAATTCTTATGGGGGGTGGAAATAATGTAAGATAAATGCCCTTTGACTTGAACAAAGGCAAACATCAAAAAATTATTTTGGTCGGTCATTAATTCTATAGGGATTTTGTTTTTGTTTTTTTGAAGGGAAAAAAATTTTGTTGTCATGATTGAGTCATGGTCTTACAGCTAAAAGAGATCTTTGAAGTAATCTAGTACAGTTTTATTTTACAGAGGAAACCTGGAGAGGTTAAGTGATTTGCCCAAAGAAACAAAAAGTGGCAGAGATAGAATCTAAACATTGATCCTAGCCTTTGTCAGTTTTTTTTTTTAATTGTGTGTGTGTGTGTGTGTGTGTGTGTGTGTGTGTGTGTGTGTTTTTAAGATAGGATCTGTTTTAGTAGTTTCTTGAATCCTTCTGAGTATTTAAAATTGCAAATAAATAATAAAGGGAAAGTAACCAAATGACATAGTGTTTTGAAAAACCTTATGGATTTTTTGTTATACTAAATTATTTCATTGTGTTGGTATTTTTCTGTTTGTGAACTCCCACGAGTCAAAAACCTGATTCATTGCTGAAATGATGCACTTCAAACTATTTTTCCTCATATGGGACCTGTGAAATTTTTTCAGAGTTGTTCAACCACATCAACAACAGATGTTTGGTGAAGAATTGCCAGTAAGTCAAGATGAAGATGAGCAGCCTGGTCCATCCAGAAGAAAACGACAACCAAGTATGTCTGAGACAATGCCGCTATACACGCTTTGTAAAGAGGATTTAGAAAGTATGGATAAAGAGGTGAGCCATGACCAAATGCCAGGAATCTAAAAAAATGGTTTTAGGAATATAGATCCAGAAGTGCTGGCTGTTGTTGACAGTGGTCATTATTGGTAACCACTTTTATTTCTGTGCATTCTTTTTTCCAGCTGACTTTTATTTCTCTAGATTTTGGTAATTGCATATCAGCAACAAAATTGAAATATTACTGTATTGTTATTGTTAGTGTTATATTTGCATGTTCCTTTACATTAGAACTTCTGGCATCATGAAATACTTGAAATTAGATACATGAAACTATTCAGTGATATTGGCATAAGATATCATGTGTACATTTTGTGATACAGGCATTATTTCCCATTATGTTCTATTTTTACTGCATTATGCATATGCAGATATAAGTGGATTTAGGCTAAAAACCTACTAGTAGAACTGTTAAAAATGTCTATTTGTAGTGCTTTGTTAATGACCTTTCCTAATGAATTTTAATATGCTTTCAGCTTCTGTAATTTACTTTTTATCTGGCGTTATGGGGAGAGTTTTTTAGCTCTTGATGTGGGTCTAATGACAGTGGAATATACAGTCTATTTTTAACTATAAACTAAATATGGTAGTTTTCTTCTTTGGAAGAAAAATCCTTAAAACTTAATAATCAAAATTAAGATTTACAGTTTTTATCAAAATGTAATCAAGTTGAACTAGAAAAATATTAGCAATAGATTAAATTTTATCAGTCTGAATTCTGGAATGCTAACTGAATTTAGATTTTATTAATTGGAGTAACACCTGAATATTTTTGAAAAAATTATAATATGCATATTTACAAGACATGTATTTTCCAATAGACAATTTTTATTATTTAAGGATTTATGGATCTCTTGGAGTAATTCCCAAGTCACCAAGTTGGCAGTCTCTTATTGTAAGAGCTCTTTTATCTCTGTCATTCTGTGGTTCTGTACGATAACAATATATAGATTTATAGCACCTATTTAAAGTTAATAAGCAATTCTGGTTAAAAAGAAAATTGTCTTTGATTTTTTAATTCATGAATGTCTTTCAGAAACCCTTAATTTAACCAACCAAATTAATTCAGTTCTTTGTACATTGGAGAAAAAAATTATCTAAGAATTAGATTGAAAATAATAGGCCATGCTAATGAAAACTAACATTTTTGTTTATTTTTAACCCTACCAGAAACTGCATATTATTACTTTCATCTTATATATACTAAAACTTATAAAATAATTTTAGTAGCAATCTACTTTCAGGATTGTTATATTTACTCTTATGTCTCCTGTAGTTTAATTACTCTTGATTTACATAATAAACAAATATTTATTCAGAACATACTATATGTTTGAGGATACAATGAAAAAATAAAGAATACAATGCAGATAGATACAAAAGTGAAGCAGTCCCTCTCTGTATTCTGTTGGGAGTAACATGTACCCATATAAGTAAATAGAAAATTATTATGGAGAAAGGGCATTGATAGTTGGCATCAGGAGGGGCTTCATGCAGAAACTAATGCAAGAAAATTCTCGGTGTTGGAGGAGAGAGAAAGGAGTCCATTTCAGACAAGGGAGATGGCAGTGCAAAGACATGAAGAGAGAAGATAGTGACACGAGTAGGGATAAAGCCAGTGTGGCTAGCCCATAATATATGAAAAGAAAAGTAGATTAATGTATAATGAGGTTTGAAAGATTAGTTAAAGTCAAAGTATTTTAAAAGTCAAATGGAGGAGATTTTATTTTATCTTAGAGGAAATAGGGAGCTTTTAGAGTTTATTGAATAGAATTAGATAAACTATACTCCAACATCTTACTTACCTATCTGGGTAAAGCTTTTATGATGATTAAATAATATTTTTCTTGCTTTCTCGATATTATTTTTTCTTCGAATAATTTTCTTTATTACTTTTGTGCTTTGTAATGCCATGGAACAATGTGGCCTGATTGCAGTTTACAAGTCGTCAACAGTTACCTTATGTTGGCTGTATGTTTCAGGCCAAAGCAGGAGAGAAATATCATTTGACATACAGAGAAGGATGTCTCCCCGAGACAAGTGGACTTTTGAATAAGTGTCATTTCCTATACTTCAGTATATATACAGAAAACACATGGTCATGATGGCTTCACAATTATGAAATCACTGGCCTATTTGGGAAGGGGTCATTTTGTTATGTTTTAGGGAAGGGATAACAGAAACTTTTTAATTTGGTAGACTTAATCTTGTTTCTCAAGGGAAGTGCCTCACTTCTGATATAGTTTATCAACATAATTTATAGTTTGTAAACATTTTCATTATATTCAAATTTGCAAAATAATGCTGGTAACAGACTACTTTGAAGGTGGCCATATTTACTGTTGTGCCCATTCTTAATTATTGCACATACACATAATCAACAAATATTCAGTATTTATGTTTTGGAGAATATAATGCAAAACTGCAATACAAATGCAAAAAATGAAACAACCTTTGCTCTGCAGTTTGTTTTGTTATCCTTTAATAATACTGACTAATCAGCATATAGTTGATTGAATTTATGAACAGTCTTTCTGAATTCATGATAAGTCTAGGGAATAGTTCATTTTGGGAACATACTCAGTATCCATGGGAAGCAGCTCTTACCAGAGGGCAGGCAGCCTGCCTAGTGAAGTTAATCTTTACTGTCTCAAAAACAACTTTTAAAGAAACTACTGTACCTTAGAAAGAAACATCAAAGCATTTTTTTGTAAGTCTTATTAAGAAAAGTTACAAAGAATATTAAAATGCTGGAACTTGTCAAGAGGCTAAATGTGGTTCTGATAGATTAACAAATAAATATATTAAACAAGCAGAACTTTACCCAAAAGTTGGGTCACATTGCAATTTCCATAAGCAAAAAATTAATTCATTTCCACAAAGGGCTTAGTTTACTGGGCAGAAATTCTTACATAAATAGTACCTGAAATTGTGAGGCAGATTTTACAACCTGTATCAGAACCAGCAAAGCTTACTCATAATACTTCGTCAAACTACATCTGGAGTATTGTATTTAGTTCAGGGCCCCACTTTTTATAAAGGATATCGACAAGCTTGGGTACATACAAATAAAAGGCAAATAAGATGACATGGAGACTTGAAGCCATACGTCTCTCATAAGGGAGTTTAATTTGGCAGGTTGTTACGTATTTAAACTATTAGAGTTCATTTGAAGCCAGAGTTTATATGGGATCAGTGAGTATATACATGTTTAAAGGGGGTCATTTCAGCTCAATAATTTAACAAAATGGACATTCATAAAGTTTAAGAGACAAGGAATTAACAATAAAAGCGAGATAGACTTAAGTTATAGATTGAAATGGGCATTCTAGATTCTTTTTATTTTAAGTAATATTAGGTGATTATTATCATTCATGTGTCATTCACAAAAATTTGTGTGAAGCAGTTAAGAAAACATCTTCCTGCATAACCACATTGTTTTACTGAGGCCTGAAAAGAATGAGATGTGTTTAAAATTAATGACTCACTACTTCCTACTATTGGAATAAGTGCACATGTATGTTTATGTTGGCTTATGAAATAAAAGAAATGCTTGAAGGTGACAAACTCACCTATTCTAGAGCTGAGACATTAAATATAAGTCTTCTGTCTGTTCAAATAATTGAGTTCATTTTAATTAGTGTTTTTGAAAAGAATAATACTAATGTTCAGTACAGGGGTGACTGGATTTTTTTAGAGGATATTATAGGTATCCATCAGTGTGGAAAGACAGGTTAGGTTATGAAGAAGACTTTTTGAACATTGAAATCATGGAGCACGTTTTCAGTTTGCTGTGGTGGTTCCAATTTGCTGTGACCTAGTATAATACTTAGATTTATTTAGCATAGGTAAATAAATTGGTCACTTAGCCCATGTCATTTTATCAGCAGCAGAAATACACAATTTCTCATATAAATCCTAATGTTTTGCTTGGTTATTTTTGATTCTTTGGTGAAGTCTTTATTTTTCTGAAACTAGTTTCATCAAAATCATTTAAAAGTTAATAATTTTACTAATTTGTAGTCCATTCAGTTCAACAATATTTTAAAGGGCCTGTCATTCAGTCAATAAACATTTATTTATATAATGAATAAAAACTGTGATAGGCAGAGTTTGGGGGGTCATTAATCATCATTTCATTAATTAGGTTAGCAAATAATCATTAAGTCGATGGTCAGTGATCTGTCTCCATAACCAAAGACCAAATCATGAAGATCCCTTAATACTTTGAAAAAGGAAGTGCTTGATGGGCTTTTTTTTTTTTTTTTTTTTTTGCTGAGGCAATTGGGGTTAAGTAACTTGTCCAGGGTCACACAGCTGTTACGTGTCTGAGACCAAATTTGAACTCAGGTCCTCCTGACTTCAGGGCTCGTGCTCTATACACTGCGCCACCTATCTGCCCTTGATGGGCTTTTTCTAATGAGGAGCTGGGTTAAGGAGCTAATAAGGAGCTCAACTCCTCTTGCTGAGAATGTGATTTGATCATGAGACTCAGCTGCTTTTAAGCTATCAGGCTTTTGGAATCCATCTCCACCCAGTCCATTTAAATTGAACTGTTGGGGATTTCTTGGGTTTGACCCTAATGTTATTATGTCAATAATTCATTTAGATTCTGTTTTCTTGTGTACACTTTGATCCAGAATTAAACTCTCCTAGTTGGGAAGTTCCTACCCAAGATTGAGGAAAATGTTCCTGGAGGATTAGGCCTATTTCATGGTCAGCCCTATCCTTCAGAAACTGCTCTATTAGCACTGTTCCCTGAATGAAATAGGAAAAAAAAAATCTCAGCCCTAATTTAGTTATTAATAATAGAAAAACAATCCCTTGAGGGATTGAGTAGCCTTCCTGTAGAAGGTGAAATTTTAGTTGAGATCTTAAGGAAACCAGAGGGATATCAGTAATCAGAATGAAGGAAAGGGGGGAGCATTGTAGGCATAGAAAAGTCAGAGAAAATAACCAGAGCCAAGAGATGGAGTGTCTTATTCCTGAAACAGCTAGAAAGACCAGTGTCACTGAATTAAAGAGTACATATTGAGTTAGGTGTAAAAAGGTGTAAGGAGACTGGAAAGCTAGGTAGGAACTAGATCATGCAAGGCTTTGGATGCTGTGATAGTTTGTATTTGCTCTTAGAAGTAGTAGGAGGACATTGGAGTTTGAGGAAAAGAGGAACTGAATGATGAAGAAAGCCATATACACCCAGAGAAAGGGATATGAATGTGGACCACAACATAACATTTTCATGCTCTGTATTGATGTTTGCTTGCATTATGTTTCCCTTCTCAGATTTTTTTTTCTTATAGATCCGATTTTTCTTTTTTTTTAGATCAAATGTGAAAGTATTTTTGCTTTTTTTTTAATATTAATACTTTTTATTTGCAAAACGTATGTATGGGTAATTCCTCAACATTAACCCTTACAAAGCTTTCTGTTACAGATTTTTCCCCCCTACTCCCCACCCCTCCCCTAGATGGCAGGATATCCACTACATGATAATTATGTTAGAATACTTAAGAAATCTAATATATATATATAGTTATTGCCACACATCATTTTTTGTGCAGGAGAAGTCTTATCTATAAGAAAGAATAATCTGATAAAGGAAACACAATGCAAGCAAACCTCAGTAGAGAACATGAAAATGTTAATTTGTGGTCCATATTTCACATCCCTCTCTCTAGGTGTATATGGCTCTCTTCACTGAACAATTGGAATTGGTTTGAAGCATTTCATTGTTGAAGAGAGTCATGTCCATCAGAATTGTAGATTCGATTTGTCAAGTATTTTAACATAATCAACATGTTGGTTCTTCCTGCCATTTAGGAGAGGGTTGGGGGCTGGAGGAGAACAATTTGTAACAGTTTTACAAGGGTCAATGTTGAAAAACTACCCATACATATGTTTTGCAAATAAAAAGCTTTAATAAAATGGGGGGAAAAAAGAGTAACTGAATAGGATCTGCACTTTTGGAAAATCATTTTAGTGACTAGATGGAAGATGAATTGGAGTAGGGAGAGACTTGAGGCAGGCAGACTCACTAGCAGAAGACTGTTACAGTAATTCAGGTAAATACTAATGGTGTCAGAGAAGGGGACTTATTGAAAAGGTGTAACAAAGGTGAAATCTTGGCTTAGATAACAGATTGGTTATGGGGGTACAGTTGAAAAGCAGGGTCAATAGGTAAGAATTAGCAGGAGACTGGACTTCTATTTTCATCAAAGCAACATCAGGGAACTTGGTTGGTCTAAGGATTTATATAAGACAAGGATTGTCTCCTTCCAGAGGAGGTAACCTTTCAACCATTGTGATTGGAAACAGCACAACCCAAACTTCCTACACCTGGATGAATGGGCAACAGCATCATGTTTTTCTGCCCCTTGCAAATAGCTGCCCACACAGGAACTAACTTACAAAGGCCCTACTGGGGCCTATTACAGGGAAATGAGAGATCTCGAAGAATCCTAGATAACTCCTAAGTTGCAAGCCTGAAAGACTGGAAGGATGATGTTGCCCTCTACAGTAATAAAAAAGGTAGAAAGCAGGGAGGGTTTAGGGAGGAAATAATGAGTTTTATTTTGGATATTGAGTTTAGGATGTTTAAGGGACATTTAGTTCATGATGTCTGAAAGGTAATTTAAAATGTAAGATTGAAGGTCAGCAGAGAGGTTAAAGTCATGGTAGATTTGAGAATCATCTGCATAGATATGGTAATTAAGTCCATGGGAATTGATGAAATCACCAAGCTAGTATAATGTAGAAGTAGAAGAAAAGACAGAAATCAAGATACATCTACAGTTAGAAGGTGGGAGCTATAGGAGGATCCAGAAAAGGAGCAGTCAAGTAGGAAGAGAACCAGGAGAGAATGGTGTCCTGAAAATATATAGCTAGAGTAATGAGGAGGAGAGATTGATCAACAGTGTCAAAGGTTGCCGAAAAGTCAAGAGAATGAGGATTAAGAAGGGCTATTGGATTTGGCAGCTACAAGATTATTGGAAAGAGGTTTCAGTGGAATGGTAAGATAGGAAGCCATGTGGTAAGGCTATATACATCATACTGCAATTGATGTTGAAGAGGTGAAATAAAACAGAGTCCCTAATCTCATGGTTTTTGCAGTCTACCATTATGTAGTGACAGTCTCCCTAGTAATTTTTTTCAGGAGTATTATGGCATTATGTTCGGGAGAAATTATTAATCTAAGTATGCAATATTTATGTAGCCACAGGTTTGAAAATTTACTACAGGTCAGAAGTAAAACAAAAGCTCTAGATGAAGTAATCAGGGCAAATCCTAGAAAAATATCTTTATTCAAAATTACTAATTACACACAAAGCAGAAGTGAGAAGATATTTTTGTTATTCATAATTTAGATGACAGCTGTTCCATGTAAAAGAACAAATCTGATTGATTCTACAACAGTTTGGTTCTAAATTACCTTATCACTGTATTTATAGATGGCCATTAAAGGGTGAGAGTAACTCCTTGGAAAGATAGTGAATTTAAAAAAAAAATTAAAATTTGTCTTTACATGTAATTGGAAATTTTTTTTTAAAGAAAAAGTTAATTTTAAAAAAAATTTAAAATTTGTCTTTACATGTAATTGGAAACTTTTTTTTTAGATTTTTTTATTTAAAAAAGAAAAGATAGTGAAATGTAATCTCTTTGGTTCATAAAGTCAAAGACTGAAGTTGAAACCCTAGAGACATAATATAATCCTTTATTCTATAGATGAGGAAAGAGAGATTATAACTAAAAGATTTTGACTTTACTTAAGTAACAGAGACAAGAATTGGGTAACTCAGATCCCACTATACCAATATAAGTTCATTCTCTTAAACTGTGCATTATTTATTTTTGTCCTGCCATAAATCCTCTGTAGAGGATCCACCCATCGTGTTGGAGACCTTACTCTAGGTATTTTGTTGTTTGTCTTTCGCTTTTAAAGAGGACCATGAATCTATATGAGCAAAACTACAAAACACTCTCCACACAAATAAAGTCAGATCTAAACAATTGGAAAAACATCAAGTGCTCTTGGATAGGTCGAGCGAATATAATAAAGATGGCAATACTACCTAAACTAATCTATCTATTTAGTGCTATACCAATCAAACTCCCAAGAAATTATTTAACTGAACTAGAAAAAATAACAACAAAATTCATCTGGAAAAACAAAAGGTCAAGAATTTCAAGGGAATTATTAAAAAAAAATGCAAATGAGGGTGGCCTAGCTGCACCAGATCTAAAACTATATTATAAAGCAGTGGTCACCAAAACCATTTGGTACTGGATAAGAAATAGAGTGGTGGATCAGTGAAATAGGTTAGGTTCACAGAACAAAATACTCAATGACAATTGTAATCTAGTGTTTGATAAACCCAAAGACCCCAGTTTTTGGGATAAAAACTCACTATTTGACAAAAACTGCTGGGATAATTGGAAATTAGTCTGGAAGAAATTAGGCATTGACCCACACCTAAGACCATATACCAAGATAAGGTCAAAATGGATTCATGATCTAGGCATAAAGAATGATATTATAAACAAATTAGAACAATGTAGGATGGTTTACTTCTCAGACCTGTGGAGGGGGAAGGAATTTGTGACCAAAGAAGAACTAGAGGTCATCATTAATCACAAAATAGATAAGTTTGACTATATCAAGTTAAAAAGTTTTTGTACAAACAAAATGAATGCAGACAAGATTAGAAGGGTAGCAGTAAACTGGGAAAATATTTTTACAT
This sequence comes from Myrmecobius fasciatus, assembly GCA_023553655.1. Taxonomy (NCBI): domain Eukaryota; kingdom Metazoa; phylum Chordata; class Mammalia; order Dasyuromorphia; family Myrmecobiidae; genus Myrmecobius; species Myrmecobius fasciatus. The sequence goes on from JAJPUD010001894.1 coordinate 154,457, forward strand.
CCAAAGGCTCTGATAAAGGCCTCATTTCTAAAATATATAGAGAATTGACTCAAATATATAAGAATTCAAGCCATTCTCCAATTGACAAATGGTCAAAAGATATGAACAGACAATTTTCAGACGAAGAAATTGAAACTATTTCCGGTCACATGAAAAGGTGCTCCAAGTCACTATTGATCAGAGAAATGCAAATTAAGACAACTCTGAGATACCACTACACACCTGTCAGATTGGCTAAAATGACAGGAAATGATAATGATAACTGTTGGAGGGGATGTGGGAAAACTGGGACACTAATACATTGTTGGTGGAACTGTGAACGGATCCAACCATTCTGGAGAGCAATTTGGAGCTATGCTCAAAAAGTTATCAAACAGTGCATACCCTTTGACCCAGCAGTGTTTCTACTGGGCCTATATCCCAAAGAGATTTTAAAGGAGGGAAAGGGACCCACATGTGCAAAAATGTTTGTGGCAGCCCTTTTTGTAGTGGCAAGAAACTAGAAATTGAAAAGATGCCCATCAATTGGAGAATGGCTGAATAAATTATGGTATATGAATGTTATGGAATATTATTGTTCTGTAAGAAATGACCAACAGGAGGATTTCAGAGAGGATTGGAGAGACTTGCATGAACTGATGCTGAGTGAAATCAGCAGAACCAGGAGAACATTATACACAGCAACAAGACTATATGATGATCAATT
>JAJPUD010001894.1:155262-175188 GCA_023553655.1 Myrmecobius fasciatus
GACATGGTTCTCTTCAACAATGATGTGATTCAAACCAGTTGTGCTGCAATGAAGATAGTCATATACATCCAGAGAGAGGCCTGTGGGAACTGAGAGTGAACCACAACACAGTATTTAACGCTTTCTGTGAATATTTCCATGCATTTTGTTTTCCTTCTTAGGTTGTTTTTTTCTTCTTCTCTTTCTAGATCTGATGTTTCTTGTGCAGTAAGATAACTGTATAGATATGTATACATGTATTGTATTTGTCATATAATTTATCCTATCTAGCATGTATTAGATTACCTGTCATCTAGGGGTGGGGGGTGGGGGGGAGGAAAGGAAAAGCTTGGGGAAAAAAAAAGGTTTTTTGCAAAGGTCAATATTGAAAGGTCACTCATATGTTTTGTAAATAAAAAGCTTTATAAAAATAAAATATAAAAAAATAAAGAGGACCATGATATCAGGAAGGTGATGCCATGATATCAGGTGATTTGCATTTAAGTGAGGGAGGGCTGTGCAAAGTCATCTCCCTCACTTTCCCCTCCAGAGCCATCTGTGTCCAATGGCCAGATAGCATCCAGAGCCATTTCCAGTTATCCTGATTGATGTGAGGAAACCCTGGCCATTTTAAGTAACCTAAGGTCTTCAATAGGTCTCAATTTAATTGAAACCTCACTCATTCAGTGATTAAGGATAGGTAGCAAATGAGGCAAAGAATCTTCTGTTGCTACCTAGCCTTTTTTGACTAGGTATTTTAATATTTTGTTAATACCACTCAACAAAGATAGCCATCTTTTATCTACACTCCTACTCCATGACCAATCACCTTCTTTTGGGGTTATATATTTCTTTGATTTCATCATTATTATTGTTCATAAGTTGATGATATGAAGAGGCTTATTTACATCTACTATGCAACTTTATATTGCTTTGTGGGCCATTTATCTCCAGAAAGAGAACTGATGAATTCTTTGGTGCAAATTTAAGTACTTTTTAAACTTTCTTTTTCTTTTCTTTCTTTTTTTTTGTGACCAAATTGGTATGGAAATGTGTTTTTAATGATTTCACATGTATAATTGATATAATTGCTTGCCTTCTTAGCAAATGGAGGAAAGGCTAGTAATCATTTAAGAAAACTGCCTAGGTTTATTAAAACTAAAGGATTAAATAAAATTTTGATAGCGTAAACCTCAGAAGAGGAGAAAAGGTCATTGAGTGATGACAACCCAAGATTTTAGAAATGATTCTGTAATACAAAAGACTATGATAGGAGGTATGAAAGAAAATGCAGTCTGTACTCTATTTTATGGCATAATGTAGTAAGATCTATATGGAACCTGGTTTCTAAGGACCAAAAGGAAGAGGACAGGAAGAGATCTAAATGAAAGAAAGATTATTAATTTTTGGACTGGGAATCCAGAGAGCATAATGAATGAGGTGGCCAGATTTGAAGTGAGACATCAAGGTTTAGGGTTGAGGAAGTTAGCAATGGGAGGTATGAAATAAAATAACATTCCTCAACTTGCTAATGAGGTATAGAAGCTGAGGCAGCAGCCATAAAACCCTGTAGGATGGAGGAGAGAAATGACCAGAAATCTCAAGTTGCTTCCCCTCCCACCAGTAAGAAAATTTCAGCTATTTGTATTAGATTGGCATAATAACATTGAAGAAATTTTTAATCAACAGATTAGTTGGCTATTTTGCTCTCTTTCTCTAGAAGAAAATAATAGCCTTTTGTCCGTTAAGTGATTTGTTTCAAGCACCACTATTTTTTTCTGTAATTTCTATACTCAGCATCTTTGCTTTCATCATTACAAAATGATCAGTGGGATAGTTTTCCTCTATTTCCTAAGCATTTATCAAACATATGCAGAGTCCTAATAGGTATGGATTATTTAAGAAATGTAACAGTAGAGTCCCCACTGTTATTCATAACTTTTGTCCTAAAATAAGAACAAGTTTGACATTCACTGTTCAATTTACAACTATTGATCTATGTTGTGTTGCTGCTTGTTCTTATGTTATACCTAAAATTAAAGAATTTTGTGCATAACACTATTATCTGATAGACCTATTGCCATGTCAGATGTTTAAAGTGATTCTTTTAAGTATTGAGGATTTAGCTGGCATTAGAAGTTTATAATATAATGTCTGTGTGTTATGTGTGTGTGTGTGTATGTATATATACCTATGAATATATGTATATAAACCTATGAATAAACATGTGTATATGAGAGATCCAAGATTTCATTATGGCAAATGACTTTGACATCAGTATGTAGGGTGGATTGGAGTGGTGAGAGCCTTGAATCAGGAGGCCAATTAGGAAGCTTTTGCAATAATCTAGGTGAAAGATGATGAGCCTGCTGCAGGATGGTGTCTAAATGAATGGAAAGAGAGAAACATAAAAATGATTTGTGAAGATAGAAATGACAAGAATTAACCTCCAAGTTGATAGAGACTAGAAAGATGATGGTACCTGAACAGAATTGTGGAAGTTTGAATGAGGGCAGGGTTTGAGGGGCAAATGAGTGTAAATTTCAGACAAGTTATATTTGAAATGTTCAGTGTATCCAGTTTGAAACATGCAATAGGTAATTGAAGTAGGACATGCTTAGATCATGAGACATTTGTATAGAGACGACAGTTAAATTAAAGTACTAAGAGGGAAATTCTATAGCCAGAGGAGAAAAGGGCTTAGGGCAGAACTTCAAGGAACATTCATAATTAGGGAGAGCTTTATGGATAATAAGAAGTAGAAGAACAATCAGGAGAGAGTAATGTCATAAACCCAGACCATAGAAAGTGTGTGTGCAGGAGGAAAATGTGATCACCAGTGTCAGATGAGATAGGCAGGTCAAGAAGAATAAGGACTGAGAAAACCCATTAGATTTAGAAATTAAGATCATTCAAGTTTCAGCTAAGTGATAAAGATAGAAGCTAAATTGCAGATATGAAGAGAGGAAATGGAGGCAGACAGCATAGATAGTTTTTATTTTTGTTTTTTAAAGGAGTTTGAGAAAGGGAAGAGAAATATAAGACAATTGAAAGGGAAAGTGATTGCTCTAGTGAAGAGTTGGTTTTGGGTTTTTTTTTGTTAGTTTTGTTTTGTTTTAAAGAATAGGGGAGACTTGGGCATTTTTGAAAGTGGAAGAATCTAATAAGAGAGGAGAGAAATGAAAAAGGAAAGATGCATTCTGCTAAAGAAAGGAGGAAATAAGATCAAAGGCACATGAATATAGGAGATTGACTTTGACAAGGAGAAGGGTAACCTTGTCAGAGAATGGGGAGAAAGACAAAAGTGTGTGAGAAGAGAATGGGAAAGGTGAGAAATGGCATTTAATTGCCTAGTTTTCTCATCAGACTAAAAATTAAATCGACAGTTCAGAGAGATTGGAAGGTTGCTTGAAGCAACACATCTGGATTGACTTCTTTGGGGGAGTGAGATAGGGAACTGAGGTTGAATAAAAGGACCATCTTACAGCTGACACCCAATTCATATTGATATGTATGACTTTGAGAGGTAGTCAGTTCCTCAAGAGGAAATCTTGAGCAAAGGATAGATAACTATTTACCAGAGAGGTAAAGGAAATTTTTTTCTCAACTCTAGTTTGGACTAGATGGGCTTTGAGTTTCTTTCCAGTTCTAAAATTCTGTGAATTTGTGAAGCCATATTCCTGAGAAGCAAAGACTTGTGCATAAAGCAAAACTCAAAGCATGATTATATAACATTATTCATGTAAATTAGTCAGTAGAATTAAATTAATAACTGCATTCAGTATAGTGTGATTTTTTTTTAATGGACATTAAAGAAAATGTTTATACAGTTATTTGTTAAATAGAATTTTTTGTGTGTTAAAGTGCCATGTAGACATGCTATGCAGCATTTGTTATGATAAAATTTTTTCTGTGTAAAAATACAACAAATAAAATTATTTCCAATTAGAGAAATAAGCCATTTAAAATAGGTGGTGAAGTATGTGAAACTTTTCTCAAAATATATCTACAAATATATGCACCAACCAGTTGAGAATCTGTTTATTGCTTGAGTTGACCTTTTCATTTTGCATTTGTTCTACCATGGGGATATAAATATTTTACAATTCTTATTGTTCCAGCTAATAAAAAACGCAGCATTCGTTACCAAGTACTAGGTAATTAATCAGTTTTAAGGAAATGGAACATAATTTTTAAAAATGTACTTTTTTCAGATAATTTCTAGTTTTGGATTAGTTGGGTTAATTTATTGGTAGCATAAATATTTATTATAGCAAATAGAATGTTTTCCTTTCCTTCTTAATTTAAAAAATTCCAATTATGTCTTTATCAGCAGGTCTCACAAATGGTTTTCTATTGGTGCAAGGAAAACCTGCACTTACTATGATTTTCAAAAATAGGAAAAATACTTAAATTTCTTTTTTGCAGCCTGGCAGTTTTTTTTTAAATCCCTCTAAGCAAGGTAATTAAGTTTAGGTGATGTTCCACATGACCAATATGACCATTTCTATCCAGAGAATGTTTTTTTGTTGTTGTTAGCTTTTAAAAAGTTAATAGGTTATATACTTTGAACTGCTTTATAAAATGAATATTTATGTGAAAATTGGATTTTTTCCCAAAAAGACCTGAAAACTTTTTTGTGTATAAATACTAAGAATTGTACTTATTTTCATTAATTTGTCTCCAAAGAGATTTCATCTGAAGTAAAGATATGGATTGACTCGATGCTATGTCATTCTTTAAAATATTTAAAAGAATCAATTCAAAGACAGAATTCATTTTCCCTTTAGCTCACTTCTGTTTATTTGCCTAATGTCACATAAAAATCTTTTCACCTAAAAATCTTCCTTCACCCACATATAGTCATTCTGGGTGGCTTATAATAATATTATGTCTGGCACCTATATTATGGCTTAAATAGTTTAGATCAGTCTTTTTTGGAGGTAGGTTGATGAATGAGACAAATTTTTTTTAAAGTCATCTATTCATTTTCTCATAGATTGGCAATTTGATTTCTGTCTTCATTACTAAATTGATTCTCCTGTTTCCAAGGTTACCAACTCATCCTTAATTGCCAAATTGCCCTTTCTCAGTTTTCAGCTTTCTTGACCTCTCTGCAGCATTTTAATGATGCTGAGTACTCCCTATTCCTGGATACAATATTCACTCAGGTTTTAATGACTGGGCTTTTTCTTTACTGTTTCTCCTCTCTGGCTGTTCCTTCCCAGAATGTATTGCTTAGATCACTTATTCATCCTAGGTGTGGTTGTACACCAAAGCTCTGACCTTGGTCCTTTTCCCTTTTTTCTGTATACTCTCTTGGTGATTTCATTAGTGCCCATGGTGTTAGCTGTCATCTCAATGTCAGTGCTTCCTAGAGCTCAAGATGCATGGAAGCTGAAAAAAGGATGTAGAATTTATTAGCAAGGACATCATTGACTATGGCAGAGAGGATGAATTCCTGTAGCATAAAATGGAGAAAAAAGCTACAAAGACAGAGTGATGACAGTGAAAATGAGCTTTATATGTGGGATACAATTAGCTAACCAGAATGGTTAAAATAGAGGGTTTATATTAGAGAATAGTAGACAGTAAAGCTGGGCACGATAGGAGTGTGAATATTACAGTTATCAATGTCAATACGGAGATTCTTTTGTCTGGGAGTGATAGAATGATAATAGACATAATAGTTTGGGTTGAAAGCAGATTCACTATGATCAGTTATTATTGTTATTATTATCATTGTCTGGATATGAGGTAATGAGAGCCTGGGAATTTAGAGAAAGTTGTGAATCTCAGGGATTGCTAGGACAGTTACTACAAATGAATGAAAAATGAAAAGTTTGCTGTCAGCTAATTATAGTTCATAGCTAATTTGTTTTTCAAGTTCAACCACATCATTCCCTGGAGCAACAGTTCTAAAGGACAGATTCTCGGGCAATAATAATGGTATTAACTACTGCTATAGGTTAAACTGCTCTACTCATTTTATGAGATTCTTTGACCCTGACATGATTCCTGATGGAAAAATCTTGATAACTGCTATATTTTCACATTGCCACATTTCCCTCATTTGAGTATAGCAGCTGTTCTCAGTGTGGCGCCAGTACTATCTGATGAAAAATCTCTTTTCACATAATTGCATCTTCCCCCCCCCCAAAGTATTAACCACAGTGCATACTCACATGTGAATTGCAATAAGAGATTATTTTCCTTAGAGCAAACTATGTGATTTTAATGAAATGCTGATTTGCCCGTCTTAATTCTTTAAGTTGTTGAAGTGTGAATGAAGCAAGTTTATACAATGCCAAAAACATCATCTTCTTAGAACACTGCATTGTTTCATCTACAAGTATCTATTTTAACTTTTGTTATGAAAAGAACACTGCTCTTAAGAGATCTTATATTTGATTCTTGCCTCCGAAAACTTAAGAGCTTTGTGATTTTGGACAAATTATTACCCATTCATTCTGAGTCTCATTTTCTTTATTTAAAAAATATTGTTGTATTTGCCTCATAAAGCTTGTTTATATGTTGAAATGAGGTCACGTATATAAATTTGGTGCTAAGCAATTGTCAGAAATTATTATACTTGATGAACATTAATAGATCTTTCTGATATTGTGTAAATATTTTCTTATACTCAATTCTTTCTGTGATGTATTCTGACTTTATTAAGTAAAGAGTTATATTGAAAATAATTCTTCATTACTGTATTTTTAGTGGCATGATCAGATTTTTGAATGATAACTTGACATTAGTTTTACATCGACAGATTTCTTTTGTTGCTTTTTCCTCTGCATCATTCATACTTAATATTTTAAGTACATTTTTTAGTAACAATTCAGGACCTGTAGTTAACTTAGAAAAGATAAGATACTTCACGTTGCTTTAATTGTACTTATCTGGTATCTCTAGTAACAGAGCAAATAATCTTTCCTTTTCTTGTGGATATAATCTACTGTTGAGGCCCAGCAGATAGGAAATATGTGCTGAGCCTTTGCTGACTTCTTCATTTTATTTTTATCCATATGAAGGTTTGTGGGGACAAGAAAGCTATGCACTTATAGCAAAAACTAGATCCCATTCCAAGCTTTGCATTTATTACTTAAAAGTATTATGAAAAAAGCACATACCTATATTGCTGCCTCTTCTCCCAACAACTTAATAATATCTTATTCTAAGGCCAAATTGATTTGAAAAACATTAATTCTGTGAAATTTATACTATAAGTAGATTCCCTTATATTCTTTTTTGATAGTCTCTGACATGTATTACAATAAGCTGAATGTCAAGGTTATCCCAGGCTTATTATTTTCTGACCCCCAAAATAACATTGCAAGGGTAGGGAGAGAAAGGAGGTGGTCCTGGGAGAAAAAAGTTCCTCTCCTTCAGCCAGAAGAATAATTGATCTTCATTTTCAGGGAATGGTTTATAGAAAAGTATTATACTATTCTTTACCTCTTCTTTGCAATATGCATGAGGAAGTGAGATTGAATCTCTAAGTTTGTCTTGACACATTTTTTCTCACTCATTTTGGGAAGTATATGATTTCAGCATAGAAGTCATAGGGAGACACTGTGGAGACCACATTTCATTTTGCCATGAAACCTCACCAACCTACTTGCATGTCTTTTTTTTTTTTTTTAAATTTTATTTTACTAAAGCTTTTTGTTTGCAAAACATATGCACGGGTAATTTTTCAACATTGACCCTTGCAAAGCTTTCTGTTGGAAATTTTTCCCTCCTTACCCCCGCCCCCTCCCCTAGACGGCAAGAAGTCTAATACATGTTAATGATGTTAAAATACTTGACAAGTCGAATATGTGTATACATATTTATACATTTATCTTGTTGTACAAGAAAAATCATATCTACAAGAAAAAAAAACCTGAGAAGGAAAGCATAATGCAAACAAATATCAGTAGATAACGTGAAAATGTCCACACTTAGATCCCACAGGCCTCTCTCTGACTGTATGTGGCTTTCTTCATCACTGAACAACTGGAAATGGTTTGAAATGCCTCATTGTTGAAGAGAGTCACGTCCATAAGAATTGATCATCATATAGTGTATAATCTCCTGGTTCTACTCATTTCACTTAGCATCAGTTCATGCAAGTCTCTCCAGGCCTCTCTGAAATCGTCTTGCTGGTCGTTTCTTACAGAACAATAATATTCCATAACATTCATATACCATAATTTATTCAGCCATTCTCCAATTGATGGGCATCCTTTCAGTTTCCATTTTCTAGCCACTACAAAAAGGGCTGCCACAAATATTTTTGCACATGTGGGACCCTTTCCTTCCTTTAAGATCTTTTTGGGATATAGACCCATAGAAACACTGCTGGGTCAAAGGGTATGTACAGTTTGATAACTATTTGATCCTTCTTTCTTCCAAATTTGCATGTCTTTTGAACAATTTGCTGAAAATAGATGAAGCAGATCATAGGTCAATCTATTGAGTGAAAACGAGACCAATTCATCATACCTTATGTAGATTAAATCCCTCCTCCACCTGCAACATGTGATAAAGATGGGGTAAGACAGAAGCCCAGGAACATTATTTCCTTGACAAGCACTGTGTTCTAGCCAGTCTTTTATTATTTTCAGTTCAATGAGTTTTACTTATTTATCATTTGCCATTTGAAGTTGCTCATATAGTCTTTTTTTTTCTTTGCAAAATATATGTATGGGTAATAATTCAACATTAACCCTTACAAAGCTTTCTGTTACAAATTTTTCCCCCCTACTCCCCACCCCTCCCCTAGATGGCAGGATATCCACTACATGTTAATTATGTTAAAATACTTGACAAATCAAATATATGTATACATATTTCCACACTTATCATCGTTGTGCAAGAAAAATCGTATCTACAAGAAAGAAAAATAAGATAAAGGAAGCACAATGCAAGCAAACATCAATTGAGAACATGAAAATGTTATGTTGTGGTTCACATTTCACATCCCTCTCCCTGGGTGTATATGGCTTTCTTCAATGAACAATTGGAAGTGGTTTGAAACATTTCATTGTTGAAGAGAGCCAAGTCCATCAGAATCGATTGTCTATAGTATTGTTGTTGCCGTGTATAGTGATATCCTGGTTCTGCTCATTTCACTCAGCATCAGTTCATTCAAGTCTCTCCAGGACTCTCTGAAATCGTCCTGCTGGTCGTTTCTTACAGAACAATAATATTCATATACCATTATTTATTCAGCTATTCTCCAATTGATGGGCATCCATTCAGTTTCCAGTTTCTAGCCACTGCCATAAACATTCTTGCACATGTGGGACCCTTTCCTTCCTTTATGATTTCTTTGGGATATAAGCCCAATACAAACACTGCTGGGTCAAAGGGTATGTACAGTTTGATAACTTTTTGAGCATAGTTCCAAATTGCTCTCCAGAATGGCTGGATCCATTCACAGTTCCACCAACAATGTATCAGTCTCTCAGTTTTCCCACATCCCCTCCAACATTTATCATTATCTTTTCCTGTTATTTTAACCAATCTGACAGGTGTGTAGTGGTATCTCAGAGTTGCCTTAATTTGCATTTCTCTGATCAGTAGTGATTTGGAACACCTTTTCATATGACTACAAATAGTTTTAATTTCATCCTCTCAAATTGTTCATATCCTTTGACCATTTATCGATTGGAGAGTGTCTTGAGTTCTTATAAATGTGAGACAATTCTCTATATATTTTAGAGATAAGACCTTTATCAGAACCCTTAAATGTAAAGATGATTTCCCAATTTATTGCTTCCCTCCTAATCTTGACTACATTGGTTTTGTTTGTACAAAAAGTTTTTAACTTAATATAGCCAAAGTTAATCTGGTGTTCAATTAAGAGTTCCAGTTTTTCTTTGGACATAAATTTATTCCATCTCCATAGGGCTGAGAGGTAAACTATACTACATTCCTCTAATTTACTCATAATATCACTCTTTATATCCAGATCATGAACCCATTTAGATTTTCTATTGGTATGTGGTGTTAGATGTGGGTCAAGCCCTAATTTCTTCCACACTAGTTTACAATTTTCCCAGCAGTTTTTGTCAAACAATGAGTACTTATCCCAGACGCTGCGGTCTTTGGGTTTATCAAACACTAAATTGCTATAGTTATTGCCTAGTTTGTCCTGTGATTCTATCCTATGCCACTGATCGACTACTCTATTTCTTAGCCAGTACCAAATGGTTTTGATGACTGCTGCTTTATAATATAGTTTTAGATCTGGTAGAGCAAGTCCACCATCATTGGCCCTTTTTTTTTTTTTTTTTCCATTAATTTCCTTGAAACTCTTGACCTTTTGTTCTTCCAAATGAATTTTGCTACTATTTTTTCTAGATCTGTAAAATAATTTCTTGGGAGTTTGATTGGTATGGCACTAAATAAGTAAATTAGTTTGGGTAGTATTGTCATTTTTATTATATTCGCTCGGCCTACCCATGAGCATTTTATGTTTTTCCAATTGACTAGGTCTGATTTTATTTGTGTGACGAGCGTTTTGTAGTTTAGTTTGTATAGTTCCTGACTTTTCCTTGGCAGATAGATTCCCAAATATTTTATACTATCAACAGTTGTTTTGAATGGAATTTCTTTTTGTATCTCTTGCTGCTGAACTTTGTTGGTAATAGATAAAAATGCTGATGATTTATGTGGATTAATTTTGAATCCTGCCACTTTGCTAAAGTTGTGAATTGTTTCTAGTAGTTTTTTAGTTGAGTCTCTAGGGTTCTCTAAGTATACCATCATGCCATCTGCAAAGAGTGATAATTTGGTTTCTTCATTACCTACTCTGATTACTTTTATCTCTTTTTCTTCTCTTATTGCTAAAGCTAACATTTCTAAGACAATATTAAATAATAATGATGACAGTGGGCAGCCTTGTTTCACTCCTGATCTTATTGGGAATGGTTCTAGTTTGACTCCATTACATATGATGCTTGCTGATGGTTTTAAGTAGATAGGAATGGGTGTTGGATTTTATCAAAGGCTTTTTCTGCATCTATTGAGATAAATCATATGGTTTTTGTTAATTTGGTTATTAATATAATTGATTATGCTATTAGTTTTCCTAATATTGAACCAGTCCTGCATTCCTGATATAAATCCTACTTGGTCATGGTGTATTATCCTGGGGATAACTTTCTGTAATTTCATTGCTAAAATCTTATTTAAAATTTTTGCATCAATATTCATTAGGGAAATGGGTCTATAGTTTTCTTTCTCAGTTTTCTCCCTACCTGGTTTAGCTATCAGCACCATATCTGTGTCATAGAAGGAATCTGGTAGTACACCTTCTTTCCCTATTTTTTCAAATAGTTTATATAGTATTGGGATTAATTGTTCTTTGAATGTTTGGTAGAATTCTTATGTAAGTCCATCTGGCCCTGAAGATTTTTTCTTAGTGAGTTGATTAATAGCTTGTTCTATTTCTTTTTCTAAAATGGGGTTATTTAAATAATTTATTTCCTCTTCTGTTAACCTGGGCAATCTATATTTTTGTAGATATTCCTCCATTTCATTTAGATTATCAAATTTATTGGCATAAAGTTGGGCAAAGTAACTCCTAATTATTACTCTAATTTCCTCTTCATTGGAGGAAAATTCTCCCTTACAATTTTTGAGACTAACAATTTGATTTTCCTCTTTCCTTTTTCTAATCAAATTAACTAAAGGCTTATCTATGTTGTTGGTTTTTTTATAAAACCAACTGTTAGTTTTATTTATTAATTCAATAGTTTTCTTATTTTCAATTTTATTAATCTCCCCTTTTATTTTCAGAATTTCCAATTTGGTATTTAATTGAGGGTTTTTAATTTTGTCTTTTTCTAGCTTTGTAAGCCCAATTCATTGATCTTCTCTTTCTCTATTTTATGCAAGTAAGCATCTAGAGATATAAAATTACCCCTTAGAACCGCTTTGGCCATATCCCACAAATTTTGGTATGTTGTCTCATTGTCATTCTCCTGGATGAAATTATTGATTGTGTCTATAATTTGCGCTTTCACCCATTCATTCTTCAGGATTAGATTATTTAATTTCCAATTAACGGGTGGTCTGTTTTCTCCTGGCCTTATATTACATGTGAGTTTTATTGCATCATGATCTGAAAAGGATGCATTTACTATTTCTGCTTTTCTGTATTTGATTTTGAGGTTTTTATGCCCTAACACATGATCCATTTTCGTATAAGTTCCATGAACCCCTGAGAAAAAAGTATACTCCCTTCTATCGCCATTCAATTTGTTCCAGAGATCTATCATACCTAACTTTTCTAACATTTTGTTTAGCTCCTTGGTTTCTTTCTTATTTATTTTGTGGTTTGATTTATCTAATTCTGAGAGAACAAGGTTGAGATCCCCCACTAGTATATTTGTACTGTCTATTTCTCCTTGCATCTCTGTTAGTTTCTCCTCTAGGAATTTGGATGCTATACCACTTGGTGCATATATGTTTAGTATTGATAGTGCTTCATTGTCTATGGTACCCTTTAGTAAAATATAGGTTCCTTCTTTATCTCTTCTAATTAGATCTATTTTTGCTTTTACTTGATCTGAGATAAGGATTGCTACCCCTGCTTTTTTTTGTTCACCTGAAGCATAATAGGTTCTGCTTCAGCCTTTTACCTTCATCCTATATGTGTCACTATGCTTTAGATGTGTTTCTTGTAGACAACATATTGTGGGATTCTGGTTTTTAATCCAGTCTGCTATCCGCTTCCGTTTCATGGGAGAGTTCATCCCATTCACATTCACAGTTAAAATAACTATATCTGTATTTCCTGCCATCTTATTTACCTAGAGTTATGATTTTCTCTTCCTTTTCCCCTTTCTCCCTTCCCCCCTCCCCAGTATTTTATTTTTGATGACCACCTCCCTCTAACAGTCCTCCCCCCTTTAGAACCCCTCCCTCTTTTTTACACCTTTCCCCTAATCCTTCTATTGGTCTATCCCTTTCTTTTCCTTCTTTCCCTCCTACTTTCCTATAAGGAGGTTCAAGTTTTTCTTTGAAGCCAAATGTGTCTGATATACTCTCTTAGAGCCCAATCTAATGAGAGTAAGATTTACACAATACTCATCACCCTCCCTTCTTTCCCTCAATTATATTAGATTTTCTGTCTCTTCATGAGATTTTGCCTTATTTTACCTCCTTTTTAAAAAATTTTGCTTCCTTTCCCCTTTTTTTGCAGTATGATATCCCTTCCACCTATAATTTCTTTTCCATTATTATCAAAGTAAAATCAAATTGTACCCCCATTCTTTAAGCATACCCATTGTTAGAAATATAGTTCTCAAGAATTATTTCCTTTTTACTTTTTTATGCTTCTCTTGAGTTCTGTATTTGGAGGTCAAATTTTTTGTTCAGATCTGGTCTTTTCATTAGAAATAGGTGAAATTCTCTTGTATCATTGAATGACCATCTTCTTCCCTGAAAGATAATGCTCATTCTAGCTGGGTAACTTATTCTTGGCTGTAATCCAAGTTCTTTTGCCTTTCGGAATATCTGATTCCAGGCCCTAAGATCCATTAATGTGGAAGCTGACAGATCCTGTCTAATTCTAATTACAGTTCCTTGGTATTTGAACTTTCTTTCTAGCTGCTTGCAATATCCTTTCCTTGGTGCAATAGTCCTGAAATTTGGCCACGATATTCCTTGGGGTTTTAATTTTGGGGTCTCTTTCAGGAGGTGATCGGTGAATTCTTTCAATGCCAATTTTGCCTTCTGATTCTAAAACATCAGGGCAATTTTCTTTCATAATTTTCTGGAAGATAGCATCAAGGTTCTATTTTTCATCATGGAATTCAGGGAGTCCAATAATCTTTAGATTGTCTGTCCTGGATCTGTTTTCCAAGTCAGTTGTTTTTCCTAGGAGATATTTCATATTTTCTTCTATTTTTTCATTTTTTGTTTTTGTTTTACTGATTCTTGAAGTCTTATTGAGTCATTCACTTCTGTTTGTTCAATTTTAATTTTTAAGGTATTATTTCCTTCAGTTATCTTTTTTTAGCTCTTTTTATAACTGGCCAGTTGCATTTTTTGGTTCATTGCATTCTTTTTCCATTTTGCCAATTTTATTTTTCAGTGAATTGTTGTCTTTTTCCAATTCAACAATTTTGTTTTCCAGTGAAGTGTTGTCTTTTTCCAATTCACCATTTTCATTTTCCAGTGAATTGGTGATTTCTTCCATTCCACCAATCTTGTTTTCCAGTTTTTCACATCTCTGTTGCAGGGCATTGTTTCCTTCTTGCACTGATCTCAATTCATTTCCCCATTTTTCTTCTAACTCTCTTTTGAGATTCTTTATGCAATCTTCCAGGAAAGCCTTGTGAAATGGGGACCAGCTCATGGCCGCCTTTGTGGCTTCCTCTGGGGTTGCTTTCCCTTTAGGAACCTCAGAATCTGGGGTCTGCCCTTCTTTCTCTCTGTAAAAGCTGTCTATAGTAAGAGCTCTCTTCTCCTTCTTCCTCATGTTTTTGAGCTCTGAGGTCTGAATCAAGCACAGGACCAGTAGCCATTTCAATTTGCCCTGGGGCAGTTCTGCAAATTGACTTCTGGTGCAGGGCTGGTCAGGCTAGATCCACACTAGGACCACGCTTTCAGCTGCTCTCAATCTGCCCTTTACCAGAGGCACATCTGCCAAAGCACCTTCCCGCAAGCAGAGCAAAGTGGCCCAAGCGTCTCCCAGGGACTTCCTGGCTGCCTAAAATCAGCCCAGTCTTCCGCCCCAGCTGTCTGAGCACAGCAAGCTGCTGATCCCCTGCCCGTCTGAAACTGACCTGCTTCAGAGTTCTTTCAAAATAGATTTTTGATAGAAGTGTGTTGTATTCCAAGTCTTTGATGGAGCCCTCACTCCAGAACCAGTTCGGAGGCTTAATTTGTTCTGGGTCTGAGGGAGGATCTGAGGAGCTCAGAGAATGATGTCTGCAGTTCACCATCTTGGCTCCGCGCCCCTCCCCCCCCTTGCTCATCTTGAAGGAAAACACTCATGTGTTTTTGAGAACCTCAATTGGTTTCTTAACATAGCATCTTTACATAAGAGAACACTTAGATACCCACAAGATCACTTTAATGCCTTGCATATACACTACTGTGCTTTTCTCTTCATCCTTCTCCTTTTTCTTACTATACTCTTATCGCCATAGTCCAGTCCTAAACTCTTTTATGTCATGGTAACAGGGACATCACTCTGTAGAAAATGCTGCTGTAGTGTACTTCACTCTGTATTCTTCCCCAAAAATAATATTTCAAGGCAAGGGAAAGGAAGGAGCTGGTCCTGGGAGAAAAAAAGTTCCTCTCTTTCAGACAGAAGAATAATTGATCTTCATTTTCGGGGAATGGTTTGTAGAAAAGTAGTATACTGTTCTTTATCTATGCAATATGCATGAGGAAGTTAGACTGACTAAGGCATCTCAGAAGCTCTGTTTTGTTTTATGGCTATTTCTGTATTTATCTTACTTTTCCTTGATATCTTGATCATAAATCTATCACTATCTTATTCAGTATTTAATAACAAACCCTGTTCTATCTCCTTACTGCTACTACTATTATGCAGAAGCCAGGTTTTTTTTTTTTGTTTTGTTTTGTTTTTAAACACCTTTCATTTCAGCAAATAAATATGTTAAATGAAACACTTGACTTTAGTTAACTGTTCAGAGTAAAGAGTTATTATCCTTTTTTTTAAAAAAATATACTAAGGTTTTAGTTTTAATATTTTATAATTAGCTTTATATTTGAAATGTTTTTTTGTTTTGAACAACCATGTTAACCTGTCACAAAGCATTCTCTGTTGAAGGCTTTTTGAATAGTGTCAAATATGTTGTGTGAACAAAGCCAAAAACACTAGGTTAGGACATTTTCTCCTCATTATTGCTTCCTTATGCCATGTTGAAACAAGCTAAATGAAGGGAAGATTTTTTTGCATAATTTACTTTATATTTTAATAGCTTAGATAAACTTTTATTATCCCAAATGGGTATTTAATAGTTCTATTTTATTTTACTTTGTTTCACCTTTTTAAAAAAAAAAAACACCTAGAGGAGATAGAGGTGTGAAATATCAGTTTACTTTGCTTCTAAATGCTTATTAAATATTAACAGATTTTATGTAGTATTTATTTGAAATTTTTAATAAAAAATTAATAAAAAGTCAAAATGAGAGTTTAGCCTATAGGACATTTAGGTGGTACTATTTTTATTTCCTCTTGAATTTATATGTTATAGAGGCTCTTTAAAAAAAATTATGATACATATTACTGAGTTGTTGATGAGATGGATTATTTTTCTCTTCTGTTGCTTGAATTTGAACTGTTTTTATTATTAATATCTGGTAGTAAATAGGCAGAAGAAACTCAAATTTGTCATATGACATACATATCTTTAAGAAACTTAATAGAATAGTTAAAGAAAGGAGGAGATTAAAACTCAATTATTCAGATTTTTTTTTTCTTTTTTCTTTTTGCTGAGGCAATTGGGGTTAAGTGACTGACTGGCTTAGGGTCACATAGCTAGGAAGTATCTGAGAACAGATTTGAATTCAGGTCCTCCTGACTTCAGGGCTGGTGCTCTAACCACTGCACCACCTAGCTGCCCCTCAGATTTTCATATAAATAAAAACAATTATTTAAGGTATCATAGAAATATAACAAAGATCACAAACTGAGCTATTTTTACTTTTTCTATATCCTTGTCCCTTTATTTTCCTTTTTTTTTTTCTTTCCAAAACTTCCTTTTCCTGGCTAAATTTTTTTTTTCATTTTTTTGGTCCTGGTTTTATCTCTTTATTCTGCTTTTGTCGGGCCCCCCCCCCCCCCACTTTCTTTTCTTTCTTTCTTTCTTTTTTTTTTATTTCACCAACTTCCTAAAAATGTTTAATTCAAAACCTAAGCTTTTATTCAGGAATCTCTGCCAGTTTCGTTTATATCCCATTGCATATAATTTAATTATATAATTATAATATAATTAATAATCTTGATGATAATAGCTAATGGATCATAATGGTTTCAAAGAAAATTGTATACATTATTTTATTTGTTCTTCAACAACTCTGTTGTAATAAAGACCAAATATTATCCTCACTTTACCATCTATAAATATCTAACATTGCTAGTTTAAAAAAATCTCAACAGAATCTGTTCATGTGGAGCAGAAGTGACATATGACATCTATTTTAAACAAGCAGGCATACAAACATTTCTGCTCCTTAAAAAATAGTCTCATTTTGTGTTTAAATGCTATCTGGTCATTCTCTGACAGTTAAATTTATCAAAAATAAAGACTTTTAATTCTCATGATTTTTTTTTTAAACTTTGCTTATACAGAGTAGAAATTGTATAATAATTTTGGATTACTGTATTGAATATTTTCAGTAGATGACTTAAGTTAGGTAAGCAGATGATTTTATTGGGTTGAATGTTTTTACCAATAAAATTTATTGTAGAATTATTGTGTAAAATGTTGTGGAATCTTGGTTCTTGAGCAATTCGTTGATCATCTTAATATAATAATGATGGTGACTACCTAATAAAAACAGTAAATTATTCAGTAGACTTGAACAATTTAAAAGTAAAGATCATTTAAATTTGAGGTTCTGCCATATTTTCTCTGTAGGGGAATTATCTTTGCAACAACAGAATCTTGAAGGCTTTTATAAAATCTGTCATTCATCTATATAAACACAAGATAGTGACATGAGATCATCATCTTCAGTTGGTCTCCTTGCCTCAAGTCTCTTCTCACTGCACTCCACCTTCTAAACAGCAGCTTAAGTGGTGATTTTCCTAAAGCTTAAGTCTGACCCTGTTCTCCTCTCTCAGTAAACTCTGGTGGTTCTCTATTAACTTCTTAGATCAGATAGAATTATGCACAGAATGTTCCAGAAAAACTGACTTTCTTTTATTGTTTCTTATACTTGATACTTCATCTCCTATCTCTGTGCTGACTATTCATGGTGCATGGAGTGAAGTTTCTGGCTCCTACTTTCAGAATATCCAGGCATCACCACTTACACAAAACCATTTCCTATTTCACCAGCTGCTTGTGCTGCCTCCCCAAGTTACCTACGTGTTGTTTTCCATAGCTATAGGGCAAGAACTGTTTCACTTTTATTTTTGTAGCTCCAAAACTTTGCACAGTACCTAGCATTTTGTAGATACTTTAATCTGATCAGTGCCTATCTCAAGAATTTTCTTCAATATATACCTCCCTCAACATAGTTCTTAATTTGTCTATGACTTTGTAGATGGTCTTTGATAATTTCTGTGCCTAAAAAACAGTTCATCTCCTGTACTTAGCCTCGTGATGAACCTCTCCAAACCTAAGTAGACTGTTCTCAGTTGACAGATGTGTGAATTCTCTCTCTTCCTCTTCCCCCTGCCTTTTTCCTTTCCCTTTTATCCTGTTACGTGCGCGTGCACACACACACACACACGTCCAGTTCCTCTAAGCAAGTAGTTTATGGGTCAGTTTGAGTATCAAAGAACAATTTGAATATTTCTCTTTGATAGTAACAATCTAGTGATACAAGATTTCTCACATCAGATGTTCTGTTTTGTACTTATACAAGACTCAGTAATACAAAATATCAGGACAATTTGATACTTTTTGTATTACTGAATTATATACACAAGTATGTCAAGCAGTCAACCAAAGGATAATTTCAGCCAAATAAAGATATTTTAGAATAAATTTGACTTATCTTCCTAAACACGCCCCTTGTATCGACTTCTCAGGAAAACCTTTTGATTTTATACTTGGCTTTTTTTTTTTTAACCACATAATAATAAAACCTAAATATAACCACAGTAACATTGAAATAAAATTTGCCTAGTCAGCATAAAATGTTCTTAAGTTTTCTGATAAGTGTAAGAAAAATATGGCTGTTAAGGTTAAAGTAACACCATTTTATTTCTAATATAACATAAGCTTAAAAATCACCTCTTTAAAAAAAATTAACAGAATTTTTCTTAATTTGCTATGTAGACCATCAAGGCATGGGCCATGCATGATTCCTGCCTTCTGGGAAATAATGAAGTTAACATATATTTAAAATAATCTTGCTGGAGGGAATCCCTTTTCATGCCTGTTTTTAAAAATTATAATAAGCTTTGGGTTTTCATTTTGATTTTCCTCTCATTTTTATTCAAATATCTTCTCAATAACTGTCCTTAAGTTACCTACCATCTTTGGGCCTCAGTTTTCTCAGCTCTAAAATGATGGGATTGTAAGATGAGAATGTATCAGTGTGTCAAACTCAAATAGATATGGGCCACTAAACCATCTCTGCAAGGCCACATATTGAAAACCACATATTATCTAGGTTTTGTTGTATTTTTATTTACTTCGTTAAATTAATCTGATCTGGGAGGCATTAGAATATTGCTGGCTGCATTGGTCCCAAAGGGCATGTATTTGACACTCTAGTGTAGATGATCACTTGTAGTTCTAAATACTGTGACTTAACTTGAGGTAAAGATGGGAAAATGAAAGGACTTGATGGACCCAGTTCTCCCATGAGAATCTTGGCAAAAACTAAATAAAATAGTGATCCAGAAGAAAAAAGAGAAAAATTAGTAAGCTTTCTTATCCAATCCAGAATTGTAAAAGAAGATTTAGAAGCCTGTGATATCACAAAAAGGGGCCATGCCAAAATAGATGAAGCCAGCATCTGCTCCAGGAACTAGATCCCTGAAGCGTATGGGTGCTCAGAGCAGAATTCACTCCAAGGAAAATGCTCTCTGATAAAGGAGTTCTATAAGCAAGGTTGGAGATATCTATACAGGGAAAATTGAGGGGGAAACAGTCAGCACAAGCTCTTGCAAATAGGGACTGACACCTTCAGGATCTGGACCTTGGCCTATAAGAGTATCAGTAACAGAAGTAGCCACTCTCATCATTTCACCTCACCCCCATAGTTCATTAAAGAGGAAAAAAAAGT
>JAJPUD010001894.1:175198-207642 GCA_023553655.1 Myrmecobius fasciatus
CACAGCAGGTGAGCAGAATGAAATTTTTGTTAAGAATTGTGGAAAGAGGGGGAAAAAACAGACTAGTAGAAGCTAATATCTACATTGAATCAACTTCAGAGGAAATTAGAAGCCAAGGATTACAGTGAGTGGAAACTCATAAAAACCATCCCCTGTACCAATTACAGTAAGGACAAGCACAAATAAGGTTTCACTCCCCATCCAAGATTATGGAATGATGCAGATCCTTATATAAAATAAGTCTAGCAACTAAGACTGAATTAGCAGAACAGCACATGGAAAACAATGAAGAAATACTGTGAGTTGAGAAGCTAAAGAGAAATCCCAAAGAGAGTAATTTGACGAGTATGAGTATGGTTCCAAGGGGGGGGGGGGCATTCCAAAAATAGCTAGAATAATAAAGGAAGAAGTTAAAAATGGAAATTGAGGTTTTGAAGAAAAAGTTGGAAGAATAAATCACTGAAAAAAGTGTAAGTAGCAGATTGCTTTAAAAAAAATAACATAATGGAGCAAAGAGAACTGAGATTCCTGAGATATTAAGAAATATTAGAACAAAGTAAAAAAAAAACCCAAAACTTAAGAACATCAGATGCCATGAAAAATTTGACCGGAGAACCTGGATATCATTTCTAGAAACGAAAAGAAAAATTTCCAGATCTATTAATACCAAAGGACAAAGTGAGAATAGAAAGAACCATCACTCATTTCCTGCAAGAAATCCCAAATAGAAGATAAACGAGAATATCTTAGCCAAAATTATATTTCAGGCAGCCAAAAAGAAAAAAGGAGATGTACCAAATCAAACAAGACAATGTTGCTACTACTACAAAGAAGAGAAAATCTTTGGATATGATCTTTAAAAAGGTAAAAAGTTGAACTAAGTATAACTTACTGAGAGTACAAGCTTACGTGGAGAAAATGTGACCTTTTAATAAATGAGAACTTTCAAGTATTCCTCATTAAGGGGGGGGGGGGAAGATCAGAGTAGAGTAAAATCTTTAAGTAAAAATACAGAAAACCAGAGAAATTTAGAAAAGTAAAGACACCTTTGAGAAATTGGAAGGGGCTAAATGACAATGAAATACCTACATTAATGAGGGGAAGAGGGCACATTCCTTTAAACTGTCTTGAAGAATCAGAGAAATTTGAATACAACAGAAGAACAGAAAACCAAGACAATTTTGAAATAAACACATAATTTATTATAAAAGCAGGGGACATTAAGTGGACATTGACAGTTTTATAGAAAAATCCTCTTTTTGTATTATACTACACATATAGAATTATGATCTTTTCTTAATGTGTTCATATGTAGGAAAAAATTTTTAAAAAGGTAAATATGTAACAGTACTTTGGTTCCATCTTGTTTTAGAGAATGAAAAAAAGTAAAACAGAAAGGGTATGTATTAGTGAAGAAATTAGGAAAAGTGAGGATAGTCATCTCACAAACGTCAGTCTTATCTGAAACAAAGAAGGGCTCAATATCAATGCACATAATTTGACTTTAAAAGACATTAAATTCAATATGGAACCAGGCAGAGACAAGGAAATGAAAAATATGTTTAAGAAGAGGTGAAGCTAGAGAAGGAAAGTACAATTAAACCTCAGCTTTAGAGGTTGAATTATAAAAGGAATATTAAAAGGAAAAAATGTATAAAAACTATTGATTGGAATCTGGGTTGGTTGATGGTTTCTGTGCACTTTCTTTTTTTTTTTAAGAATAAGCACTGCATTTTATTTTGCTTTTTTTTTTTTTAACTGGTTTGATTTGATTTTTTTTTTCATTTTATTAAAGCTTTTTATTTGCAAAACATGTATGGGTAATTTTTCAACATTGACTCTTGCAAACTTTCTGTTACAAATTTTTCCCCCATAACCCTTGCCCCTCCCCTACATGGCAAGAAGTCTACTACATGTTAATTATGTTTAAATACTTGATAAATTGAATATATGTATGTATATTTCCACACTTATCTTGCTGTGCAAGAAAAATCAAGATCTACAAGAAAAAAAAATCTGAGAAAGGAAATATAATGCAAGCAAACATCAATAGAGAGCATGAAGATGTTATGTTGTGGTGCACATTCATATCCTTCTCTCTGGGTGTATATAGCTTTCTTCATCACTGAACAAGTGGAACTTGTTTGAAACATCTCATTGTTGAAGAGAGCAACATCCTTCAGAATTGATCATTATATAGTCTGTTGCCGTATATAATGATCTAGTTCTGCTCATTTCACTCAGCATCAATTCATGCAAGTTTTTCCAGGCCTCTCTGAAATCATCCTGGTGGTCTTATAGAACAATAATATTCAATGATATTCATATATCATAATTAATTCAGCCACTCTCCAATTGATGGGCATCCATTCAGTTTCCAGTTTCTAGCCACCACAAAAAGGGCCGCCACAAACATTCTTGCACATGTGGGGCCCTTTCCTTCCTCTAAGATCTCTTTGGGATATAAGCCCAATACAAACACTGCTGGGTCAAAGGGTATGGACAGTTTGATAACTTTTTTGAGCGTAGCTCCACAGTTCCTCCAACAATGTATCAGTGTCCCAATTTTCCCACATCCCCTCCAACATTTGTCATTTTTTCCTGTCATCTTAGCCAATCTGACAGGTGTGTAGTGGTATCTCAGAGTTGTCTTAATTTGCATTTCTCTGATAAATAATAATTTTGAGCACCTTTTCATATGTCTAGAAATGGTTTTAATTTCATCACCTGGAAATTGTTCATATCCTTTGACCATTTATTGATTGGAGAGTGGTTTGAATTCTTATAAATATGAGACAATGCTCTATATATTTTAGAAATGAGGCCTTTATCAGAACCCTTAAATGTAGATGATTTCCCAATTTATTGCTTCCCTCCTACTTTTGTCTGCATTAGTTTTGTTTGTACAAAACCTTTTTAACTTAATATAGTCAAAATTATCTATCTGGTGTTCAATTAAGAGTTCAGTTCTTCTTTGGACACAAATTCCTTCCCTCTTCACAGGTCTAAGAGGTAAACTATCTAATGTTTCTCTAATTTGCTTACAATATCACTCTTTATGTCTAAATCATGAATTCATTTAGATCTTATCTTGGTATGTGGTGTTAGGTGTGGGTCAAGCCCTAATTTCTTCCATACTAGTTTCCAGTTTTCCCAGCAGTTTTTATCTAATAGCGAGTACTAATCCCAAAAGCTGGGGTCTTTAGGTTTATCCAACACTAGATTGCTATAGTTATTGCCTAGTGTGTGCTGTGATCCTATCCTATTCCACTGATCAACTACTGTATTTCTTAGCCAGTACCAAATGGTTTTGATGTCTGTGCACTTTCTTTACAAGCTTTTCAAGAAAGAACACCTTTAGTGGACTAACAGCTCTGAAATTATCTAGAAATGAAAAATGATGCAATGGGGAAGAATGGCAGGGATGGCCCCCATGGAGTAGGGGGAGAGTGCTAAATTGAACATTCCCATTCTGTTGCCAGTGAAAGGATATTTCAGTTGCTCTTGTAATGAACTTTCACAGCTTTTAAAAAGCTAATGGTAACATTCAGTATAACACATTTTTTAATATAACTGTTGCAGTTGGTATTCTGACTCCAAATCTGGTACTCTTTATCCTACTATACTTTGCTTCTGCTCTTTCATAGTTATTCTTCATATTAGCATAGCTGATCTTAAAGTTACTGGTCATCTTTAAATCTTAGCATGCAGTTATAGCATAGGAATATGTATTTAATTAATTTTGATAAATGTCTTAAATTAATATCTTAAAAGCTCATGTCTTTTATATGGCTATTTCATAGATTTTTAAAAAGAGGAATGCCCTGTTTGTGTGGATAAATTAACTTTTAAAACCTGATATAATAATTATATAAGAAAACCCTGTAAGAACATATTAACTTCATTTAAAAATTAGATTTTTGTTGATACCCTTTTGTTTTCTAAAATTCCTGTCACTCCTTTTCTTCCCCTTCCAGAGAGCTAATTATCATAACAAAGAATTTTTTAAGAAGAGGAGTAAGGGGGGGAGGGGGAATTCAGTAAAACCAATTAGCACAGTGAGACCTTATACGTAATATTATGTCCATCAATCCTAAATCCTTGTAAATGAGCAGAGAAAGAGGGGTGTGTGTTTATGTGCATGTGTGTGTACATGTGCACATGTCTGCGTGTGTGTGTGTGTTTTGTGCTTGATCTTTCCATTTACATTGTTGTAATAATAGTGTGTATTGTTTTCCTAGCTCTGTTTATTCTTATTCACAACAGTTCATGTACATATTGATTCTTGATCATTTGATAGGTTGATGACATCTTGGGAGAAGGGAGTGATGACAGTGATACTGAAAAGAAGAAGTTAGAAGAAGAGGGAGAGAAACCCCAGAAAGGTGAAAGGGAGAATCTTGGAACAAAAATTGAACAAAGACCTGGATCATCATCATCATCAAGTGAAAGAAGCCTGACAGGCAGTATACCTAGGTAAGAATTGTACATGTGAAGGCAGAATTACTAGGCTTTAATGTTGTTGGGTTTTGCTTTATTTTTTATTTTTAGTTTTTAGGATTTAAATCTAAAAATCTTTTATTCTTTTAAGATTTTTACCTATTAGTTGTATAACTACTAATTAACTTGAATTTCATTAAAATCATCTCATTATCTCAACTTTTAAAAATAGAAGCTGGTTATAATTTCACATAAAAGGAATATATATATAGTAGTGTTTTGTTTACTTATAGCAGATGTTCACTGCACACTATATATTTACAAACAATAACAGATTGATACAGATAATACAAAAAGGAATGTTTTACACTTAACAGTATTTATCCAGGAGAATAACTACTGTTACTCCTTCTGAGTCTGTAATGTGATAGTCTTGTACATCATGTAAAAACTGTAATTATTAGCTCCATCTCTTGCTGATTTGTTTTTTTTTGTTTGTTTGTTTGTTTGGTTTTTTTCTTATAAATGAAGCTAGAAGATATAAAGAATTGCAATTAAATGGAAGGTTAGTTCACAGGTCCACCTTACACAGATGAATAATGGAACTGAGAGACTGGTTTTATCTGGGAAACAAGGACAGCATCAAAAAACATTCTGTTATTTAGTGTGTGTCTCTCTGCACTACTGGAATTTAGGCAAGGTGACAACTGTGAAACTATTTATACTTCATTTACTAATGTGCAGAAGATGAAGTAGAAATATTCTAAGATCCTCAAAAACAAATCAACCTTTACTTAATGTTTAATGAAAATCACAAGGAATCAAATTCAGAAGAAGAAATAAGAACTGTCCAAAAAACAGAATGATCTGTTTTACAAAGGAAGGTAGGCAGCTAGGTGGCATTGTAGATAGACTGATGGACTTAGTCAGGAAGACCTGAGTTTGATTCCTGCTTCAGATGCTCTTTAGCTGTTTTACATGGGCAGAGTACTTCTGACCTCTCACCTCAGTTTCCTCATCTGGTAAATGAGGATGATAGTAGCATTTACCTCACAGGGTTGTTGAGAGGATCAAATGAGATACCATTTCTAAAATACTTTACAAATCTAAAATGCTATATGCTATAATAGTAGTTATTTTTATAACCACCATCATCCTCACCCAAAAAGTCAAACTCCTCCTCTCTCCTGTTTCACAATAAGGTATTAGAAGAAATTATAGAACACCTAATTGGAACTTTGGAAGTCACCTACTCCAATCCCTATTTAAAGCATTTATGCCTTTTGGTATATCTCAAACAAGTGATCAGTCATTCAGCCCCAGCTTGTAAGTCCACATGTCAGGAAACTGTCTCCCATGAGAGCTGATTCTGATAGCTCTTCTAATCAGGAATTTTTATCCTGACAAAGTGAAGTCCATGATCACAGTGATTTGATACACAGGATGAATGGACTGTATTACAACAATGGAATAATTCAGTCTAAAAGGCCAACAAATATCATTAAGTACTCAAATTTTAGTATCTATCTTCATCTTACCTGAAAGTATTTGTTGTTTTTGGATATTTCATTATGTAACTATCATTATATTCCTATTCCCCTTAGTATATTCTGCCACATAGACATACATGTGCCAGTAAGGGAGAGTGCAATGTGATTTTTACCTAGTTAAAATAAGAGCATTATGAGAAAATTAATTTTAAACCTTGTTCTAAAATAATAAAATTAACATAGTGCTTTAAAGTTGGAAAAGCACTTTACAGACATCTTATTTTATTATTACAATGTTCTTGAGAGATAGGTATTATTATGTCAATTTTAGAAGTAAAGAAACTGAGGCAGACAGATTACATGATTTGCCCAGTCATACAATAAATATCTGAAGCTGAACTTCAACTCAGGTCTTTTTAGCTCCTTTTAGTGCTCTACTGACTGTACTACCTAGGCTTAAACAATAACATATGAGGTAGGAAGGGCTACTAAAATCACAATAAGGAAGAAAAAACTTTACTGACATTATTAATCCACCAAACCCTCTTACAAGAAATAGTGGGGAACCACATGAGAATAGCACAAAACATAACCAAAAAACAAAAAAAAAAAAAAAAAAAAAAAAAAACAGTTAACACAAAACATTCTGATGCATTACTTTTTCATAAATTTATCAGGAAATTCAAGTACTTTAAAATATAGTAAGGTTCCCTAGAATCTAGGAGGTAAAGTTCATGAAATAAAGATTTGGGGCAGTAATATTGTCCTTGCTAAAAAGGAGAGATGAGAAAATTTATACCTTCTAGGGCTGCTCTTATTCCCTTTGGAGAAGTTAACCTGGAAAAAAAAATTTTGTTGCCATAGCAAATTTTTTTTCTCCCCTGGTGAGTCCATTGATTAAGATGGGTATTTTTCATTTGGAAACAATTTTATTAATACTTTAAAAGAATTATATTCTTTGAGTGGTATTTCAGTAAATAATTCGATTAAAGATTCTGACAAAAGCCTCAATATGGCATTGCTTGTTCTTAGTACCCTACTACCCTGTATAATGTCATGCAAGGGAGAGAATTTCATTAACTTTTTTGAAATCTAAGGAAGTTCCAGTTAAGATTTTTCAGCGACATAGAACTATTTTTGTTTGTTCTTTCTAAATTCATATAGATTTTTAGCACTTAAGGAAAGCTACTCAATCTGAGTCTTAATACTGACTTTATTAATCCTATAGTTAATAGTGGCTCTCAGACTTGTCTTAAAGCATTTATCCCTTCATTAAGACTTCATACTGAATGAATTATATCACATTATTTTCAGACAAGAAATTATTAACTAAAAAGAAAAAAAATTCATAGAAGGAATCCTAAAATTCTAAGTTAATAATTCCTTTTCTTTGTCTCCTAAGTCATTTTTTATGAATGTTAGTTTAGTGTTTATGTAATTACTAAATATAAGAAATTATCAGCTCTAGAGCTAGTTGTATCAGTCAGCAAGCATTTAATAAGCACTTGCAAAATATGCCAGATACTGTATTAAGTGCCAGAGATTCAGAGGAAGATATAATTAGGGTCTTTGTCCTCAAGGGGCTTACTTAGTATCTACTGGATTACATCCTATATTGCTAAGTAAAAAGAATAGAGGAAAGGATTAAATATATGGGGAAGAAAAGGAAGAGGCACTGAGAAAGGCCTTCTTATACAAGGTATCATTTAAGCTGAGTTTAGAAGGAAGTTAGGGATGTCAGAAGTAGCTCTAATAAGTTCATTTACCTTTTCTTATTTACCTTACCTTCCCACTCCAATCCATCCTACATTCAACTGCCAAAGGGATTTTCCTAAAGTCATTCATTGCATACTTCCTACATAAATTTCATTGGCTCCCTTTTACCTCTAGGATCGATCAAAAGAAAAAATCATCCTTTTGGCACCTCGAACCTTTCAGAAGCTGATGATTTCCTACCTTCTCAGTCTGTTCTTCCATCTTTCAACTTTGTACTATTTCCCATACCTGGAGTATTCTGCCATTTTATCTCTGTCCCTGGATTCGTTCAGGACTCAAGCTCAAATCCCACCTTCTGCAGAAGACTTCTCCAGCTTCTCCCATTCCCCTTCTGCCTGTACTGCTAGTGCTTTCCCCACCAAATTTATCTTTCATCTATTTTGTACATATTGTGTATATATAGTTATTTGCGTCTTTTCTTTTTAAGGACAGAGACCTTATTTTGGTTTTTATATAACACTGTAACTTAGAATGTCTGACACATAATAAGTACTTCATAAAGGATTTATTAACTGACTGACAATTATAATTTTTTTCCTCTTGGCCAATCCACTGAGTATGATGTGGCATTTCTGAATTGTTATAGTTTTCACTTCTCTAATAGTCATTTGGAGAATTTTTTCTTTAGACCATATATATAACGGGAACATCTTTAAGAACAGACTATTCCTCTTCTTTGACCATTATCTATTGGGAAATGGTTCTTGTTGTATGTGAATCGGCTTCTTAAGTGTTTTGGATAGCAAGGCTAGAGAAACAGTATGCAAAGATTTTTTTTTTCCTAGTTAATTCTACTTCCAATTTTGAACAACTAAACTTGTGATTTTAATTTTTTGTTTGTGCATAACTTTCACTTTAGAGATTTTTTCCCTAATCCTCAATTGATTTATTGTATTACTGTGGTGTATCTATGACTTGTTTAACTTAAATAACAAATTTATAGATGACCCTTGTCACCATGGTTATGAAATTTACTATATCATAATTCAAGAGCATATGAATAGTTCAGAATCCAGGTTTGTCAAAGTTGGTACTAGGATAACATGGGACAGGGTGGGATGGGAGTGATTCAGGGGTTTATCAAAGTGCACAATTAAGCTAGTCCCTTATGTCATTAAGACACTCAAAAGAGGAAAGCCAAAACAAAAATGATGTTCTAGAATCTAGAACAGAAAGGAGCAAAGGAAGAATGGTTCTTGAAAGACTGAGATAAAGGAGAGAAATTGAAGGATTATAGATTGTGATCAGAAAGAGGAATTGATATCATAATCACGAAGTGGTAGACCCAAGTGTGGATAATTAAATTAGAGTAAAAACAGCTTGAGTGAAAGGATATAACTAGTTGTGTAACTTACGTGTACTGCCATATGGGTCTCCAAAAATTTTTCTATTTACTTATTCTATGGGCAATAAGTATAAATTTCTTTTTAAAAACATGATCCCACAAATATTTAGTCTTAGTTTTGTGGGTTTTAATTATTTTTGTCAGTTTTCTGGGTTCGAAGCAGCATCTCAAGAATTGTGTTAATTTATATCTCTATTAGTGAGTGAACCCTTTTAAAATTTATCAGTCAAAACTTTTAACTACTTATCCACTATGCATTAAGAATTACCTTTATACAGTTATAAGATTTTCTTAGTGTTTTAGATAAGTCTTTTTCTACCATCTTTGCCAGAAATTTTTTTCCAGTTTATTTTTAAAAATTGTTTCTTTTGGTTATTCAGATTTTTT
The DNA here is from genome assembly GCA_023553655.1 of Myrmecobius fasciatus. Classification (NCBI taxonomy): domain Eukaryota; kingdom Metazoa; phylum Chordata; class Mammalia; order Dasyuromorphia; family Myrmecobiidae; genus Myrmecobius; species Myrmecobius fasciatus. Next base: position 184,637 of record JAJPUD010001894.1, read on the forward strand.
TAAAAAAAATTAAAACTGACTAAGCATATCTGTCTTGTAGATTTGTCGAATAGAAAGTCTAACCATTCCACATTTGAGTTGTATTGCTTCTTTTTCTTCTAAAAACTTAACCATCTGGCTTTAAGGAAGGAGTTCTAGATAGCCCAGTTTTAAATAGCTGAATAACAAAACATCTGTGTGTATGTGTGTGTATATCTTGTATTTTTAAGTCACTTTAAATGGAAATTTTTCAAAAACATGAAGTTTCATTTCACTGCTATCTAAAACAGCTAAATGAGCTTTATGATAGCAAGGAATTTGAAGCTTTTGTTAATTGCCATAATAGGGCATTCTGATTTAAGGTAACTTAGGCTGACTATTGTTGTTCAATCATTTTCAGTCATTTCTATTTCTTTGTGACCCTCATTTGTTTTTTGTTTTTGTTGTTTTTGCAAAGATTTAGGAGTGTTTTGCCATTCCTTTTCCAGTGCCTTTTATAGATGAAGGAACTGAGGCTAACAGTCAAGGTCCCACAGCTTTTCAGTCTGAAGCCAAATTTGAACTCTGGGCAGATGAGCTTTCTTGACTCTACAGCATACACTGCATCACCTAACTGCCCTACCTAAAAAGTGTCCAATAAAAGGAAATTTAAAGGAGTTGGCTAGGTAAATACTATTATACTTGGGCTCAAAATCTCCCTGCTTCTTAAACATAAATGTATAGAAGCTTGAGGATCACTAGATTGTTTCAGGTTCATTCAAAATGAAAACAAATTCTTTATATGTAGCTTATTTAACAAATTAGTGAAGTTTTTAGCACTTAAAAATGATTTTTCTTTTTTTTTTTTTTTTTTAAGAGCTGTGCCACACTCCACACTGAAATTCAGTTTCACTTTTGAACCATAAGTAAGTGTTCTAGTTGCCTGCACATCTTGCTAATTTCATATTGGCAAGCTGTTTTGTAGAATTTTAATTTCACTTGAATTCGACAGTGATTTTCTGAATGATGGATTAAAAGGACATGCGGTTTTTTATTTGCATAGGCATAATTTTCTTAGCCAAATTAAACAAATATTTATTTGCTCACTATATTCAAAATACTATGTGGGAGGGACACTTGTGCTGTGCTCTTAACTTCTGTTATTTTTGGTTTTTGAGAAGCACTTATCCATTTTATTCTACTTGAAAGTTGTTATATTATGGAATTATAAAAACCTATTTCCTGCTAAATAAGTCTTGAATATTTAATTCATCATTTGAATATCTACTTTTTACCTAATGCAATCCTAGGTGTTGTCAGATAATATAAAATTATCTTAAAATATAGATACCGCCCCTAAGATAGTGTAAAAGTTGAAAAAGTAAGATATAACATTCTGGAAAAATTGGGTAACTTATATGTGCATTGAGTATTGAGAGGCAACATGACAAAATCTTTAGAATAATAACTGTGTTTGAATCCCATCCCTGACATTTATTAGCTGTATAACCAAACTATGTGGCCAAGTCAGTTTGCCTTTAAAAATGGGGTAATGACACTATAATGCTTACACTGAACGATGATCCTGAGACTCCATTGAGATGATGTGTATATATAGAAAGTACTTTGTAAACTCCACAGTGCTGTGAAAATGTCAGCTTTTTATTTTGAGTAATTCTATTAGCCAGAGAAGAGAGAAATAGTATTAACTTACAAATACATCCCCCCAAAATTTCAGTCTTAAAGAATTAGAAAATTATAACTTGAGCATTATGTCCCTATCTGGTATAATGAAAAACAAGATAGCAAAATTACAATAATGACAAAAAGGCTCCATAACCTGGCTCTAGCCTCATAATCATTTTCTCTCATTCCTCCCCATCCCCTACTTCTAAAGGAACACTCAGTTGACTTGAATAATTTATATAATAAAAAACATTATAAAGACAAACAACTTTGAAAGCCTTAAGAATTTTGTCCTACCATGTGTACAGAAAACCAGTGCTGAGGCAGTGCTACTGACTTCCTGGCACACAAAGCAATCAAAATGCGTAATGAAACATGGCCACTATTTAAAAAAAAAAAAAAAAAAATTCTGAAATGTGCCCTTTCCACAGAGGAAGAAAATAAGCATTAATTAAAATGTTTACTATATGCCAGATCCTGCACTAAGTGCTTTACAAATATTATCTCATTTGATCCTCAGAGCAACCTTATGAAAATAGCCATGTGAGATAGATGCTATCATTAACCCCATTTTATAGTTGAGGAAACTGAGGCAGATAGATGTTAAGTGACTTGCCCAGGATCATAAAGCTTGTAAATATATAAGGCCACATTTGAATTCAGGTCTTCTTATTGATCCTTCATATCAACTAGCTGTGTGCAAATAGAAAAGGTGAGGCCTACTAACAAGAGCTTACTGGAAACTTTAAGAGCATCCTTTCTGGAGGAGAATAGTCAAATTATATTTCAGTATTATCAGGTACTTCCTCATTTATATGTTAACAATAAAGCGGGATTCATCTATTCAATAAACATTTAGCTCATATTCTGTACAAAGCACTGTGTTAGGGAGAAAGATAGCAAAGTTTACATGCTCTTCACTTTACCTGATTTAATGATATTTTTAATTTAATTTTTTTTCTGAACTTGACAGACAGCTCCAAAAGTAAACATTTTTCATTTACAAAATAGAGCATTCAGTATGCCTTTAAAAGTATGTAATAAAGGAGTAGCTAGGTGGCACAGTAGATAGAGCATCAGCCCTGAGCCAGGAAGACCTGAGTTCAAATCTGCTCTCAGACACTTAATACATCCTAACTCTGTGACTTTGGACAAGTCACTTAACCCCAATTGCCTCAGGGGAAAAAAAAGAGTATATAATAAATTCAGCATGTTGGTTTAAAAGCTCTTGTGTTTGTTTTGTTCAGAATTTCCTTCTATATGTTTTATTTTTAATTAAAAAATTTTTTTTCCGTTATCAAGCTTTTATTTTTTTCTCTCACTTTCTTCACCTTTCTGGGGACCAAAAAAACCAAAACAAAACCCCTCTTATAAAAATAAGCATAGTCAAGCAAAACAAATTGCCATATCGGTCTTATCCAGAAGCATACCTCTCATTTTGCATGTTAATCTATAGTTCTATATCAGGAGGTGTAGGTAGCAATAATCTTTCAAGGTCCCTGAATTGTTGTCATTTATTGTGTTGAATAAAGTTCTGAACTTTATCAAAATTGTTCGTTTTCTAATGCTATTGTGAATTTTGTTCTTGGTTCTGCTCTATACATGTCTTCCCAGATTTCATTAAAACCATCCTCTTCCCTGTTTGGTGTAGGACAATAGTATTCCTTTTCATTCATGTATGATAATTTGTTCAGCCATTCCTCCAGCTGATAGGTACCCCTTTGGTTTCTCATTCTTTGAACCACAAAAGGAGTTGCTTTGTATATTTTTAAGCATCCAGGGCTTTTTCCTTTCTTTGATTTCCTTGAGGTATTGCCCAATTATTAGAAGGTACCTACTTGGTAGTATTTTTAGGCCAAAGGGTATGTGCTAATTAATAACCTGAGGCATAGTTCCAAGTTGTTTTGCAGACTGGCTATACCAGTTCACAGACCCATTGAGAATGTATTAGTGTTGTTTTCCAAGAAACCCTCTAACATTTTTTTTTCTTATCAACTTTATCAGTCTGTTAGATGTGAGGTAGAACCCCAGATTTGCTTCAATTTTCATTTCTGTAGTGTGATTTGGAACATTTTTCATATGACTACATGCAGCTTGGATTTCCTTCTTGCAGAACAGTTCATATTCTTTGACCATTTATCAATTTGAAGAATCTTTCTTATTCTTAAAATTGAAATCAGTTGTTTTAAGTATCTCAGAAATGAGACATTTATCAGAGAATTTGCTGTGAAGATTTTTTTCTAGTACTTTACCTCCTAACTTCATTTGGTTTATTTATGCAAAAACATTTTAATTTTATTTCCCTTCACATTATTAAATGTTTTCCTTTTTTGTACCCCTCTCCTCCATATCTAGAAGAAGAGAGGAATAGAACAAGACTATACTTCAGCATTGATGCTTTATGTTGGAGGTAAATAAATTCCACTCCCTATCCCCTCTTTTGTTCCCCTCAACCAGACCCAAACATAAGAATTATAGTCAATGCAATGATCAACTCTAATTCCAGAGGAAGAGTGCTGAAGGATGCTATATATTTCTGACAGAGAGGTGCTTAAGATGCAGAATGAGGCATACATTTCTTGGACATGGCCAGTGTGAAAATTTGTTTCACTTGATTAGTTTGCAGGGGTGGGAGTAAAGTAAAAAGGTATTTATTATTTTTTTTTTAACTTTAAAAAAAAATCAGTTGAATGAAAGGAGAAAGAAGGTAGATTAGATTTGCCAGAAGAAAAGAGCGTATTGGAAGCACAGAAGAGAACAGAAGGCCAAAAGAAAACGGCAAAAAACAAGACACATTTAAAAGGAAAAATGTTTAGTATATTATTTACTTAAAATGAAAAAGCAAGCTGTACATAATATTCACATTTTCATGTATAATCAATTCTTTTTCTTTTCTATTTTGTATATAAAGTATTCATTTTATTTGTTGTATTTTAAAATAATAAATTTTTTTAAAAGCTCAAAAGCATATATGCCTTTTCAAAAACATCTTAGTCAATTATTAGCATTTATTAAGCTGCTACTATATGCCAGGCACTGTGCTAAATGCCAAGGATACAAAGAAAAGCAAAAAATAGCCTTGAGGAGCTACCTTCTAATGCCTTTTTCAGGTATCTTGACCACATTTGCAGAATCCCTCTTAACTATTACTGCTAATCAGAGAGTTTATCAGAGGGAAAATTGTGTGAAAAGGAAATTAATTACATTTTAAAGTGTGAAAATTGTAGGGGAGAAACAATAAATAGTTCTGTTTTACTTGGTTATTTCATACAAATAAATAATAGCAGTCAACTACTGGAAATATTATCTAGATATCTAAAACTTTGAAATTGTCAGTATAGGAAATATGATAAAGCTAGTTATTTGTGAATTTAATCATATAAATTGGATCATAGACATATGTAAAGAAATTTTTAGGACATTAATAACTTTTTTGACTGTTGCATGTGATTTTATTCTATATAAATTATTTAAAAAATTCAAGTGGAGCAAATGTTTTTAATACTCTACTTTCTATGAAGTCTTTTTTTCTTTTTTGGGAGGTTGGGGATCAGTTGTTTTTTTGGGGGGAAAGTACAAGTCTTATTAACATTGAATACAATTCTACATACTGTTAAAAATCACATAAAAGGTTTTAGCAAGGCACACTAAATATTATGTCACTGAAGTACCACTGACCCATTTTGTTTGGGAGCGGGGTACAAGGACATTGCTTTTGATCTTTGGGATACAGAATTTACCAAGTGTCAGATAATCTTCCCTTTTCTGTTCCTGTGTTTGGGTGAACTAGGCCATTGTGAGTCAAATTGATCTTACTGTACTTATATGTTGTTGCCATAGTAATTTTACTCCATATGAGAACAGCATAAGAGTTCAATGTGAGTGAACAAGGGGGGGGGAAGCTTCTTTTAATATATATTTTATTTGGCAATATTTCACATTTTTGGAAATACCTATATCAGCAAAGAGAATTTATACATACATTGTTTATCAATACTTTCTAGTAATGCCTTAATTAAAATTATAACAATATTTTATAGTTAATTGTTTTGTTGTTTGACCTTCTCTTAGTTTGATACAGTTTTTCCATATCTACTTTTCCAAAAAATGAATCTTGTGGCCCCCAGATATTTAATGCTTGAGGAAACTTTAATAGTTTATAACATTAACCAATTTAATGCCCATTCCAAGCTTTTCTTTTTTATTAGCCTGTAAGACTTGTTAAATTTTATTTCAGTAATACCAAACAACATTTTGTGGGAAATTATGATTTCTAGAACATCAACCTCAAAATGTTGGGGATGCTTCATTCTTTCTTTCATCATTCTATCTTTTTATTTATTTATTCATTTATTTATTTTTAATGCACATTGATTTATGAATCATATTAGGAGAGAAAAATCAGAAAAAGGAAAAACCATGGAAAGGGTGAGGGGAATGGGGGGGGGAGTTAACATAGCATGTGTTGATTTATATTCAATCTCCATAGTTCTTTTCTGGATGTAAACGGCATTTTCTGTCTGATGTATATATTGGGATCTATTGAACTAGGACCATGAGTTTTAGTTGCTTATTTGCTGTGTTCAGCTAGACTGAACACTCTTTTCACCTCAGTGAGACTGACCTTTCTTGAAGTTTTTCCAATCTTATCTTGAACGAGAGAATGGTTTCATTCCATCAGATGCTGTTCTGAAGCTTGTTTTCATGTGGTTTTCGAGGGAAACTGGGAGAGCTCAAGCAATTTCCTGGCTTCACTCCGCCATCTTGGCTTCTCATTATACTATCTTGAATGTGCTTACTGAGACCATTTTTTGACTCATTTTAAATGTTATTCTGCCTTTTATATGTATGTGTATATTGTTTTCCCCTAAATACATGTTAAAACAAATTTTTAAATTTTTTTAAAGGTTCCAAGTTCTGTCCCTCTCTCCTTTGTCCCTTTAGCTCCTTTCTAAAGTGCAATCATGTAAAAGATTTTCATATTAGTCATTTTTGTACAAGAAGACTCAAAAGAAAAAGAGTGAAAGTGAAAATAAGCATGTTTCAGGCTGTATTCAAACAGTATTAGTTCTTTTTCTGGATAGTATGCTTCATCATTAGTCCTTTGGAATTGTCTTGCTGTTACTGCTGTGTACTGTGTATGATGCTCTCCTGTTTCTGCTTGCTTCACTTTGTATCAGTTCAGGTATGTCTTTCCAGGTTTTTCTAAAATTATCCTTCTCATCTTTTCTTATTATAGGTATGGTAATAGTTTATCACAAATCATATACCACAGTTTGTTTAGCCATTTCCCAATTGATGAGCATCCTTTTCAATTTCTAATTCTTAGCCATTATAAAAAGAGCTTTTATAAATATTTTTGCATACTTCTGATGTAAAAATATTTCAATTGCATATATCTCTTGTTACAAAAGGAATACTAAGGGCAGCTAGGTGGCGCAGTGGTTAGAGCACCAGCCCTGAAGTCAGGAAGACCTGAGTTCAAATCTGGTCTCAGACACTTCCTAGCTGTGTGACCCTGGGCAAGTCACTTAACCCCAATTGCCTCTGCAAAAAGCAAAAAAAAAAACAAAAACAAAAACAAAAGGAATACTAAGCATAATGTCTCTTTTGATTCTGTATCTTCTGCCATGTTGGGAAGATAGCTGATCAAGATTCAAAAGCTTAATATGATTATAATCAATAACTAATATTTTGTAAAATGGTTCAATGGCTTGCCTCTGTTTTACACCAAAGACCTCAAGTCATGGAATAGTTTTCTTTTTGTAGGTTTTGCATAGTTTAAAAAGAAAGAAAGAAAGAAAGAAAGGAGCAGGTAGGTGGTGCAGTGGATAGAGCACCAGCCCTTAAGTCAAAAGGACATGAGTTCAAATCTGGCCTTAGATACTTAACAGTTCCTAGTTGTGTGACCCTGTACAAATCACTTAACCCCAATTGCCTCAGGGAAAAAAAAGAAGAAAATAGCATAAATGTCATAGGACAACATAACTGGTTTTGAAGCTGAAGTACTGGGAACAGCTTGATTAATTGTAAATTTGGTTAATTGTTTGCTTGGCTGGTTGTCCTTTATTCTTGAAAATTCTCTTACTATGTCAGAGTCAAGTTACAGTGTATCCTACTATGGCTAATCAACCAGCTTAGAATGCTCTACCACAGATTGGCACAAATAGTCTATGTGAATATTTTGGTTGGATTATTTAAATTTGCACATCTCACATTTCTTTTGAACTACCTCATTTATGCTTTGCTCATGGAACATAACACCTTCTTTGATGTTGGCATGACATCCTGTACAGTCCTGTACTAGTGTCTTCTATGTCACACAATTAATTTCACAGTTCTTCAAAGAGACCTTTAGAGTGTCCTTGTGTCATTCCTTCTGACCCTGCTGTGAATGCTTGCCTTGTGTGAGTTCTCTATAAAATAGACTTTTAGACAAGCATATGTTTGGCATTCAGACAATGTGGCCAGTCCAATGGGAGCTGCAACAATCCCTCCTCTTCTGAAAGTCTAGGTGCAAGATAACAAAATTAAACATCCTTGAAAGATAAGCTTGGTGGTGTGGTATAAAGCTATTAGACTACATTCCCTTATCATCACACACAATCCCCCAAAGTCAGTTAAATTCCTTGAGGCAAGAATAGATTAGTGATTCAAAGGAGAGCTGGATTTTTGAACTCTACCCATTCATTACAGGCCATCTGAATCTATGAATTAAATTTTTGTGTATAATTACACCACTAGCTTATCAGAACTAAAATCTGAATTTGTTTAATGTTTTCAAGAAATGAAGAAAGAGTAATAATGAGAGATGTCAGTCAATTAAAACCACTTCTAATATTTTAAATGAAGTAGATTCCAACTTAGACATTTTGTATATTAATAAAGGCTGATGAATTATGCTGTCTATATTAGTATTTTTAAAGCTTTTGGAGACTTAGTTTCCATACATTTTCATTTTTAGTATATGAAACTAGTCAAGTTCAAAAATCATCCTTATTGGATTTCCAGCTGTAAAGTGGCAGCTCCCATTGTGAAACATCTGAACCATGAACAGTTAAGAAGACACAAGAACAGTGGTAGGTTGTTCTCTAAAAAGAAAACTCTGTAAATGTACATATGTGCTAAAGCTATATGTTAAAGTTTTGTGGCATTTTTTGTTATCTAAGGTCTTATCATTTAATTTTTCCTATGTATACATCTAAGTAATCTAGTTCTATAAAGAAGTCTATTTAAAAAATAAAAACAAAACCCACCCACCCCCACAAATTGCTCTATTTAGTTTTCAAAGACTAACAAGAGCTTATTTTTAAAATGCCCATTACCCCTCATTTATTTCAATCTGAATCCTAGGAAGCCTTCTTTGATTCATTATGTGATAAAATGGAAGAATCACACTCGTAAGAATTGCTTCTTTGGGGTAGTAGAATTTACAATTCCACTACAATTGCAAATTGTAAAACAATCTTTATTAGGCAGCCAAGTGGGCCTGGAGTCCAGAAGATCAGAGTTAAAATACACTTCACTTGTCTGAGCAAGTTACTTAACTTCTATCTTTCTCAGTTTCCTTTTCTGTTAAATAAGGATATTAACACCTATATCATGAGTTAACCTCTATCTGTAAAGCACTCAACACTGTGCCTGGGACATATTAAGCACATAACAAATGCTTATTCTCTTGCCTTTTCCCCCTTTACCTGGGTAGGATGATTTTGTTTTTAAAAGATTAAGACTTACGAAAAAAAAAAATGCTGCAGAAAAATTTCTTTTAATAATGATTGTTTTAGTTCTTTATTCAAATTGAAAACATAAGGAATAAGTGTATTTTCACACAGTGGAAGAAATCTTTAATTGTAGAATAGTTATATATCATGTTTTCCCATATGAGCTGTTGGAGAATATCATCCACTCCACTGGATCAGAAAAATTATAATTCTTCATGGCCCTATTTGGAGTGTTCTTGGCAAAGATACTGGAGTGGTTTGCTATTTCATTCTCCAACTCATTTTATAGATGAGGAAACTGAAGGAAACAGGGTTAAGGTGAATTTGAATTTGTCTCTCTAACTTGAGGCCTAGTACTCAATCCACTATGGCACATTACTTTGATAGATTGAAGAGCTTAGATACCTTCCATCTCTAAATCTTACAGTATAAGATTTAGAATTTTGATAAAAAACTGTGTTCACTTACGTTATCTCAGCAGCAGTAAGATTATCTAGTATTTCCCCCCAAAAGGCAGTTATCTGTAGCAAATTATGTTTGAGTAGATATGTATATGGCTCCCCATTCTTCACAATAGTCTACAAAAAGATGTTATCTTTATATTAAAGTATCTAGAAAATAACCAGAATTTATTTATAATTCACTTTGGTCCATTCTTTTTTTAAATAGAGTGGAGTGAATTCTTAGTTATTAGAATCAGGTAAGATTTAAACCTTATGGTTTTTGGAATTTTTTGTTTTTTATAAGGCTAGAATTTTAATTAATCTTTTATGAATCTATTTTGAAGGAAATGCTTTAGCAAATGAGTAAGTCTTAGACCAAGGATCATGAGAAACAGATAAAATAAATTGATTTGATTTTGTTTTGGGGAGATAAAGTGTGGGTAAAGAGATTCATCATGGTGCTGAAGTTCCATGGAGTGTGGGGGAGGGGGACCGTTTCAAAGCTAAGGAATTGAGAAATTTAATTTTGATAGTGAAAAGGATAAAAGCCAACCAAGCAAGATCAACATATATTTTATACTTTATATATCGTCAATTTCCTTAGATGGCCACTAGAACTTTAGAATCTCTCACAATTGCTGTTTCAACTTTTCCCCTCTGTACAATTACTTCTGACTGTGGGACTGCTTGGGATTTCGTTACCTCTATATTAATCTGGGACTAATCCTCCATGGACCAGACCTAACTGTGATAACATTAAACCTAGTGATGTCAAACTCAAATAGAAGTGGAGGCCACTAAACTGTTAATAAGAAACCTTGCAGGTCACATAATAACCTAGAAAACCACACATTTATAGATTTCTATTTTTATAAACACATTACTGTTGTTCTGGCCACATTCAGGAATTTTGTGGGCTTTATGTGGATCGTGGGGTTGCATGTTTGACACCTCTGCTCTAAATTCCTCTTTTCAGTAGATGACCCTACCTTCTCCTTGATTTGGAAAAAAAAATAGAGATTATTGTAAGCTTCCTCATTTCTCCTATTATTTAACTCAGTACCTTTTTGTCATCTTCCTTTTTGTTATTGGGTTGTTTTGTTTTTGTTTTTGTTTTGCTTTGTTTTTGCTCCCATCTCTTTTCTAACCATTTTTTTCTTCATTTCATTTCATTTCTTGTGCCTTGAACTCTGTCATCTATTATTCATTCATTCCACTTTTCCTCACCACCACCATCTTCAGTCTTTCCCCATCTGTAAATGCTTTCCCTGCCATTTTTCAACATGTTCATTTCTCCTGTACCATTATTTAAAACATACCACCCTTTTTTTATTCTTTTTTTTTTTACTAAAGCTTTTTATTTGTATAACATATATATGGGTAGTTCCCCAACATTGATCTTTTACAAAGCTTTCCATTACAAATTTTACCCCCAGTCCCCTCCCCTCCCCTAGATGGCAGGAAGTCCACTACATGTTAATAATGTTGAAATGCTTGAGAAGTTATGCAAGAAAAATCCTATCTACAAGAAAAAAAAAAAGAATCAGAGAAAGGCAACACAATGCAAGCAAATGTCAATAGAGATCATGAAAATGTTACGTTGTGGTCCATATTTCATTTCCCTCTCTCTGGGTGAAAAACATACCACCCTTTTTTTAAACATGCCTTTTAAACTAAATAGCATATTTTGCTTCCTTTCCACTATTTTTCTGCCTTCATAAAAATTTTATATTCTAATATCTATTTTATGTATATTCCCTTCTGTTACTGTTTCATAATCTCTATAGAGTTCTATAATTTCTTAATTTTTCTAAAACTCTGTTTCTAGTAATAATAATTATGTATATTATATATATATATATATAATTATAATGTAGTTTCTTTAACTTTTCCATTAAATATTTTAAGTTTAGCTGAGAAATAAGTTTTCCTTCTAGCCTCTTATTTAATTCTGTGTATCTTTATGTATATTTGTTTGAATGATGTATTGTTGAAATTTGCTTTTTATTCCAGATGGCTGGAATATAGAGCATCAGGTCTGGAATCAGAAAGACTCACCTTCTTGAGTTCAGATCTGGCCTCAGACACTTACTAGCTGTGTGACCCTGAGCAAGTCACTTAATCCTGTTTGTCTCATTTTCTTCATCTGTAAAAATGAGCTAAGAAAGAAATGGCAAGCCATTCCAGTATCTTTGCCACAAAAACCCCAAATGGGATCATGAAGAGCTAGATATGACTGAAAAACATTTTCTAATTCATTTAACTACCTTCTTCCATTTCATGGAGAAATTTATCCCATTTACATTCATTTATGACCATTAATTGTACATTTCCCTGATCCTATTCTCTTCTGTCTTTTCCTTTCTTTGTTCCCTATTCTTTGTTAATCATACTCCCTTCTAATTATTGAGTTTCATTTATCTTTTTATTTTTATTTTTTGGATTTTTGGATTTGTAACTTAAATTTGCTATTCACCTCTGGTCTTTTGTCAGGAATGCATGAAAGTTTTCTGTTTGATGGGAGGTTTATTTTTTTTTCTCCTTAGGATTATATTTATTTTGGGAGGCGATAAGTTATTTGTGATTTTAAGTGTACATTCCTTTAAAGTGTTAGCTGCTAGCTCTTGTATGGTCTTTATTGTGGTTCTAAAGTACTTTCTTTCTGACTGCTTGCAATATTTTTTTTTTCCTTTGACCAGAAAATTGTATATTGGTTATATGTTCCTTGAAATTTTTATTTTGAGGTTTTTTTCAGGAGCATTTTGGATTCTTAGTATTTTTATTTTTTCTCTCTTCTAATATATCTGCAGAGTTTTCTTTTATGAATTTCTTGAATGATTTCTTGTGATAATCAGTTTTCCCACCCCCCAGCCCCTGGCATATTTAGATAATACAGTGACTCTTTTAACATATCTCTCCTTTTTTTTTTTTTTTTCCAGGTTAGTTGTTTTGAAATGAGATAACTTTAAAAAATGTTTTTTGTATCTTTGTACTTTGTATTAATAGTTCTTTTATTTCATGGAATCATTAATTCCTGCTAGTATAATTTCAAGGCATGCTGTTATATGGATAATGCTAACTTGTTAACTCCTTTTCCAGTCTCTACTCAATAATTCTCATTTCTTTTTCAGTTCATTCTTTTGTTGCCCTCATTTCATTTCCTAAGTCCCCATCCTCCTTGATTTAAGTACACTTAATTGGAGAGGGAAATCCCAGTGATACAGCCACTAGCCTCTAACTTCTTGGGGATGTTAAAAAGGATGTCAAGGAAGAAAGGAAGACTCTGGGAATTATAATAATAGAACTATAGGGCCTGGCCTGAGAGCAGAATTGGGTACTTTGGGAGCCAGAATAGGAAATTGCTTATTCATTCTCAGATATTTGTACCCAGGGCCAAAGCCTCCCTAGTTACAGTTCTTTCTTTTCCTGTCTCCTGGGGGGGGGGGGGGGAGGCGGATTAGAGCTCTTCATTTATCAGTGAGTTCAAGAATGTTATTAACTTACAAAAAGAAGTTTTAAAAAATTGTTACCAGAAAATAGGTACTAGCCCATAAAGCTTTCACATAGCAGAGCAGTGTCCATATTTTCCTATTTTATTCAAACATTTTTCTTATATGACTTATATTTTAAAAGACTAAAAAGAATTAACTGCTGTGTATTGTAATTTGCACACAAAGATGATATGAATTGTCCATTTGACTAATCCTATTGGGGGATGTATGGTAAAATTAAAAGACATAGATTTTGCATTAGGAGAAAAAGAAATATGTACTTTGAAGTAAATGTTTGAATTACTTCTATTACATCTTTGGAGTAAGATTTTTTTTCCATAGACACATAACTGAAATTACAAGGAAGTAAAGAGAGCTTAGTTAAAGCTTTAGTCCATCAGAAACTTTTAATTTTCTCAGCTGTATGACTGAATTTAAAGATAATTCATGTTTTTATATTCAAAATCCTTGTAGCTAAATAAACAAGATTAAACATGAAATGTCCTGAGTTCTTTGTTCTAGAAATTAGAAAGACCTACTATTGTGAAATGAAATAGCAGATCTTCTTAATTGTTTTAAAAATCAGTCAATAACCATTTATAGACTGCCTACTTAGTTTTTTACATTGAACAAATATGTGTATATGAAGATTATTAGCTCACAAAAGTTTATCCCATTTGAATTGATTTACCTAAGAAAATCCTCATTTGATTATTAGTGGTATAAGAAAACATACTATAACTTGTATGCTTTATACACTGTCACAAAAGTCTTAGGGAAATTTTAAGTGTTATTAATTTGGGACTTTACTAGCTTTAAAACAGCATTTTAAGAAAATCTTGGCATGAAGAAATTTTAATAAATATCATCAGCATTATAACAGAGAATACTGTAGTAACAGTGTGTTCAAAAGACTGGAGTTTGAACACTTTCCAAAATTGAATTCCAATTAGTATTTCTCCCTGGAGTTATACAGTTTGTTATAAAAACAAAATGTAAATATTATGCATTAAACAAAGAGAATGTGAAGTCAGTTTCAATTATAGGCATTTATTAACTAGTCCATATATGACTATCTGTTTCTAAATTTTTTATATAATTATTACTAGAACATAATCATGTATATTTAAACATTCATAATATTATTTAATCATACTATGATTCTTCAGAAGGGAAACATTACTATTTTTATTAAATTAGAATAAAAATATTGAAGGAAAAAGCAGAGGATTTTATTCATTAACTTTTTTTTTTTAATTTTTAGAAAAAAAATCCCTGAAACATTACCTTCTTTGACTGTTGAACTTTTCTACAAAGACTAAATTAAGTGTTACTCCATAGGATCTCCCCTCATATCTGAACCTCCCCTTGGGATTTTTAGTGGGCTACGAGCCCAGTGTAAATCAGTACATTACAACTTTGCAGCCAGTATGATTTTTAGCTTATATTGGCAGACATTGTCTCTAGAATGTTAGAAGTAATAATTAACACTGTACTTTATCCAGATCAGATATATCTAGCATGATCAATTCTGGATACTTTTTTTTTTTTTTTTGCTTTTTGCTGAGGCAGTTGGGGTTAAGTGACTTGCCCAGGGTCACACAGCTAGGGAATGTTGTGTCTGAGACCAGATTTGAACTCAGGTCCTCCTGACTTCAGGGCTGGTGCTCTATCCACTGTGCCACCTAGCTGCCCCTCTGGATACCATTTTTAGGAAGGGCATTGACAATCTACAAAGGGTTTTGTTTTTTTAATCTAAGATTGGAAGGAATATCAGAGGTCATGTAATCTAGCACCTCTCTGAGCAGAAGTTCTTCATGGAACAGTCCTAAAAATCTATTCATTTGTTTCTTTCTATCCTTTTGTTCCCTGTGACTTTTCAAAGTTTGTTTATAATTCAGTAATCATATCCACAAAACTGGGGATGTAGATGCTAGTTTTTGAGTACACCAAGATGTAGTTCATTCAAAGCAAATATCTTGAATTCTTTGAGGCTAGCAGGATACCCTCCAACCATCAATTCTGGTTTTGTTCACTTTGCAACTTCACTTTTGTTCACTTTCCTAGTTTGAAACTTAAAAAAAAAAACCTGTGTGTGTGTGTGTATGTATGTACATTTGAAAATTATGAATAGTCTTTGTGAAAAGGATATCATTAAACAGAAGAATATTGGTAGATATTCAATATTTATTATTATTAGCATTATGTTAAATGTATTCTTATTTTCACAGTTTAATGGAATTGCTTCTAATAAAAAAAAGTTGCAACTTATTCTTTGTGGCAATAAAGTTCAAAAATAGCAATTGAGCCATGAGATTTTATTAATGCCATTTGAATTTTATAAAATTGTTCATTTCAGAGAATTATCAATATTTGACAGCAGCCAATTATATTGTCACATAATAGACCCAAGTTCATACATAAATGGTAGTTTACCACAGAGAGGCATATTTTTGGTTTCTCTTTTCCTATTCCTTTCTTTCTCACACACCATAATCACTTCCAGGTATTTTGGATGTGCCAGAGCCACAAAGAGCAATTTGTAGAATTAAAAAAAAATGATAACATTATAGAATTAAAATAAGTAGTTATTCAAAGAATACTATCAGTTAAATTGTATTTTGAATATTTGGAATATTTTTCCACTATCCCTTAGGGAAAGTTTTAGCAATAGCTATTGGTTTCATTTTGTCTAGAAATTATGCTATTCAATACCTAATCTTAAAAATGGTTTATATTCAGAGTTTGTTATCATCATAGGATTGTTAAATATGTTTTTTATGTTTTAGGTCATTTTAGCAGAATGACTTCCCTTTTAACATTGTTATTATACATGTTGGACTTGAGTTTTCTCTTTGAGAACTAATTTAAGCTTTTGAAAATTCATCAGTAAGAGAACTCATTCCTTGTATGCTCCGCAAGACAACATAATTTAAAGCAGCATGCTTCAAATTATGACTCATAGAATTTATTTACCCAACAAAGGTTACTGGTAGACCTTGTTATTTTCCCCTCTTCCCAGTTAAAATGATCTTACATAATTGATGCATAGTTATCACTTCATGAAGGTCAAAAAGAAGATAATTCATTTAAATATTAAAACCACACTTCCTATTCAGGAAGCCCAAGATCTGATTGTACCTTCACTTCTAACTGACCACATAACTTGAATTTTATATTTAAAAAAAAAATAGTTTGCCATTGCTTAATTTTCTTTAAAATATTCTCAAATCATGATCCAAATATATATCTGGCTCAAAGACAAATTATATTTCACATGTAGTAGTCAATATAAAATCATTCAGGCAAATAATTTTAAAGTATTATTTAGCTAAATTTCATGAATCCACCATCACAGTTATTCTCTGAATTTTTTTCTGAAACCACCCTGACATTAATAGACATTAACATTATGTGAAACTGTTCTTATGGGTAAGAAAAAAAAAAAAGACTAGCATAAATTCTAAAAATAAAAAATAGTCTTTTTTTAGTCAAAGCTTTTAATTCTTTTGTGGCTTATTAATTTCTCATCCTTTGTAAAATGTCATGTTCCACATATAACAAATGCCATGGCAATGTATTTTTGGTGCTTATTTTTAAGTTTGAAAAAGAAATGAAATTATTCCATAGTTTGAAACTAGATACTCAGAATTATGTTCCTTGAAGTTGATCCAGAAGTAGTATCATAAAACTTTCAAAAGATTTCCTTATTTATTTCCTTTTTATTCGTCATTGGATTTCCTGTTATTTATAAAGGATTCAGTTTACTAGCTAAAAATGAGATCATAGTGAGCCAAAACTTAATTTGTTAAACCCTAAGAATATGTATAGAAATATAGTAATTATAATGTATTATTTTAATCTCTATGTATGTCGAGGATAACTGCCAGCTGATGACAATTTTTTTCCATCACATATGAAACTATATGAATTAATATAAGTTGATAATTTCCACTCACAGCTATTGATATTTTAAGCTCCAAATGCTGTTTTCTACAGGGTATATTTGGGTAATATTGATGTTTCTAAGAAATTGAAGCTGTAGCTGTCATTGGATTCAAATATTGGTTATATCACTATGGAACCAACTCAATCATTATAATTTCATAACATTCAATTTTTGTTGTTTTGTTCTTTTTCTTCCTATTTACATTGTATAGTCATCATATGTGTTCTTTTCCTGGGTGTGCTTCAATTTTCATCAGTTCACATGTCTTTTGTTGTTGTAATCATCACTTTTTTTTTATTCATCACATTCATAGTTTTATATATAACATTATTATTCCATTGCTTTCTGACCTTTTGAGCCATTTCCTCATCAGTGAACATATATTTGGTTTCTTCTGGTCAGTGAATATCTATTTGGTTACTTCTCTGCTACTAAAGAAAATACTGCCATAAATATTTTGCTGCATGTAGAACCTTTTTCAAAAGAAATCATTCATTGCCTCATTTGACTAGTGGTTGAATCTCTCAATGAAAAATAGAGATGTTTTACTCATTTTCTTAGCATAATTTCAAATTGCTTACCGGAATGGTCCAATTCACACCTTCAGCAGCAGTGTGCATTGGTTTGTATTTCTTTTCATTATTCCCACATTCCTGTCTTCTGTCATTTTTCACCAATTTTCCATGTGTGCACTGCAGCTTTAGAGTTGTTTTGGTTTGCATTTAATTTGTTAGTGATTTAGAGAATTCTTTTTTGTAGTTAAATTTTTCCTTTTTTTCCTTTTTAGAACTTAGTGTTCAAATACAGAGAGACAGATTTTACCTCATTAGATATTTCTGAAGTTTGCTGAATTAGTTATCTTTGATTAGAATGTGGTTCTTAAAAGATATAGGATCACAATGGATGAGTAGTCAAGCTCAAGGATAGAAATGGCATTGTATATAATAGAAAAAGTATACTTACAAAGAAATCTAGGAATCTGAGAAGAAAATAAGGGAAGGAACATTTGAGTACATATCAGCAGAAGTATACACAGAAACAATATTGTCATCAGATTATATCCTATTAATACCTGGATAAAGTCAATAGAAGAAGAGTTTAAAGTTTAAAGGCCATAAATCTGGTGCAGAAACATGATATTGTTAGTGATAGATGTCTTAGGTTATCTGGATCTCTCCTAGAGCTCTATATCAAAAGAAAAAACAACTAGTTATTTCCTGATTTGCCTTAATGATAATTTTAACCTTGTATAAGAGGAGGAACTAACAGTGGAAACTGTTCTAAACTTGGTTCTCACCAAGGAGAAACTGTATGCTGAAGTAGTAGAAGTACTGGGAATCTTGGGGAGAGGGCTGAGTGTCTAGTCCATCTTAGTATTTGAGATGTAAGAGGAGAGGAAAGACTAGTATGACATGCAGCCTAGGGTTAGGTGCAGCAAATTTCAAATAAAGGATAGACAGACTTCCATGGCTTTATACTCTGTAGAGCAAGTCAGTATATTGGAAATTAAGAATGAAATTCTGAAGACTCAAAAGAGAAAATCTAGATGAAGAAGAGATGCTTTTCCAACAAGATTGAGGCTGTATGTGGAGGTTATCAATTGACATATTTTTGAAATGCATTAATAGAATATGGAAGCAAGGGAAGGTAACAACATGGTTTATCAATAGTCTTCTAAAAATAGTTCAGAAATGTAAGAGCTCAGAATGAGTGGAAGCTGACAATGCTAATAACAACAAAATTGTGGGGAAGAATGAGTGTTAAGATTTTAGCTAGATGGGGGAAATAGCTGCCTTAAGTTGGATTGAATGAGTATTGTGATGAAAAGACATAAAAATTCAACTTGTATTTTGCTTTCATTTTCAGGAAAATGAGCTTTTAGATCAGAAACAGTAGGACAGAAATGAATAATAGGGAGTTGATGCCCCAGCTAAGTTTGGAAGATAGTAAGAGAACAACCAGCTAATCTTTACTGTGTCCAGATCTATTGGGCCCATACAAACTACATATCAGCGCAAAGAACTAGCAGATTGCTAAATCATCCAGAGAAGGAAGCAGTGGTCACATAGACTCAAGTTCAGCTTCATCAAATATAGGTCATGCCTACCAGCCTCCATCCTGGAGAACTGATGATTCAGCATTGCTCACTCCTTTCAATAAAGAGGTGAGGGGCGGGTAGGGGAGTGTTAATATTTATATGAAATGTTATCCATTCACATCAGATTTAGCAAGAGCCACTAACTAGTCTTCCTTCTGTATTCTTTATGCTTAGCTCGACTAAAAAAAAAAAAGACCCATTGTATTTTCTTCTTGAATTTTTTGATCACCACTCACTCGGGTGCTCTTCCTTGATCATTGTTGAACCAGCTAAAGAACGAATGTCACTGACCAAGCCATCAGGTCTTATTGAGATCTCAGGCTCAGGTCATTACAGTCTAAGAGTATAGTTGGAAAAGGCCCTTTGGGGGCCCTTAGGATCAACCCAGAGTTCCCTAATAATGGGGGTAAGGGTTAGAATTATCTTTATTAAAAAAAAAAAAGTGAGCAGTTATCCAAGGTATGTGAACATTTGAGTGTTACCATAAAATTAAAATTAATCTGACATAAAATAATTCATATAATTATTTCATGGCAACTGTACAAGCATAAAATAGCATACATAAATGACACTGAGCACTTTTAGATATGTTCTGCATCTGATTTCTCAAGATCTTGGGAATTTTTTTAAGGTGGAAGAAGGGAAAGAGGAATAAGCCTTTTTACAGTGCCAACTATGACCGTCACAGTGCTTTACAAATATTCTCATTTGATTCCCCCAACACCCTCTTCTAGGTAGGTAGTGTTAATTATCCCTTTTTTGCAATTAAGGAAACTGAGGCAACCAGAAGTTAGGTCATTTGCCCAAGGTCACACAGATTCTAAGTATATGAGTATGTATTGTCTCAGCTGTCCACTACTAGTACTCCATTTCTTACAGGATAAAATACAAACTCTGCTTGGAATTTAAAGTTCCTGATAATATAGTTAGCCAGCTTTATATCACATTTACCATCTGCCTTCAGTGAACTATACAAAGTATGCCACTAGCTATTTCTTCCCTCCCTCCCAAAATCAATATTATCTCATATTCTTTTCATTTGTATAGGCCATTCCTTTCTGCCTAGAAATCATTCTCTTCTCAGCCTTTATGAATCTTTATTTTTCATTCAGGGCTCAAATATTAATTCTTCCAACTCAGTTCTCTTTGTATTGTACTCATTTACACACATTTCATGTTAATTAGCCTCTCAAAGGTAGGATTGCTTTCAACTTTGCCTTTATATCTTCAGTGACTTGCAAACAGTAAATGTTTAATAAATGTTCTTAAATTGAAGTTGGGAAAATAACCCCCTTGGCATGTTAATAGGAATGATGTTTGGGGTAGATACCTCTCAAATTATAGGAAAGGGCTTCACATTTGGAGTCAAGAGGACTCAAGTTTGAATGCTATGTCTTCTGTGTGGCACTTTATTACTTTGGACACGTCTTATTTCCTCACCTATGAAATATGATTCGACAACTCTGTGAGATGCTATTACTAATTTTACTTATGTCAAAGAAATTGAAACTTAAGAGTATGTGACTTGCTCAGTGTCATGCAGTTAATAACTATTCTTGACTCCAAGTCCAGCAGTCAATCCACTTGGGTCACCTCTTGGGTTAAATGATTTGCTTAAGATCTCAGACCTCATAAGTATCAGTATGTCACAACTGATTTTTGAACTACAAATTACTATCCATTCTGCCTTTTAATTAAATTTAATTATACATCTCAAATACAAGGAATATTATGTGTGTGTGTATATGCATATTTATCTATAAATGCATATATGTATGTATACACATTTTCTTCGGCAGATTGTCTTTTTTTTTTAATTATACTTTTTTATTTTCAAAATGTATGCATGGATAATTTTCAACATTCACCCCTACAAGACCCTGTGTTCTAATTTTCCCTCCCTTCCCCTTAGCCCTCCCCAAGTTGGCAAGTGATCTAATATATATTAAATATGTACAATTCATTTCTACAAATATCATGCTGCACTGGAAAAATCAAATCAAAAAGGAAAAAACAAAATGCAAGCAAACAAAAACAGTGAAAATACTATGTTGTGATCCAACTATTCAGTTCCTACTATCCTCTCTGGGTGCAGATGGCTTTCCTCACCACAAGACGTTTGGAACTGACTTGAATCATCTTGTTGTTGACGAGACCATATCCATCAAAATTGATCATCATTTATTTTTGTTGTTGCTGTGTATAATGATCTTCTCCTTCTGCTCATTTCACTTAGTATCGGTTCATGTCTCAAGTCTCTCCAGGCTTCTCTGAAATCATCCTGTTGATTATTTCTTATAGAACAATAATATTCCATAACATTCATATACTACATTTGTTCAGCCATTCTCCAATTAATGGGCATCCATTCAGTATCCAGTTTGTAGCCACTACAAAAGGGCTGCCACAAACATTTTTGCACATGTGTTGGGTCCCTTTTTTCCTTTATGATCTCTTTAGAATACAAGCCCAGTTTTTCTACTGTTCTACTGTTTAGCAGGTTTTCTTTTCCAATTTTGTTTTGATGGTCTCTTAAAATTCTGTGTTATCTATCTAAGCCAATCCTTCCCATGTTAGAGATCCACAAAAACAGTTTCACAGAGATTGTATTTGCCAAAAGTTATATAACTAATTAGGAGCAAAGCTGAGGTTAGTCCAGGTAGTATGATGTAGGGAAAAACCTAGGTTCTAAACCCAATCCTACCATGAACTCAGTAACTTCAGCATCTAATCATAGATCTTGAAACCTTTTCTAGTAGATTTCTAAGCAAGCTGTCACTAAGGCTTTCCATTTATTTTCTAGGTCTCCCTTTCAAGGGGAGAGCTTTAGCCAATAAAAGCACATTGATACTGTCCTTCCTCTTGGGGAATTTACTTTATTTTATTTTTTCACTTTCTTTACATAATTTTACTCAGTAGTATAGGGATTACTGCCATATAATACTGCTTATGACAACATTGACTCAGGATTTTAAAAATTATCATTTTCTGATCTATAGGTATTTATTATGAATATAATAATTAAAAATCTGAAAACAGAAGCAAACGTTTTTCCCTTTCAAAATATTTGGGTGGATTGTTAACTTAAATTGCTGTAAATTAGTTTCTTTCCATTACACTTATATTAAGCACAAATGAAAGATCTTAGGAGTGGAGAAGTATACCTGTTGGCTTTTTGTTTAATCCTATTAAGTCAGATAACATAAAAAGACCTGCATTTGGGCTGTTGTCTTTCTAGTTTTTAGCCAGAGTAATTGTTTATCTAATTATCGAATTAATGAGATTTTTCTTCCAAAAAGCTGAGAGCTTTCTAACACAGGACCTCATTATTTTTCATAGCATTTCTATAAAGAAAATGATGAATATTTATTCCATTTTAAAAGATGAGACCCTGCAGTCTCCCAGAATAAATTTTTAAAAAAAGTATTGCTCAAGGTCATACAATGAATAAATAGTAATAAATTTCATTTATAATGAAACCCAAATCTCCTGAGTCCTTTTTTCATATTAAGCGAGCTAATTTCATACTTAAAATTGAGACTGTTGGCACTAGAGGAGATCTCAGAAAG
This sequence comes from Myrmecobius fasciatus, assembly GCA_023553655.1. Classification (NCBI taxonomy): domain Eukaryota; kingdom Metazoa; phylum Chordata; class Mammalia; order Dasyuromorphia; family Myrmecobiidae; genus Myrmecobius; species Myrmecobius fasciatus. The sequence goes on from JAJPUD010001894.1 coordinate 207,555, forward strand.
TCATCTAGACCCGTGATATCAAATTCAAATTGAAAGGGAGAGCACTAAATTATACATAAGGATCTCTTAATAACTTAGAACATAGATA
>JAJPUD010001894.1:208042-221905 GCA_023553655.1 Myrmecobius fasciatus
CTACAACCTTGCACCGTGGTAGGTATAGCAAACACTTGGTGAATATTTAGGGATTCAAGAAGACATTTTTTACAAAATCCTAATTTATGCAGAAATAGCACCATTGAATTGTCATTGACCTTAGGCTGGATGAATGACACAAGGGTGAATGGTTTGCAGCTTTTAAATCACAAGTAATGCATTCCCAAGACGTGGCATAGATCTCTCTGGAGACGTTTAAATTAGGTTAATACCGAGCAAGTGATAAAGATCTTAATCAGACTATTAATTTTCCAATGTGTTGAAATAAAGTGTTTCCTATCATAGGTTGTTGTGTATGCTAGAAGGGGTTAATAATGAGCCTGACCTTGAACATGCAATTCATTTAGACAAATATTTGAATACTACATGCAGAATAATGTGCCAGATACCATGGTATCCCAAAGGCCAGTCACTTCCTAAAAAAGATAATTTGGGTACCTGCTTTTTCTCTTAGTAATATCTTTTTAAGTTATTTTTTAAGTTATTAATTTGAAAAGAGAAAACATACTCTCTTGTTTCCATAACATGAGAAGCAGCTATCATTCTTGACTAAGTGAGTTGGAAAATATCTAATTGGAACTATTTTCTGCTAAATTACAAAGGCAGACACTATGTTGTTGTGTATAAAAGTTTCTATAAACAATGCAGGGGATTTATAATTCCCAGAGTGTGATGGGGTAGAGGAATGCTTATGTGTTATATGGGGGAGGGTAAGGTTTATTAATGATATAATTTGGTTTGGCCTGTAGAAAAAAAAAAGTTGGTTACATTTGGCCAAAAAAAAAAAAATTGATCCTCAGGCATGTGAGCCATTAAATCCTTCAAGTGTGCTTAGCATCCATATGTTACTCTGATCACCACAACATGACAGGTGAAAAATGTGCAAGAATAATCTATCTAATTCTAAAGTTTTTAAGTAAGATTGAGGATTACAATACATTCTTTTTTGTATCTGGTTCAGTATTGACTCTAGACATGGGAATGTCACAATTGCCTTTTGATATTCATTGTTTTACTGTTTTTGCACAAGATGTTTATTTCCTTCCCGCTTTGGTTTAAACCTGTTTCTTCTTGGCCAATCATAAAGCAATTAATCAATATCTCTAATGTAAATTAAATTTACATTTAGATTTAAAGCACTAATGAGTTATTAGTCTTCTTTCTTGTAAGGTAAACAACTCTAATCCCTTTGTAAATCTGCTCATAGAACTTTGCTTTTTTTTTTTTTTTGGTGGTTCTTTTTTCCCCTACTCTTCTAAAACTCTTTTAAGTCATCAGCAAATCTGGACTCAGTAGTGTCAGAATCTGAATAATTTTCAGGATGCATTCAAAGCCTACATATATACATTTTTACTAAAGCGAGCTGATTTATCATTTTGTAACCTTTTTAATATTATTTCATTGATGATTCATAGTTTTTGCTTAACAAAAATTATTGACCTTTTTGCTTTACTTTTATGTCCATCCAATCCTTCTGTCTCCCATATGTTATACAATTGAATTTTGATTCCTTACTTATACTTGTCAATATTGCATTTCATTGTTTTTGTAAACTACCTAATTTCTTAGCAAGACTGTAAATTTGATTTCTCTCTTTAGGAGTATTAACAATCTCCCAAATTTTCAATATCTAGGACATCAATATGAGGTTGAAGAGAATAAACTTGAGAATATTTTGCTGTACTTACCAATCCCCAGACTGACACTCATTCTGTCCTGCACAACCCTTTGGTTTTGTCCTTTAAGGTAATTTCTCATATACATTTGCTCGCCAAAAAGAATGCCAGGATGAATTGAATTAAAATCTTTCATCAAACACTTAATAGCTATGTCACCCTGGATAAGTCTGCCTCAGTTTCCTCATCTCTAAAATGGGAAATAATAATAGCACCTATTTACCAGGGTTGTAGTGAGGATAAAACAAGGTGATATTGGTACAAATCTTAAAGGGCTATATAAATGTTAGCTGTTATTATGATGATGATGTAGAATTGAAAGTAAAACAGAATGAGAACTCTTATACACTTAATGCTCAACATTGAAGAAATGTCATCATGAAAGCTGGCAAGCACTTTTTTTTTTTAAGTTTGTAAAGATACAATCAGAAAAAATCCTAGGAAATAAATATTTTACTACCACCGTGAGGAGTATTAGCTGGAGTATTAAAACCATTTTGTTATTCAAAATAATATAAATATAAATAAAATAGTATTTTGTGTTTTAAAGTGATTTACAAACATTAGACATTCAGTATAGTTCTGATACTATACTGTCAAGGTCAAGAGACTTGCCCAGGGCCATACAACTAATGAGTGTCAAGAATCTGAGGCCAAATTTGAACTCAGGTATACCTGACAGGGCAAGTAATTTATCCTCTGTACTACCCAGCTGCTCGAAAGTATATTAATTTTGAAAATAAAGTAATAAATTCTACTGAGTTGTTTAAGAGAAAAACAGCCCTTTTATAGAGTATGTGAAAATGGAATTTGGTTTATTATTGTCATTTTCAAATTAGCTAATACTTAAAAAAAACTTAGAAGTTATCTAGCCCAACTCCTTTTTTTTGTCAGATGAAAAAATTGAGACTCAGTGACTTGCCCAAGGTCACATAGGTACTAAATCACAGCATTGGATTTCCATTGATTCATTTATTTCTTCATTTTTAGGAGCATTTATTATCTTTACTCAAAGAAGAATTTTTAAATAAAAAATAAAATTCTTATAACATATGGTTAACCCAGATACATATTCTTATGTTAGCCATTTCTAAAAATATTTATCTCACTGTACATTTTAATTACGTATATAATTTTTCTGTCAGGAAGTAGATATTGTGATTCATCATTAGGCCTCTGGATTCATGGTTTACCACTACAGTGATCAGAGATTTGATGTTTGCCAAATTTGTTTTTCCTCTGTAATGTTTGTGTCATTACATAAATTGGTCCCCAAGTTCTGTTTGCCTTTATTTTGTATCAGATCATAGCAGTCTTCCCAGTTTCCCTTCTCATTTCTTATAGTGATATCCCATTAGATTGATATACTATGTTATATTTAGCCATTCTTTAATAGTAGGGTACCACTTCAGTTTCTAGTTTTTGGCAATTTTTTTTTAAGTGCTGTAAATATTTTTACACATAGGTTCTTTTTCTCTTTCTTTGATCCCTTTAGAGAATGGGCCTTATAATCAGTCAAAGGGTATTTGTGAGCCAGTGAAACCAGCCCCCAGAATGTATGTATGCTAAAACTTAACTGATAGGGCACTGCCCCCACCCTTCATGCTTGCTGGCTGTGGCACTGTTACAGTTAAGTTTCCTGGGTCCTTGCCTCTCATTCCTTATTAAGCAATTCAAAGAACAATCTGATCTCACTGATCCAGGCTGGCTTCATTGCCTTACTTCACAGATGACAAGGCAGTGTTTTCAGAATGGCCATTTTTGTCTGCTCTAAATTGAAGCATCAGTGCCTTACAAGTCTTGGATCAGGGTTCAGATCTAGGTGCATGTCCAAGCCACCAACCTGTTGGTGGAACTAGGAACAGTGAAGATTATACAGCTATGCCATTCCCCACTGGCATCTGTTCTCCTGTAAATGCCATTTCTGTGCAGCACTGTTCTTTGAGAACAGCTTCCCCTTTGTCTTGCTTGTATATACTAATTGATAACTTTGAAGGCTTGCTTCCAAATTGCTTTTTAGAATGTCTGAACCAATTCATAGCATCCTTGTGCCTATTACCCACAATCCCTCTAACATTTGTCATTTTCCTTTTTTGTCATCTTTGCCAGTCTGATAGGTATGATAGAACCTCAGAGTTGCTTTAACATACATTTCTCTAATTATTAGTGATTGGAAGCATTTTTCATATGTTGTTTATATCTTTGATTTTTCCTTTGAAAATTGACTGCTCAGGGGCAGCTAGGTGGCACAGTGGATCGAGCACCAGCCCTAAAGTCAGGAGGACCTGAGTTGAAATCTGGTCTCAGACACTTACATACACTTCCTAGCTGTGTGACCTTGGGCAAGTCACTTAACCCCAGTTGCCTGGGGGGGGGGGGATTGACTGCTCATCTCCTTTGAATTATGGATTGAGGAATAGCTCTTAGTCTTGAAATCTTTATCAGAGAATTTTTGCGTGAATATCTTCCCCCTAGTAACCTGTTTCCCTTTTAATTTTAACTGCATTAGATTTTTTTTTATACAAAAACTTTTTAATTTTATATAATCAAAATTGTTCTGGTTTATCATCTTGGATCCTCTGTTGTTTGTTTAGTCATAAACTTTCTTTTTTTTGTAATTTTTTAAAATTTTATTTTATTTGCATAACATATGTGTGGGTAATTCTTCAACAATAACCCTTACATAGCTTTCTGTTACAAATTTTTCCCCCCAACTCCCCACCCCTCCCCTAAATGGCAGGATATCCACTACATGTTAATTATGTTAAAATATTGGCAAATCGAATATATGTATACATATTTCCAAACTTATCATTGTTAGTCATAAACTTTCACAAATTTGAACAGTAATTACATTCTTGCTCCTCTAATTTGCTCATGTCACCTTATAAGTCTTATGTTGTATATTAAAATAAACCTATAATGTGAATAGTTTGAACTAATTTCTCTAAGTATTCATTTGACCTTCTTTGCTGTTCATGGAACTTTCAAAAGTCTTCTCCAGTACCACAATTCAAAAGCATTGATTCTGTAGTTCTCAGATTTCCTTATAGTGTTACCTCTTACAGCTATATATTGCTTCTGGAAAAATTGTTACTTTGACTTATATGTACCTTTTGTCAGCAAGGTGATATCACTGCTTTTTAGTATGCTACTCAGATTCATCATAGCTTTCCTTCCAAGCAATAAGCGTCTTTTAATTCCTTGGCTGCAGTTGGCATGTGCAGTGATCTTTAAACCCAGGAATAGAAAATCTGACACTGCTTCCATTTTTTTTTCTCCCTCTGTTTGCCAAGAAATGATAGTACCAGCTGCCAGCATCTTAATTTTTTTGATGTTAAGTTTCAACCTAGCTTTTATACTATCTTCTTTCATCAAGAGACTTCTTAATTCCTCTTCACTTTCTGCCGTAAGGGTGGTATCTGCCTATCTGAGGTTGTTTATATTTCTTCCAGCAATCTTAAAAGCCACCAGCTTTTGTTTTATTATCTAGCCTGGCATTTCACATGATATGCTCTGCATATAAGTTAAATGAAACAACAATATACATCACATCTTACTTCTTTCCAATCTGAAACCAGTCAGTAGTTCCATGTTGAGTTCTAAGTGTTGCTTCTTAGCCTACATACAAGTTCCTTAGAAGACAAGATGATCTGATATTCTCATCTCTTTGAAAACTTGCCACATTTTGTCGTGAGCCACATAATCAAAAAACTTTGGTGTAATCAATGAAGCAAAAGTAGATACAGGAAATACTGATACAGGCTATTCACTGGAAGGTCAAATACTGAAGCTGAAGTTTAAATACTTTGTTGACATGAGAAGGCAGGACTCTGGAAAAGACCCTGATATTGGGAAAAGGAGACAGAGGATGGGATGGATCGGTAGTGTCATGTAACAATGACTATGAACTTGGACAAACTTCAAGAGAGAGGCTAGAAGAGCCTGGTATGTAATGGTACATGTGGTCACAAAGAATACTATGTGGCTTTGGGTAAGCCACTTCCCCACATCAATTATTACTACTCACTTCAGCTTTTTCACTATAACATGAAAGGTCCTAGTTATGAGATAATCTGTAACATCTCTGATTTTGTGAGAAAGGCCATGTGACACAGAGAAAAGTTAACTGAACTGGGAGTCACCAAAACTGCATTTGAAATTCAGCTCTGCTAGAGAACAATTTGGCAGAAATAAAATATAGAACAATATCTCACATTGTATATTGTTGCAGAGCAAGATAGTACCTGGACACAAGGACATCAAAAAACCAATATTCAAATTCAGTTATTCTGACTCTAAACCTAGTGTTCTTTCTGTTATACCACATTGTCTTCCTAATTTACATACAAGAATATATTTGTGAACAAGTGAATAGGAATAAAAACATTTAACCAAAATTGTTCTTCCTTATGGGGAGAAACTTCAGATGTTTTAAATAGGAAATTGGTTTGGTTTTTTTTATCATATTCAATACTGACACTTTTAGAAATATTTGCTAGGAAAATGAATAATCTCATTTGTTCTCATATTAATAACTTTTTAACCTTTTTTGTATCTTGGATCCTCTAGCAAACTTGGCAAAGCTCTTCTCACAATAACATTTTTAAATATATAAAATAAAATATGTAGGATTACAAAAGACACTAATAATATTGAAAAATAGTTATCAAAATATTTTAAGTAAGTTTTCAGATCCCACCCCTCTATATGAAGTTTCTTGTTTCACTCAAATGATATGTGTATATATAAGACTTTAATTGGTAACATAATATTCTGGATTCTTTCTGTAATAAATTATATGATTGCCTTATCAGTGAACAAAAATCATTGCCAAAAGATAAAGCTTGGCAGGGGGCAAGGCAAAAGGAGGAAAGGGAAGGGAGGGAAAAGAAATGAAAAAAAACCTATGATGGAAAATGGAACAACCTCTTTTTAAACCTTGTTTTGACCTATTTTTAAAACCTATTTTTACTGTAATCTAAAACAGAAAAATAATCCCTTTTTAAATGGCCTTTTTTTTTAGAGTAGAATTATTTCTCACATTTATGGATACCTAGTACTAAAAATGTTTTACTTTAGACTTAGTACATTAACTATCAAGACTTTTAATTTATTAACGTTATAGAGTCAGTTGACATATTGCTGAAGGAATTGAGCTATATTCATAATGATATTCTCAATATAGATATAAACAGAATACAAAGAAGTTGCAGCTAAAATGGAAAAATAATTCACATGTGAATAAAAAATTTAGTGTTAAGCTTTGTGTTGAAAAACAACAGGAAATTTTATTTCATGAAATACCTGATTATCTTTCTATTCTTTCACTATTCATGTAAGCAATTGAGGCTTGCTATTATCAAGATAAATAGAACTTAAGACATCAACATTCTTTGCAAAGAAGCTAAAGAAGTCCTCTGAAGAAACCAATAAAATCATAGGGTCATAGATGTGAAGCTGAATAGGCTCTTGGAACCCCATCTAATCCAACCTCACCATTTTATAGACATAGAAACTAAGGCCCAGGGAATTTCATTGACTTGCTCTCAAAGCAAGGCCCTGAAACAAAGTCTAGAAATATTTTCTTATAACTTTAATGCAGAAGTTTACAAAGGACAGCATAGTGAAAATCATGTTGGGGAAAAAAAAAAGCCAATGATCACTCACAAGTTTTGCATTTCAGTGCCATAATATTCCCAAGAACAGTTGATATGGAGATAAGCACCATGCGCATCTCCAAAACCCCAAAATGGACAATTTCTTGACTAATAAGCAAACAAGGATCTGTGAGTGTGTCTGTGTAAAATGTTCATTTCATAAGAAACTATGAGCATTCCAATTATAGCTGGTTAGAACAAAAGGTAAACATCAGATTTGAAAAGGCAAAAAATGAGAGTGCATTATATACCATTTCAGCTGCTCTAATTTAGACTCAACATTAAAAGATACAAAGAGGTGGACTAATCTACTGATTAAATTCAGGTTCCATCAAAGCAGTTATTACTCTCCTACCGTAGACAATAATCACACCAATCATATACATGTCCAGGATCAAATATAAAATCCTCTGTTTCACTTTTAAAACTCTTGTCACCTAACCCGTCCTACCTTTCCAGTCTTCTAGGTATTAGGGATGCAAAGACCAAAATGAAACAATCCCTGCCTTTTGAGAGTTTGCATTCTACTAGGATGAGACCATATGCCCACTAATAAGTCAATACAAAATACTGCTAAGTCAATACAGAGAAATTTCAAGAGAGAAAGCACATTAGCACAGGCAAGTGGGAGTGTGTGGGGGTAAGGGAAAGAATCAGAAGAGACATTGTGCCTTTACCTGTGCTTAGAGGAAACTTGGAATGCTACCTATCAGAGACAAGGAGATCACGTTTTGTGGGCATGTCAGCTCCTTGGCCAAAGCACGAGTCAGGAAGCAGAATGTCAAGTGTTGATAATAGGCACTGGGTGTGTTTGACTCAAAAATAGAAGTCTTTGAAGGAAAATGATATGAAAAAAGAATGGAAAAAGTAAATGGGAGCCAAATTGTGAAAAACGTTTGGTTTTTGTTACTTTTTGAAATTTTAAATAGATTTTTGATTTCTTTGTGTTTTATATTGCCTATGTTTCCCCTTGAATTTCTTTCCTCTCCCTTTCAGAGAACCAACCCTTTGTAACAAAGGATATTTTTCCAAAAATGGAGATGAGGAAAAAGCTCAGCAAAACCAATCAAAACATCCAAAAATATTTAATGATAGGTACAATATTCTATACCAGTAGGTCCCCACCTCTCTAAGAAGATGCTTTTTCATATCCTTCTTTAGAACCAAGGTTGTTCTTTGTAATGTTGAAATATTCCATTTTTATTGTTTGGGGGTTGTTTTAGTCAACATTTGTGACTGTTGTAGTATTATTTTCCTGTCTACTTAATTCATTTTGCATCATTATAATTAGAATTCAGAGGCATGCCCATCAGTTGGGGTATAGCTAAACAAGCTCTGATTGTAATGGAATATTATTGTGCTATAAGAAATGACAAGCAAGATGATTTCAAAAAAGCCTGGAAAGACTTAAATGAATTGATACTGAGTGGAGTGAACAGAAACAGGAGAATATTGTACACTGTAACTAATATTTTTCAATAAAGAACTGTGAATGACAGCTATTCTCAGTAAAACAATCTGTGTGTGTGTGTGTGTATTTTTGAAATTTTAAATAGATTTTTGACTTCTTAGTTTTTTATATTATCTATATTTCCCCTTGAATTTCTCTCCTCTCCTTTTCGGAGAACCCAACTATATATGTATATATAAAGAGAAAGATCCAAGATAATCCCAAAGGAGCAGTGAAACATACTCTCCACCATATTATCCAATTGATTTAATATAAACTAATGCATGCTGTTTTATCTGATTGCTTATTGTCTCAGGGAGAGGGGAGAAGAGGGAATGATAGATAGCATTTGGAATGCAAAACTTTAAATAAAAATATTTTTTAATTGGGAGAGAGAAAAAAAAAAGGAAGCTTTATCCTAAGTTGCCTGAAGAATGACAAGGTTTTCAAGCACAGAAATTCTTCTTTTTTAAAATTTTTTTATTTACAAAACATGAGTGATTTTTCTACATTGACCTTTGCAAAAAATTTTTTGTTCCAAATTTTTCCCCTCATTGCCCCCTCTCCCATCCCTAGATGACAGGTAGTCTAATATATGTTAAATATGTTAAATTATATGACATCTAATATGTATACATATCTATACAGTTATCTTACTGCACAAGAAAAATCAGATCTAGAAAGAGGAAAAAAAAAAACCAAGAAGAAGGAAAGCAAAATGCAAGCAAATATTCACAGAAAACATTAAAATGCTGTGTTGTGGTCCACACTTAGTTTCCACAGGCCTTTCTCTGAATGTGTATGACTATCTTCATTGCTGAACAATAGGAACTGGTTTGAATCGCCTCATTGTTGAAGAGAGCCATGTCCATCAGAATTGATCATCGTATAGTCTTGTTGCTGTGCATAATGATCTTTTGGTTCTGCTCATTTCCCTTAGCATCAGTTCACGTAGGTCTCTCCAGGCCTCTCTGAAATCATCCTGCTGGCCATTTCTTACAGAACAATAATATTCCATAACATTCACATACCATAATTTATTCAGCCACTCCCCAATTGATGGACATCCACTCAGTTTCCAGTTTTTAGCCACTACAAAAAGGGCTGCCACAAACATTCTTGCACATGTGGGGCCCTTTCCCTCCTCTAAGATCTCTTTGGGATATAGGCCCAATAGAAACACTGCTGGGTCAAAGGGTATGCACAGTTTGATAACTCTTTGAGCATAGTTCCAGATTGTTCTCCAGGATCTGTTCATAGTTCCACCAACAATGTATCAATGTCCCAGTTTTCCCACATCTCCTCCAACATTCGTCATTATCTTTTGATGACATCTTAGTCAATCTGACAGGTGTGTAGTGGTATCTCAGAGTTGTGTTAATTTGCATTTCTCTGATCAGTAGTGATTTGGAGCACCTTTTCACATGACTAGAAATAGTTTCAATTTCATCATCTGAAAATTGTCTTTTCATAGCTTTTGACCAGTTATCAATTGGAGAATGCCTTGAATTCTTATATATTTGAGTCAATTCTCTATATATTTTAGAAATGAGGCCTTTACCTTTGAATGTAAAAATGTTTTCCCAGTTTATTGCTTCTCTTCTAATCTTGTCTGCATTTGTTTTGTTTAACTTTTTAACTTGATATAGTCAAAATTATCTATTTTGTGATTAATGATCTCTAGTTCTTCTTTGGTCACAAATTCCTTCCTCCTCCACAGATCTGAGAGGTAAACCATCCTACGTTCTTCTAATTTATTTATAATATCATTCTTTATGTTTAGATCATGAATCCATTTCGACCTTATCTTACGTTGTTAGGTGTGGGTCAATGCCTAGTTTCTTCCATACTAGTTTCCAATTTTCCCAGCAGTTTTTGTCAAATAGAAGCACAGAAATTCTTTAGGCTAGATCATTTGCTAGATGGTTTGTGGTCAGCAAAGCTGAAGGAAAAGATCTCACTGTTTAAAATCACAGATTTTGGAGTATTATTAAAACTGACACAATATTTTTTCTTCTTAATTCACAGATTTTTTAAAGTAACTTTACATTTAAAAGTACAAGTTTTGTGATGCAATGCTAGTGCACACTTGTAATCTCACTTATCCTTAAATGTATTTACAGAGGCCACAAGCGGAAGCTGAATGAGGACGATGCTGCCAGTGAATCTAGTAAAGAGTCCAGTAATGAAGATGAGGAGGGAAGCAGCTCAGAGGCAGATGAAATGGCAGCTGCACTTGAAGCCGAGTTGAATGACTTCATGTGACGTCTGGAAGGGAGGAGGATTTGTAATTATGTTTTATTTCTTGTAACAGATCACAGACTTCAAATGAGCCCCATATGGTAGCACTCGGGTTTTTTTTTTCTTCCCTCTAAGCCAATATGTATATTTTGTAAATCAGCACAAAAAGGCGACACATTATTTTACACAATCAGAAATAGGTGTTTTTAAGGTGTTTTACTACAGTCAAAGTATACTTTTTTTAAATAGCAAAAGTGTTAAAAGGGGAATTAGTGTGCAATGCCAAAGAAGTGTTGAATTTTACAGAATATATAATAGGAGGAGGGTTTGTGATTTATTGATACATTGCAGGATTTTTTTTTCTTTAAATACCACAGCACATGATTTGGGGTAAAAGATTTCAGGGGAACAGACAAGAAAAGAGGAATGATGTAGTTAGAATCTGATGACCTAGTCATGCTTTTTCACAGCTAAAGCCATCAAAAATATAAAAGGGATTTTAAAATGCAAAACAATTTATATTTGTATAGAAACTGAAAATGTGATATGCAGGCTTCATGAACTCTGCACTTGACATCCACGTCACTTGCTTCTGAAAGAATACATAATGATCAAATTTCCTATTTTTAAGTTACTTTCTGAAATAGTTGGGCTCTTTATAAGACTATTGTTTAAATTTTAAACTTTGCTTCTGTGTAACCTGGAATTTTAGCACAGTGTATGTGCTCTGCCATCCTGTACTGCCATAAGGAACTTATTCACGCATTTGTTTTCTTCATAAAAGGAATGAGTGCTAGTTTATCTTAGGATTTTATTTCTTTGGCTGAGAGATCTGATGTAAAGTTTTTGTATATTCTATTTCATATTTGACCCACCAAACAGATTTTTCTTTCATTTAATAAAGATTCATTTTGTAAATTTCCTTCTCTTTTGTGAATTGAAGTAAGTAGTGTGTGCATTTTATGAAGTTTCTTTGATTAGATGCAATTCATCTATTACTTCAAAATTAACTATTTAGAATGGTCTGCTTTTCTTCAGAGTAGCAAATCATTCTTGCTAAAAACTTGTCTTGCTCTGTGTAGATGTATTTGGTCACAAAGCTAATATAGATAATTGAACTGCTTCACTGAAAAAAAAAGTTTGTTACCAAAAATTATTTTTTAAAGATTTCACAGTCTTTCCACTTACTTTTTAATGGGGTAGCTTACTTCAAGATACCTAAAAATTTCAGAGAATGACTGATAGTTGGATTTTTGAAAGTATCTAAAGATGTTGGAAGCAGAACAAAATTCAGCAACTTTAAAGAGCTTAATAGGTTTTCTGAACAAGAAGAGTATGCTATAAGTTTTGCCTGATAATCACAACACATTTTCCCCCCAACATCAGAAAACAATCTTGCACATATTACACTTTTATTAATAGTTTCAAAGAAACTTCAAATTTGTTTATTTGTTCTATATCTTTTTCTTGATGGTCAGTATTATCCTTATCTATCATGAGACAAAATTGGCTAATAGATCTTTTCCAATTTTTTTAGACCCATTACAAATTTTCAAAGTCTTAAATTACTAAGAGTCATTTTTGAATAGCACTTTCCCCAAAGTTGGAACTAGTATTATATTTCATATTTACTCAAATGTATGAGAATATTTTACCTGTTGTCTTACCTCCTGACTTGAAAGGTAATAGACTTACGGGAGAGACAGATAAAGACAGAGAAAGAGGTGGGGGAGAGGAAGGAAGAGAGAGGGAAGGAAAGAGGGGGAGAAAGAGGTTTGGAAATGTTCACACAGGAATTTGTTTTGCTTGACAAGGCATATTTTGTTACAAGAGTTTCAATAAGGAAAGGGAGGAGGATTAAGTTAAAAAAAATGCTGGGAGTCACAGAACCTGAGGTCAAGGTCCAACTCTGCCATTCCACTACTTGTATGGCCATGGATAAGTCCCTTAACTTCCATTTTCTGATTTGTAATAAGAAGATAGGTCTAGCCCTAAATTTTTGATTCCATTACAAGTCCCTTATTGTTCTAAATCTGTGGCCCTTCTACTATTATAAATTCCATTGTATTATCATAATGACCCTTTCTTTTTAAGTTTTTTTTTCCTCAGAAAATCCACATTGTATACTAGAAATATTGTGTTGTTTTTTAAACATTTTGTGTATATCATTACAGTACAACCTATCCTTTTCTAATTTGTTACATAATATACTCATCTTTTCCAGTCATACATGTTTTAGGAGTTCTTGTGGTAATTTTCAACCATGAATCATTGGTAATATGTCATAGTCTACTTCTGCCCTCTTTGTGACTTTCCATTGCCCTTTGAATCACCTGCAATTATGACTCTATTGAGATTGTGATATTTTATAATTCAAAAACATATAGCAACAGGAGTAATTTTATTGAAAAGATGGCTATTTTGCAACAAAGAACTTAGTCATCTGATGATGGTGCACCATAGTCCCTCAGTAGAATCCAGCCAAATTGCCACCAGCTGTTCAACTTTGGGTCCAGCCTCTCTATCTATATAGAAGCCAAGACAGGAAACCTGTTGACTTAGAGTACCAGTAAATAAGCTGGGGCAATATGTGTTTTTAATCTATATTTGGACATGAATGGTTAGGTCAGTCTCTTGAATGATTGTATTTCAGTGAGAAATCCCTGTAATGTTTCAGAGTCTGATGCAATCAGAATAAAGGTATCAACAGGCAGTCCTGAATAAGATGAAAAAGACAAGGCAGAAATAGAATCTTTCACAGAACAGAGGTTCTTGACCAGTGGTATGTGAATAGATATCAGGAAGTTTATAAAGT
>JAJPUD010001894.1:221915-233362 GCA_023553655.1 Myrmecobius fasciatus
CACACACACACACACACACACACACACACACACACACACACCTTCTACCATAGAGGAAGTCTATGAACTAAGAACAAGATGGGCTGTTAACCCTAACTTTGGCTGCCAACTCATTCATGAAAGTTAATTCTTTTTTTAAATGGAACTGTAAGTGATAAATTTACTTTGCATACAGTATGATAATTTTAAAATTATTGGAATGCCACAATAAGAAATTACTGATAATTCAGATCTTGAGCTGTAATTTGCTGTCATTAAATATACTGAAGCCATTTACCCTTGAGGCAAAGAACATATTTAAATTTTAAGTTGGCATTCTGAATTCATTTGAACACAAGCAATTTCAATTTCCTACAAAAAATTAACTTCATAAGTTTGTTTCATTCTTGTGAACAATTTATTTTCATGTTAGCCATCAGTAAAACATTTTTAGGAAAAGTAAAAAGAATGGTAGCCAAAATAGAATTAAAAATGTAGGCAAAACACAATTTGGCAGAATCGAAGCCTTTTTCTGAAAAGATCATTTCTAGAAGTTTTGTTCTAAATTTGGTTATCACTTTGAATTCCTTTCCCCATGACCTTACTTTTTTTTTCCCCTTGATTTTCTACACATTCCTAAAGGGAAAAGCCCGGAAAGGACCTCAGGAGAAATATTTATTTCTTAATATTTTCAATTTAATTAGAAGGTTTTTAATATGCTTCCACATTCCCATTCCAAACTAAGGATTTTTTGTATCAAGTATCTCATTTATTAAAAATGAAAAAAAGGCAAATATTTGGGAAAGATTAGTGACTAAACAAGAATTAATAAGGATATGGGTGAATTTAATTAATTTCCCAAGCTAATGTTAGTGCTGATATAGGTAAATTCAAGGAGTGGATACATAAATAAGGTCTCAAAGACTCATTGCTCTTTCACATGATGAATCTAAGGCAGTTTCCTAATGTAAAATTATGGGAATTTTTTTTAACCACTAGAGGGCATTATTTAATATTCACTGCGATCTAAGAGAAATTTAATGAAAATACATTTTCAAAGATTTATTTATTTATTTTTAGGAGTCTTAAAAAATGCTCTCTCCTTCCTACTCCCTTCTCCACCCGAGAAGCCAAGTAATATATCAATTATATATACAGAACATTTCCCTACTAGCCATATTCAATTAACACTCAGATCTGAATCAGGTCACTCTGTAGGTAGATAGCATTTTGATTATGAGTCCTTTGGAACTACCTTGGATCAGAATAGCCACATATTTCACAGTTGATCATCATTACAATACTGCTTTATTTGCATAACGATCTGGTGGTTTTCACTTCAGTTCACTTTGTATCAATTCATATAGGTCTTGCCATGTTCTTCTGAAACACTCCATTTATCACTTCTTATGGCACAGTAGTATTCCATTACATTCATATATCACAATTTGTTCAGCCATTCTCCAATTGATGAGCACCTTCTTGATTCCCAGTTCTTTGCCTCCACAAAAAACTGTTACAATTACATTTGCACATTTACTTAAGTCCTTTTCCTTTTTCTTTGATCAAAGAATTACCCCCCCCCAAAAAAGGCTGTTTTTTTTGTTTTTCTTTTTTTTACTGCTAATGAAAAGAGTTGCATTGATGCTCCATGATTTAACTTACTCTAGAATATGTAAATCTGGGAAGTGGGATTTTAATTTATTTAAAAATTATCAAAAAGGACTAGTAAAGTATACTTTAGGTTTGTTTTTTTTTCCCTGAGGCAATTGGGGTTAAATGAACTTGCCCAGGGTCAGTTTTTTTTTTTTTAATTCTGTTTTTGAAATAAACTTATCCTTTAAGAAGAATTTGCCTTTGTTCCCCCTACCCTTGGGAATATTTGCTGCTCCTTGGTCAGCTGGACCTTTTCTGTCCATTATAGATATCATTGCCAATTTATTTCTCAGTGAAAAGAAATCCAAGTTTATCCTAGAAGCTTTGATGTGGTTACTAAACTCAAAATTTTCACTTTGTGGAGGGGTTAAATTATACTCCTATACCTTTACCTAAAATAGAGCTTAAATACAGGTGTGGGAGTGCTTCTTTAATGGAGCTGGAGGAAGCAAGGAGTCCAGCATGCCATGTTCTCTTGTCAGCTCTGCTGCATGGCTTAAGCCTCTATCAGCTTTGTTTCTTACTTGGAGAAATAAAATACCCTCTTCATCAGGTGAAATGGCAGACCATGAAAGAGAGTAATAAATTGCTTTGGTGAGTAGCCAAAAACAAACAAACAAAAATTAAATAAGGATAACCTTAGAAACTTTTCTTTTAAAATTACTTGGACAAGTGACTATGATAGCTTGATTTAATTTTTCATTCTTTATTGTACTGATTCACCTCAAGTAAAATTACAGAAGCATGTTTGTCTATTCTCAGTTATTTATGGTAAATTATATCATAATCATTATTATTATCATCATTGAGTATCATAATCATTATTATTATCACTGTTTTCAACCCAGTTTTTACATCTTCTGTTTAAGTACTGTGTTGATGTCATTTTGTTTACACATAATTCTATACAGGCTATGACACAGAAAAAGCTAATAGAAAAAAATTTTAAAACCAGAAATTCTTAACTTTTTTGTGTATTATAGGCCCTTATGACAAATTGGTGAGGGCTGTGAACTCCTTCAACTATTCTTTATAAATGAATAAAATTATAAGTTTTATTCACAGAAGAAATTTATTATATTGGAATTTAATTGTCCAAAAGTTCACAGATCTCATCTTGAGAAAATCTGTTTCAAATCAAACTAATCACTGAGGAAGATGTGATCTAGAAAGATAACTTTAGGAAAGAAAAGCTCTTTCTAACACGATTCACAATATGGTATGTAGAAGAAGAGAGTATATATACAATAGCCACACTGGCTGCTTTTCTTCCTAAAACAGTCTTTGTAATTGTTACATTTGAAAGAACTGCAAATTTGTAGATGATAAGATATAGATTTAGAGCTAAAGGGGACTTAAGAGGTCATTTTGTCCATCTCATTTTAGGAAACTAAAGCCCAGATAATTTAAATGATTGCATTAGATTGCACGTAGTAAAATTACAGATTTGAATTCCTCTGATTACAAATCCAATGTTATCTCTGCCATACCATTCTGTATCCTTACATTATTCCTTTTCTACAAGTAGATAACAGGTCAGGTGTGTACAAGAGTTGTTTTTTTCTTGAAGATGAAATGGGATGTATACTGTACTATACTATACATATCCCTATCAATTTCCAAAATCTGTTAAGTCATCATTAAGAATTCTGCTATTAAGTTTTGGTTGGGTTTCTTTCCCCCTTTATCAAATTAAAGGGTTATACGTTTAAAACAGGAATTCTTAACTTTTTTGTGTATTTACTGTCCCTTTGACAATCTGGTGAAGAGATTTTTATGCATTTTTAAATGCATAAAATATGTGTATTTACAAAGGAAAACAATTATTAATATATTAAAATATAGTTATTTAGATTTTAAAACTAGTTCACCAACCCTCAAGTTAAGAACCCCTGAATGAGTTGTTTAATTCAAACTAATCTCTGAGGTCCACTCCAGCACATTTTCTGCAGTTCTTTTTGTTAAGATTAATATTAATTGTCCTCAAAAAGGAATGAATTCATACTTGTGCTCTTTTAAGTTCTGTGCTGCATGAATGTGCTGTCCCCCTTTTTTTCCGTATTCTAATATGACTCCAGCTGAATCTAAATGATACTCTCAACTCAAAGAAATCTATGATCTCATTGATTTGGAAGCAGCTTCCATTGATGAAAATTGCAACCCATCCATGTCTGTCCATACTGTAAAAATCTTATTACCACATGAGATCGTCTCTTCAAGGGATCCACTAATATGCTGGATGACTTCCTTGCTTTTTCCAGATGTTTCCAGGGTTCCAATGGAGCACTCCCAAGTGCATACTTATCATCCTTCACCCTTGTCACAAGATTGGTCCATCTTCCTGTCAAACCTTTACTTTGTTATGCCTTCCTTTTAGTCCTGTTCTTTGAAAGCCATTTTTTTTGATTATATATTTTAACCCACTAATAAGAAATTCCAGAATGTTTTGAAAGATAAAAGTATATAAAAGAAGATAATTACAAATGAAATTAGGTTAGAAAGCCCAACTCTTAGTTAAAAGTTTAAAACACAGTAACAGAGTTAGCAGAGTTCAGAATTTATAAGAGATAATGGATAATCCCCTTAAAGAAGTAACGACTAAAGAAGAGAATAATGGTTTGAAACACAGTGATGGAAATTCCATCATTTTATTCATGAAATGGAAGAAATTTGTTCAAAGAAAAATGAGTCAAATTTTTAAAATACATGAATTTAGGCAAATCCAACCCACTGACTTTAGGAACAGGTGCATAGAGATAACAAGGATTATAGGTTTCAGAGAAAAATATGACAAATTGAAGAAGGAAAAAAAACACCTAAATATTAATACTATAGGAAAAATACAAGAAAATTGTGCAGAAATTTTCAATACAGACAACAGATCCACAAATCACTAAAGAGTAACCTTGAAACTAATAATTATTTCACAATTTCAACAACAGGCAACTTTATAACCATCTAAGAGAGACTTTCAAAAGTGAAGGAGCACTGATTCAAATAACTCAGGATTAAATCATAGTCGTAAGAAGTCAGACCAGAATTGTATCCTTTCCAAAAAGCAAAGGAATACAAGCTGCAACCAGAAATGTTTGAACCTAAATTCAACCTAATCATCAAAGATTAAAAAAAAAAAAAAAAAAAGATTGACTTAAAACAAGAGAGGCACTGCTACCTAAAAACAAGTGAGCAAAATACTTAAATACTACAAACAGAAATACAGTAAAAGTGAATGAGTACACATCTTTTCATGTATATAAGCTATTGTTAAAAAATAAGAAAAATAAATTTATTGAGGGGTAAAAGAACAAAAAGAAATCATCAGGGGAAATTGAGGACCTAGCGAGGACTAAAAATTTAAGGAAGTTGAAGAATCAAGAGAATAGAACTGAAATAATATATTCCATGGATTTAGTTCACCACCTATAAGTGAATCAATAGTTTAATAGGACAATAACACAATGGGAAGATATGTAAATAGGAAAAAGAAAATGAGACAAAAGAGAGAAATACATCCCTACTCAGTCCATAGAGGATCAGAACAGAAATAACTGTTATGCCTTCCACATTGCAACTTGCCTCATGACAATTTAGTATTTTATAGCATTGTAAGGACCCCATAAAAGAAAAATAAAAAATTCAAACTTCTTCCCTAGTACAAAAGGAAAATAAAAAATTTTACACAGATCCCAGGGAGCCATATCCCTAACTTATGCAATGTGGAAGGGATAATTTTATTTGATTTATATAATCTCATAGAGTTGAGACTGTGAGGAAAAAAGAATAAAAGCAAAGATACAAGGGAAGATCTCTGGGAAGTGATAGAGGGCTAAGGACATTCTTCATTTTAGAGGAATAAGTTCAATGCTTGCTCAATCTTCTATACCTCCCTAACTCCTTTCCTCCTATTTGGGGACTCCAGCAAACTTGATACTCCCACAAACACCCTAACTTGCCAGTTCCTCAACTTTCTCATTTTCCATCTCCACAATAAATGTCTGACTATATGTCCTATGCTCTCATACCAGGTAAGGGAGCACATGATTGCATAAAGCAGATGAAACCCAGAATACTGAGCACACGGGGCAACAAAACCAAAGATAGGATAATGATAGGGCAGAAATAGGAATGGACTTCATGGATAAAGAGAGTAATGGTAATCACATGAGGCTATTATTCAACATGGCTTCCTTCACAGATTACTATTTCTATGAGTGAAGCACAGAATTTAAAAATGAGGAAAGTTATGAAATCAATAGAATAGAAATGGGATAGAGGAAGGAGTTCATACATGACATTCCAGAAATTACCTTTATAAGGAATTCTAGAAAGAACAAGCAATTAGTAAGGATGTATGGTACTATGATAATAATAATATGGTAATATGGATTCTTCACCCATGAATTGAGAAATAAAATTCATAACAGAGAAGAAAGGAGAAATATAAAAACAAACATTGGAAAGGGGCATTGCAAAAAAAAAGATTAAGACATTGGTGGAATTAGGAGAAAGCTGGATTTTTAAAATACATGTTTAACTGGATGGGGAAGTGCAAGGATCAGAAGACTGGGAGAAATATTTTTTTTCACTTATAAATTTTAAGTAAAGTCAGGGGACTTAAGATAGGATAGGCAATTGGGGGAAGAGGGTAAGCCTGTGGAAATAGTGTAAGAATACAATCACAAGCACAAAGTACTGATTTTAAAAGAACAAAAAAATTAATACAAATGAAATGTACAGAGGAAAAACATAAGCTTAATCATAGTCTTAAGTATGAATTAAAACATGAAAGTGGCATAATAAGAAAACACAATTTGATATGTACAAGAACTATTTGGATATTTATATCTAAAATGTAAAAAGAACTGATATCTGGGGCAGCTAGGTGGCGCAGTGGATAGAGCACCAGTCCTGAAGTCAGGAAGACCTGAGTTCAAATTGACCTCAGACACCTAACATGTCCTAGATGTGTGACCTTGGGCAAGTCACTTAGCCCTAATTGCCTCCGCAAAAAAAAAAAAAGAGAACTGATATCTGGGGGGAGGGGAAGAGTGCATGTGTGTATATACACATAAACATATCGATATGTGTTATATATGTTCAGACAATAGAGTTCAAAAATCAAGAATTAGGATGGAAAAATGGGCAAACAGATAAAGAACTTGACCATAAAAATTGCTACCATGGTGACAAGGAAGATGAAGACACAAAATCAAAAGACAATGAAGTCAAAATAGCTACCTCCAAAAGAATTACTGGGAAAGCTAAAAAGTGATTTTTCAAAATCAAGTGAATGGTAGAAGAAAACACAGGTAAAGAGATGGGAGCAAAGGAGAAAATTATGAAAAAATAACTTGCTAAAAGACATACCATTTTAAAAAAAAAAACTAACAGATTACAAAACAAAATTGGTTAAATGGAAAAATAAATGCAAAACTTCATTGATGAAAATAAGTCCTTAATGGCAAAGAACTAGAAAATATGAGATTAACCATCAATTGGTGAATGACTAAGCAAGTTGTGGTATATGAATATAACAAAATACTATTGTAGATTTGAGGGGGGGAACTGAAAAGACTTACATGAACTGATGCAAAGTGAAGTGAGCAGAACTCAGAGAACAAAAATAGCAACATTATACAATGATCAACTATGAATGACTTAGCAATACAGTGATCAAAGACAATTCTAAAGGACTCATGAGGAAAAAATGCTATTCACATCCAGAGAAAGAACAAATGGCAATTGAATACACATCAAAGCATACTGTTTTTATTTTTTGCCTTTGGTCTGTTCTTTCACAACATGACTAATATGAAAATGTGTTTTATATGACTGAACATTTATAACCTATATCAAATTGTTTATCATATTAGGAAGGAAGAAGAGAAGGGAGCAAAGGGAAGGGGAGGAAAGGAGGAAGTAAATTTGGAACTCAAAATTTTTCAATGAATGTTGCAATTTTTCTCTAGATGTAATTAGAAAAAATAAAATATTGGGGGGGGGAAGGGGAACCATGGACAAAAGAAAGAGGGATGCCCTGGGAGAAGGGAAAGGAAGAATAGGGTAAAATTATCTCATATAAAAGAGGCAAGCAAGGAAGAATTTTTATAGTAGAGAAGAAAATGAGTTTGGGAAATTAGGCAGGTAATGCTTAAATCGTATTGGCATCTAAATTCGTTCAAAAGAAGAAACCTCTATGTGTGTGGGGGAGAAGGGGGGAGATAGAAATCTATCTTACCAAAAGGGAAGCAGAAAGGGAAGGGGACTAGGTAAAGGAGAAGAATAAACAAGATGGAGAGAAATGCACAGATGGTAATAACTGTGAACTTGAATGGGATGAATTCTCCCCAAAAAACATAACAGGATAGCAAAATAGATTAGAAATTAGAATCCAACAATTTGTTATTTAGGAAATATACTTGAGTGCTTGCTTTAGCAGCACATATACTAAAATTGGAATGATACAGAGAAGATTAGCATGACCCCTGTGCAATGATGACACGCAAATTCATGAAGCGTTCCATATTTTTAAACAATCATCACCCTTTATTGAATTGAAAATTAGCTCTCTGTCCCTGGGCCATAGAAACCTAAATATAATCAAAGACCATACCCCAAACCTTTGCTAATTCCTTTCTGGATTTGGCCCACTGGGAATTTGTTTCCAAGTGTAATAAACCCATTTTTTTTTGCCAAAAATAAAAAGAAAGAAAGAAAGAAAAGAAATACACCTGAAAGGAACACACAGAATTAAATAAAGAGGCTGGAGCAGAATCTAATATGCTTCAGTTAAGCTTAAAAAAAAGCAGGATCAGCAATCAGACAAAGCAATAAACCTAATTAAAATGATTAAGCAAGAAAACGATTATATCTTGCTAAAAAGCATTATAAATAGTGAATTGTCAATACCAAACATGTATGTGTCAAATGACATAGCATATGAATTCTTAAAAGAAAGTTAATTATAGGAGAAAATAGTAAAACTATATTAATCAAGAGCCTCAATTTTCCCCTTTCAAAGCTCGAAAAATTTAACTAAGATTAATAAGAAAGAAAGAGATTAATAGAACATTAGAAAAGTTAGATATGATAGATCTCTGGAAACTGAATGGGAACAAAAAGGAACACCCTTTTTTTTCTCCACTGTATATATATGTATATATATATATATATATATATCCACTTTACAGAAATTGACAATGTTTTAGGGCATTAAAAATAGCCAAGTGCAGAAATAATAACTGCACCTTTTTCAGACTATAATATGCAAATTACATTCAATAAAGGACCATGGCAACATACACACACACACACACATACACACACACACACACACACACATATATACATATATATATATATAAAATCAACTAGATAATACAGTGGATAGAGTGCCAGGCCTAGTGTTAGAAAGACTCATCTTCCTGAGTTCAAATCTGGCCTTAAATATTTACCAGCTGTGTGAATCTGAATAAGCCATTTAACTCTGCCTCAGTTCCTCATCTGTAAAATTAAAGAAAAAGCAAATCATTCTATACTAAGAAAATTCCAAATGGGGTTACAAAAAGTAGGCTACAGCTGAAAAATAATTAAACAATAAAATAATCCTTACAAATGAAGTCAAAGAACAAATAAAAGAGAATGACAATAAGACAGCATTCCAAAATTTGTGGGATACAGCTAAAGCAGTACATAGGAGGAAATGTATATCTCTCTAAATACATTCATAAAAGAGAGAGCAAAACAAAAAGGGAAAAAAAAAACATTTAAAATCAAGACACCAAAGTGAAAATCTTGAAAATCAAATAAAAGAATAATAAAAATTAGAGATAAAAATAATAATAAATTAGGAGTTGATTTTATAAAAAACAATAAATCAGATAAACCACTGGTTAATTTGATTTAAAAATCAAAGTATTCATATCACATGAAAAGGGTGAATATTACAAATAAAGATGAAATTAATTTTAAGACTCTTTTGCCCAAGTATATGCCAGTAAAAACAATAATCTAAGTAAAATGGCTGAATATAAAAATGTAAACTATCCAGATTAACTGAAAAGGAAATAGAATATTTAAATAGTCCTATCTTAGGGGGAAGTTTTTCTTAATGAATATTTATATAAAAATTTTAAATAATATTAGCAAGGAGTTTACAGAAATATGAATGGATGCCCATCAATTGGAGAGTGGCTGAATAAATTATGGTATATGAATGTTATGGAATATTATTACATATAATATATAAGCAGGACGATTTCAGAGAGGCCTGGAGAGACTTGTATGAACTGATACTGAGTGAAATCAGCAGAACCAGGAGATTATTATACATGGCAACAACAATACTATATGATGATCAATTCTGATGGACATGGCTCTCTTCAACAATGAAATGTTTCAAACCAGTTCCAATTGTTCAGTGAAGAAAACCATATACACCCAGAGAGAGGGATATGAAATGTGGACTACAACATAACATTTCCATGCTCTATACTGATGTTTGCTTGCTTTGTGTTTCCTTTTTCTGATTTTTTTTTGTTCATGTAGATACGATTTTTCTTGCACAGCAAGATAAGTATAGAAATATGTATACATATATTCAACTTGACAAGTATTTTAATATAATTAACATGTAGTGGACTTCCTGCAATCTAGGGAGAGAGGAGGGGACTTAGGGGGAAAATTTGTAAAGGAAAGGTTTGTAAGAATCAATATTGAAGAATTATCCATACATATGTTATGCAAATAAAAAGCTTTAAAAATTAAAAATTAAAATTAAAAAAAGAAAAGAAATGGAATAGTGAATCAGTAGAATAAGCTAGCCATAGGAATACACTGCAGCAAATGACCATGGTAATCTAGTATTTGATAAACCCAAAGACTCAAGCTTTGAGGATAAGAACTCACCATGTCACAAAAATTGCTGGAAAAAGTAATTTGGCAAAAACTAGGTATAGATTAACATCTCACATCATATACCATAATAAGATTAAAATGGATAAAGGTTTAGACATAAAGGACATTCTCATAAGCAAATTAGGAAAGCATAGATAAAAATTACCCATCAGATCTATGGATGAAGGAAAATTTTATCACCACAGATAAAAAAAAAGTATCATAGAAAGTAAAATCATTAGTTTTGATTACATAAAATCAAAAGGCTTTTGCACAAACAAAACTAATGTAGCCAAAATAAAAAGAAAAATGAGGGGGTAGGAATGGGATTTTACCACAAATTTCTCTGATAAAGGCCTTGTTTCTCAAATATATTAGGAACTGAGCCAAATTTATAAAAATAAAAGCCATTGCCCAGTTGGTAAATGGACAAAAGATATGATTTCATAATTTTCAGAAGAAAACAACCATGAAGAAAAAATGCTCTAAATCACTGCTGTTTAGAGAAATGAAAATTAAAGCAACCCTGAGGTACTACTTTATATTCATCAGATTGACTAATATGACAGAAAAGGAAAAATTACAAAAACTAGAGTCAATGTGGAAAAATAGATGCACTGATGTATTTTCAGTGTTGTGAACTGGACCAACCATTTCAGAGAACAATTTGAAACTATGCTCAAGGGGCTATAAAACTGTGTTTGACTCAGAAATACCCCTACCTGGGCTGTATCCCAAAGGGTCAAAGAAGAAAAGAAACAATGTATTTGTACAAAAATATTTTGGAAACTGAGGACTTGCCTATCAACTGAATTTTGGTGTTAACTTTTTAAAATCACTTTTATTAGTTACTGTCCTAACTGAAGATAATTTTCTTTATTTAAAAAAAAACAGAAGCAAATTAAGAATTGAAAAGG
>JAJPUD010001894.1:250448-327800 GCA_023553655.1 Myrmecobius fasciatus
CAGTCGATCAGTGGCACAGGATAGGATATCAGCCAATCCTGTGACAATCTAGGCAATAACTTTAACAATTTAGTGTTTGATAAACCTAAAGATCCCAGCTTTTGGGATAAGTACTCACTATTCGGCAAAAACTGCTGGGAAAATTGGAAACTAGTGTGGAAGAAATTAGGGCTTGACCCACACCTAACACCACATACCAAGATAAGATCTAAATGGGTTCATGATCTAGACATAAAGTGATATTGTAAGCAAATTAGAGGAACGTAGTATAGTTTGCCTCTCAGACCTATGGAGATGGAATAAATTTATGTCCAAAGAAGATCTGGAACTCCTAATTGAACACCAGATGGATAATTTTGATTATATTAAGTTAAAAAGTTTCTGTACAAACAAAACAAATGCAGACAAGATTAGGAGGGAAGCATCAAATCGGGAAATCATCTTTACATTTAATGGTTCTGATAAAGGCCTCATTTCTAAAATATATAGAGAATTCTCTCATATATATAAGAATTCAAGCCACTCTTCAATAGATAAGTGGTCAAGGGATATGAACAGACAATTTTCAGATGATGAAATTAAAACCATCTCTAGTTATATGAAAAGTTGCTCCAAATCAGTATTGATCAGAGAAATGCAAATTAAGACAACTCTGAGGTACCACTACACACCTGTCAGATTGGCTAAAATGACAGGAAAAGATAACAATGAAGGCTGGAGGGGATGTGGGAAAGCTGGGACTCTAATACATTGTTGGCGGACCTGTGAATGGATCCAACCATTCTGGAGAGTAATTTGGAGCTATCTCAAAAAGTTATCAAACTAGGGCAGCTAGGTGGCGCAGTGGATAGAGCACCAGCCCTGAAGTCAGGAGGACCTGAGTTCAAACCTGGTCTCAGACACAACATTCCCTAGCTGTGTGACCCAAGTCACTTAAACCTAATTGCCTCAGCAAAAAGCAAAAAAAAAAAAAAAAAGTTATCAAACTGTTCATACCCTTTGACCCAGCGGTGTTTCTTTTGGGCCTATATCCCAAAGAGAACTTAGAGGAGGGAAAGGGACCCACATGTGCAAGAATGTTTGTGGCAGCTCTTTTTGTAGTGACTAGAAACTGGAAACTGAAGGGATGCCCATCAATTGGAGAGTGGCTGAATAAATTATGGTATATGAATGTTATGGAATATTATTGCTCTGTAAGAAACGACCAGCAGGACAATTTCAGAGAGGCCTGGAGAGACTTGCATGAACTGATGCTGAGTGAAACAGGCAGAAGCAAGAGATCATCATACACAGCAACAACAGTATTACATGATGATCAATTCTGATGGACATAGCTCTCTACAACAAAGAATTGTTTCAAACCAGTTCCAATCATTCAATGAAGAAAACCGTATACACCCAGAGAGAGGGATATGAAATATGGACCACAACATAACATTTTCATGCTCTCTATTGAGGTTTGTTTGCATTGTTTTTCCTTTCTCTGATTTTCTTTTTTTTTTTCTCGTAGATAGGATTTTTCTTGCACAAGTTGTCAAGTATTTCAACATTATTAACATGTAGCAGACTTCCTGCCATCTAGGGGAGGGGAGGGGACTGGGGGTAAAATTTGTAATGGAAAGCTTTTTAAAGATCAATGCTGAGGAACTACTCATACTTATGTTATACAAATAAAAAGCTTTAATAAAAAAAAAGAATGAAATGGCAAACCATTACAATATCTTTAACAAGAAAACTCCATGGACAGTATTGTGCTTTGGTACATGGGGTAACAAAGAGTCAAAAATGATTGAAAGCAATTGCAAAAAAGAAATTAAGATTATAGGCTAGTACATAAGTGAAACTGGAGAAGCTTGAATTAACTCACTCTACTCCCCATACACTAACCAGAAGTAGGATGAATAAAGAAACTATAGAGAAGACCTTGACATTTTGAGTTAACCTTGTCTCCAGATGGAATGGTTTGGGATCCAGCAGTGGAATACTAAGTGAAGCTTTTGAAACCTCAATGAACATTTTTCCCTTCTTTCTAGGAACTGCATTTGAGCTCATTGAGGACTGATTTCATTTGAGGAGATTTGAATACTTAAAGGACCATTTATTTGAATCTTCAAGCTTTGCATGATCTATTGTTCTACGAGTGGAACCAGAACCAAGACTAAAGGATATAGGGAATTGAAACAACTATATTTAAGACTAAGAACCATTTCAGAAGATTCAGAGAAATAATAAATATGATACTAAGCCCTTATATTCTACAAGGAAAAACAATCCAGAAGAGTTGGGTAGTTATTTTAAAAAAATAGAAATTAAAAAGAAACAAAGAGAAATAGTATTTGTCGATGACAAAAGAAAGAGGGAATTGTCTAAAAGAGACTGATGTGGATGCAATCAGAACTTGACAACAAACTTAGATTTAACAAAAAAACATTTATGCAATACCCACTTTAGGGTTGTCTCTCTACCACTCAACTTGCACTCACAGGTTAAGTTCTTAGGAAGTCCCATGAGTTCAAGGTACTTTGTAAGTTTGAACTCCTAAAATTATAGCTCAAGAACCCCCACAGATGAATTAATCCTTAATAGTCAACCAGCTGACCCAATTAGCTCAAAACAAAGACAGGTATTGAAATTGCATAAAAACATAGTGGTTCTATAAGAATTGATACAGATATGGCAAAGGTCAAAGTGAACTAAAGTTAACAAAGATAGACAAGGACAGCAAAAAGGGAGTGAGGATGTTAAATCCATATTAGTGGAAATGTAAAGGGAGATCAAAGAAAAAACATATAATTGCTGCTTATAGATAACAGAAGACTGAGAGAAAACAGCTGCTCAATTTTTATTTTGGTTTGGTTTTCACTGCCTAGAAGAATGATCTTTGGACTGGAAAGCATGAAATAAAAATAGTTCAGAAGATGATGTCTAAGATAAGTGAGAAGATAATAAAAGAGCAGCTAGCTTCTCTTAATGAATTCAAATCTTCTGGACTAGTAGAACTACATCACAGAGAACTAAAAAGAATTTTCAGATATGGTAGATGAATATTAAAAGACTGTGTGGCAAATGGGAAAGGTATCACAGGATTGAAAAGAGAAGATGATCCTTTTTTTTTTGAGAAGCGATTGGAATCTGCTAACTATATTCCAATTAGCTTGACTTTGAAACAAATTTGAATATTAGATCTTGTGAAAATTCCTGTGGGCCTCCATGTATTTCTTGCTCAATATAACTTAATAATGGGATATGCTAGCCAAAACCTAATGGTATCTTTGGCTACATAAAAAGAAACCATAATGAAGAAAGTAATAGTTCAATCATACTCTTCTCTAGTCACATTCATGTACAATAATATATTCAGCCCTAGGAACTGAAACCAGCTGAAGCACTCCCCAAAGAGAGTGATCACAACAGTCAGAAGATGGAAGAGTCTAAGATACAAAAATAATTTGAAAGAACTGGAGATTTTTAGCCTAGAGAAGATTTAGTGAATATAAGACATCTGTCTTTAAGTGTTTCAAGAGCTATTAGGTGAAAGAGAAATTCCATTTGCCTGGAACTTAAGTTCCAGGAAGCAGGACTAGGGGAAATAGGTGTCACCTATAGAGAAATTAATACTTAATGTAAAGAAAATCTTCCTAACAGAGTTGTCCAAGATGATAAGAGTTTCCTTATATTAGAATTCTTGTTGCAAAAGACTGGATATCTACTTGCTGAGGATATTGGGTGTTCTTATCAGGAAAATTAGATAGACCAAGTGTCCTCTCAGGTCTCTTTCAACTCTGAAAGCAGTAATTCTTAGCTTTGTGTGTGTATGCGTGCATGTGTGTCATGGACCCCTTTGGCAAGGTGATACATGTTTTTAATGCATAAAATAAAGTTTATGGAATTATAAAGGAAATCTATTATCCCAAATTGATTATCAAAATATTTTAAAAAATCAATTTCATAGTCCCCAGGTTAAGAGAATGTGGTTATATGAGAAGTAAGTGATCTGCCCACAGGCTTTCCAGTAGGTAATAGCAATTATTAAGTTTGAAATAGGTGATCCAAATGGCAATATACTGTGCCCATTATAGACTCTGCTACCTTTCAACCAATTCAAAAAGGTGGTTTGTTAAGACAACTAGAATGGCGGGGGTAGAGCCAAGATGTTGGAGAGTAGACACGTGACTCTATGTGACTTCCTCTGAGCTTTCCTCAAATCAACAGGAGATTAAGTCTCTGGACTGGTTTTGCAGTGACAGAACCCACAAATATTTGCAGTACAACAAATTTTCAGAAGAAGATACCATGGAAGAACTTCAGAAGAGATCTGAGAGGCTGCCGAGACTAGACCATAGTGCAGGGAGCCCAGGGGCAGGGAGGCATTGCAGCATCTGCGTACCACACCAGGAAATCTGCTGTGAGGCTCTTAGGCTACTCTGTCCTGGTGGCAAGCCAGGAGTTAAGCAGATTTTCTGTGAGACATCCAAAAGCAAATACAAAAGGCAAATTGTAAGCCACTGAGCCTCAGAAGAATGGGGGACCTGGCCTGGTCATGCCTACACAGCACTGGAAGTCAGTCAGCAGCACCAGCACCCAGGCAAACTAAAGCAGCTGTCTCCCCTTTGCCTTAAGAGCAGACCTCAACCTTTAAAAAATGAGCAAAAAAGCAAAAAGAACTCTGACCATAGACAACTTCTATGGAGAAAGAGAAAAACTGACCTTCAATCCTGAGGATCCTAAAGGCAAATTAGCTCCAAGTGAAGCTCCAAAGTGTGATATGAGTTGGTCCTCATTTCACAAGGCTCTCTTGGAAGAATTCAAAAGGATCTTAAAAGAGAATTAGGAGGAAAATGGGGAAAGGAAATGAGATCTTTGAAAGAAGGTATGGAAAAGGAAAACCAGAAATTATTTGAAGAAAACTCCTTAAAAATAGACTTGATGAAATGGAAAAAGCATATAACTCCTTACAAAATAGATATGAAAAAGAAACCAATTTGTTGAAAAACAGAATTTATGAAGTGGAAAAAAATGCAGTGAACAAAACACCTCAATTGGCCAAATGCAAAAGGAAATGAAAAAACTAACTGAAGAAAATAATTCACTAAAAATTAGAATTGAACA
Source organism: Myrmecobius fasciatus (assembly GCA_023553655.1). Taxonomy (NCBI): domain Eukaryota; kingdom Metazoa; phylum Chordata; class Mammalia; order Dasyuromorphia; family Myrmecobiidae; genus Myrmecobius; species Myrmecobius fasciatus. The sequence continues at coordinate 255,558 of JAJPUD010001894.1, forward strand.
AATTGAAGTGAATGACTCGAGAACTAGAATTTCTCCTCCCCCAAAAAAAACCATCAAAAGGAGTAAGTAGAAAAAATCAATTCTGATACTTCCTGATCCTGGAATAGAGTATTCCAGGTCATTCTTATCACATGATTCCAATTGCCATTGTCACCTTATTTAAATTATCAAATATATTCCACTAATAGCAGGATAACTAGTATAAGAAATTAATATTTCCTCATATTTAATAACTAATTATTATATTAGGACCAAGATTTTCCCCGTTTTCTACTTAGTCATCCAGAAATCAAGCTATGGAGGAAATCTCTGAGAGATTTACCCATGACAAGATCTAAAAATTCTAAGTTTAGGCTGATGGGTGTATTCCTGCTCATTATATTTGCTGAGATAGATTGTGGGAAAATGTCAATTCTCCCTATTAGAACACATGTGATATGGAAATTGATGTCTCTTTGACCAAGATTTGAGTAATATATTACTTGGCACATAATCCAAGATAGCCCACCACCCATTTGATTAACCAATTAGAATTAAATAGGCATGCCACCCCCACCCCGGAACATCTCTTTAAATGGCATATAAACTGTGATCTAACTGTCATTACCCAGAAATTGTCTCTTAAAACTTTTGAATTGTCACACTAGAATAGGGTGATAATGTATCATCTAAATGTTCTTTCTGCTTTGGAGCAGTCTTCTCAAACACAGTATAGACATCCCTACAATTTCCCAAGAGGCCTGATCTTCTACATTTAAATTTATAATATTTGTAGAGAGCAAATCTCCTAGGACATTATCCCTTTGTCTATTTCTGTGCCAAATTATACCAATCAGATCCATAAAGACTATTTACATTGAGAAAAGAAAACATATGGGAGAAGAGACAGCCTTCCTTTTCTTTGCAACGTTGGTATTATTTTCTTCACAAACACATTTCTTTAGAACAATGATGTGCACTCGAGTTTAATAATTGCATTGAGAAGTTGATATGAGCCTAAATTTTGAGAACATAAAAATAGGTTTTTAGCAGCATGTTTGACAGAGGCAAGGAGATTGTGTGGGTGTGGTGTTCCAGGCGATGAATATAGAATAATTATTAAGAGGTATACTTTTAAAATAATAGCACTGGGAGGGTTTCTTCTTGAAAAATGTTAAGTAGGTTTTGGCTACTTCCTCACTGAGCAGCAGAGCCATTACTGGGCTGGATTTGTTTCTAAGCATTATGCTCTAATAACTGCTAAGTAGCATGTAGCACTTAGAGAATAACTAAAAGAATAATTTCTTTTTTCCCCTTGATTATTATTATAATAAAATCTTCTAGTGCACTGTCATTATCAGGTAATTCCTCTGACCTTGGCTTTAACAATTACTTCCTTCTTTAAATACTTTGAGAGAGTGGTAGGTAGCTCTGTTATAATCGTGACTTGGAACCAGATAATTTCTAGTAATTTATTCCAGGAGCCATTTTGTGTTGCCAGAAAGCAAGAATTCAATTGGCTTTTTATTGTGTGCACTTAGCAGCAAAGCTGAAAGACATATGGGAAGGCCCCCTTCCCAGTGGGGAAATGGCTCTCAGGTCCAGCAATTCAATTCAGTTCAACAAATTTTTTTTAAGAACCTAGTAATGCAATAATGATGATGATGATGATATTCAAAAGTTTTTACAAACCTCACAGAACCAAATTTTGGATTTATTTTTTAATTGCAGAACTTTAGAGTTGGAAGAGATCATAGTAGTCCTAGAAGCATATGGGTGTAATTGAGTGTTAAAGATCAGAAGACCTGGGTATGAATCTCACCTCCAGTATTCTGTAATCTTAGGTAAATAACTTAACTGTTATAGATTCAATTCGATTCCCTGACCTCTAAGATTCACTCCTAGCTCCAAGGATATGTGTCTATGAATATGGCAAACATAGATATGATATGCATAGAGCACTGGGATTGAAGTCAGGAAGATAGGAGTTGACATCCAATCTCACACACTTACTAGCTGTGTGATACTAGGCAAGACACTTAAAAATTGCTTGCCTTTGTTTCCTTATCTGTAAAGTGGGAGTAATGACAGCACCTATGTTGTTGTGAGGATCAGATGAAATAATATTTGTAAGGCACTTAGCACAGTGCCTGACATATAGTTGGCATTATATAGAAATTAGCTATTAGTAGATTTCAATCCAACACATATATGAAATAAAAATCTCTTTTACAGCATGTTTGATAAACAACCTTTTTCTTGAAGATCTCAAATAAGGGAGAAGCTACTAATCTAGAAGCAGCTCAAATTTATGTAATTAAAAGTTCTCCTCTAATGGGCTGGAAGTGGCTTGGAACTTGCAAAGATTTTATAAGTCACAATGTCACAAGGTATGGTTCTACTGAGATAGGAAACCTTGAACCTTTTAACAACACTGTGATGTATAATATGATATTACCATTTTCCTGTTTCACATATATTGAAATTAAAATTCACAATGATTAAGGGATTTGTGGTTACATAGATAATGAGTATCAAAGGTAGGACTCAAATGAAGAAGCTTTTGGGCATCCAAACCTACTCTAGCCATGCTTCCATACTATCTCTCAGTCATTAGAATTGTTGAGATCTGTTGCTTCATTTTCTTTCTTTCTTGCTTGCTTGCTTTTTTTTTCTTGAAACAATTGGGATTAAGTAACTTGCCCAGGGTCACACAGCTAGGAAGTGTTAAGTATCTGAGACAGAATTTGAACTCAGGTCCTCCTGACTTCATGGTCAGTGCTCTTATCCACTGCATCATCTAGCTGCCCTTTGTCCTTTGTATTTAAAGAAGATCAATAATAGCAAAGTTTAGTATTTTGACTTGTGTGTGAATTGAATTTAAGTGAGGTAATGTTGTATAAAGTCATCAACTTCACTCTCTTCCAGAGTCATTGAAGTCCAATGAAAAGACAAAAATCAAGACCACTGACAATGGCTCAGCATGCAGTGGATGACCTTGGTATCTTCAATGTCTGACAAAGCTCTAAGCACTCCATAGCACATGCTTCTGCCATCTTGGTGGTCATTGGACCAAATTGTTCTCATCTACCCATTCTGCTGGAAGAAGTTTTGGCATGCTTGGGGGAGACATCTCCCTAATTAATTGAATTCTAAAGCTGGAAGAGACTTTAAAGATTACAGGTTCTTGAACTTTTTTGTCATGGAAACTTTTGGGACTCTAGAGAAGTCTATTTTTAATCATACTCATATTTTAAATGCATAAAATAAAATATATAGCATTACAAAGGAAACAAATTATTTTGAAATAGTTATCAATTTAGATAAAAAAATGACCAGGTTAGGAAACCCTGATCTAAATGAAGTTTCTCATTTTATAGAAGGATAAAGAAGACAAGTTACCAATCAAGTTCTCCAGTCTAGTTTGTGACAAAATTAAAACCAGATTCTGGGGCATTTACCTGTACTGAATTAGGATTTATGAGATCTTGGTTTTCTTCCCAGAGTTCTCACTTGACTCTGACTTGCCATGTCTCTAAGTGAGAATCTCACTTAGCTAAAATATATGTATATATATGTATATTAATAATAATAATAATTAATTAAAGTACATTCCAATTGGTACTTCTTGTACTAGGTAACATACTGATTCCTAGAATAATGTGTGTAAAGCTCTTTATATGAGATTCATGTTGAGATAAAGCATTGTAGTTATTTTGGAAGATACTTTTGAATAATATTTCCTTTGCTTAATTAAATGTGAATTATTTTGGTAACATAAAATTAAGGGGAAGTCTCTAGACTAGCATAATGAAGCTGTTTAATTTATAAAGTGGTATGTATTTCTTTTTTCTAGGTTATCTTTACAACATTAATAGTGCCTCCCTTTGGTTGATGAGGACTAGATCATCCAGTGAATCAATGAATAGAAAAATTGATATTTCCTGAGACTGGTACATTATTGTTTAGTTTAATGAACCAGACTGCCTGGTACCATTATGCTAATGATCCTAAACTGAAACTGAGAAAAAAGAAACTTCTTAGAGGAAGTACTGTTTTAACCTTATTTCTTTTGCATCTTCTCTTATTGATTGATTAATTTTTCTACCTCTATTGGACCTTCCAGTCACTGCCAAAATTAGTTAAATCCTGCCATGTCAGATGTTCCTGAAATAATAATAGTAATAATAATAATTAGCAGCTAATGGTACATTGGATAGAACACTGAAGTTAGTCAGTAAGAAGATCTTAATTAAAAGCCAATCCCAGATACTTACTAACTGTGGCAAGTCAATTAACCTGTTTGCCTCAGTTTCTTCATCTGTAAAATAGGGATAATAGTACCAGCTATTTCCCAGGGTTATTGTGAGGATCAACTGAGATCACATTCATAAAGGACTTTTTTAAACCTTAAAGCATTACATAAATTATATAGTATTATTATTATTACATTATTATTAACATAAACATATACTTTAGAGTTTATAAAGCATAGTTAGTTAGGTATTATAATTATTCACTTCATTTTATAGATGAGACCAGTAAGGCTCAGAAAAGTTACGTGAATTGCTTATAGTCACACAGCCAGGAAGAATTAGAGGTTGTTTTTTCCAATTATAATTCTAGCATTCTTTGTACCTTAATAGCATGAGTGAGATACTTTTAGGCATCAACACAAAGTGGTTTCTCTTTGTATTGCATATCAGATTCTTTAATGTAAAATCAGGATCAAAAATAGTAAGATACACAACAGGATATCATTAGGAGTAATTAATTAATTTCCTACTTCCATGAAAGAATTCTTGCACTCTATATATCTTAGTTCCTCACTTCATTATACTGCTCCCTGTAGCAAGGCTTCACTCATACCTGGGAAATCCCTCAATAAGTAAGTTTAAATGATCTCCACCAAGCAGACCTGACTTTTCACTACAAGATGAAGGCAAAGTCTCCATGCATTGCTGCTTAATTCCCTCAAAGTATAAATAACACCCTGGATCACCAGACCTATGAGTGACCACTTCCTTGAGTCACCTGAAAAATTCATCCATCCCACTCAACTAAATTATAAACACACTTCCTAATAACATAATGGATTACACAGTGGATAGAGTCCTGGCCTTGTAGTCAGGAGTACTTCAGTTTAAATCCACCCTCAGACATGATGTGATCCTAGGCAAGTCACTTAACTTGTTTGTCCCATTTCTTCATCTATAAAATGAGTTGGAGAAGAAAATAGAAAACCATTCCAATATTCCTGCCAAAAAACAAAACAAAACAAAATAAACCCAAACAATCCCAAATGAGGTAATAAATGGTCAGAAATGACTGAACAATGATAACATTTGGAATGGTCCAAAGTTCCCTATTATTGTAGGTCAGTTAAGCTGGGTGACCATTTCTGGCAGAAATCGTCAATTCCTCTTCATGTATCAGTTGGATTAAATGATGCCTGAGGTCCTTCCCAACAGATTTTTTTGAGTTTTTGAGTAGGCCTTTTCTCAGCAATTGCTAAAAAAAAAATAAGAATTTAAAAGGCATTTTATTTGGGAAGAAGAAAGAGAACTGCTCTATATAATTAAAACATGAGTATTGAGCCTCTTGGGACAGCTCCCAACTAGAATCTCTCAAAAGGGCTATCCCAAGTACTCCATGGTTCCACATTTGCTCAAAATAATAGCTCACAAGTCATTACTTACTTTTTTTTTCTAGTTTGTAAGACTCCATTCAAAAGCCAAGGCATGAAATACATAGTAAGAAAAATAGTTATAGAACATTCCCCTCAGAGCAAAAATTCTCAAATACACCATCATTGGGAGGAGAAGACACAAGTAGGGAATACATATGATACACGTAGGCAGTGTGTAGTCAGGAAACACTTGGAAGGACAACCCACATCTCTTTGATGGTTCAGGGCCAGTGATGTCTTCAGAAAATATCATTATACTGTTTCTGCTGAACTGCTGCTGTCTAGCTTGTTGTAGCATGCAGTTGCTGTCACCTGGGTCTGGTATATAGTCTCTGTCAAGCATTGGTCCCTGGGCATTGCATGTGACTGCTACATGATGGAGATCCATTCTTCTTATGGGTACTATTGGTCACTTCCAGGTATAGCACTGCTATATGCTATGAATATTTGACAATATGGAGTTTTTTCCTGCTTCTAGCTAGTATCTTCAGATGACATGCTACTTCTTCCCCATAAGAGAAAGTGGGCTCTGCTATCTCTCTTTTTACTTAATGGTCAGAGGCTTACACTATAGCTTTTAAAAGGCAAGGTCCTCATATACCTGGTTATAAAATTAAGGAAAAGGCACTTAGGCTTGGATTTTTCTGATCTCCCAAAGAGGATCTACAAATATTCAGAACCTTGTTTGTAAATAGATATTAGTTTTCCAAAGCAACTAAAAGATGTTTGCATCTTCCTGCTTAATATTTGATTACTAAGCAATATACATATAGAATTGTGTTAGATACTGTCTTGCTAAGAAACTACCCCTGCCCTTTACCCAAAAATAACCTCTGGTTTTGGAGCTGAGTATTCTCAAATCCAACAAAAAAAAAAAAAGAGGCTTCTCATATAAATGAATAAGAAGTGTAAAATCAAAGAATAGGACAGAGTTTTCCAAAATATATTGTCTGCCACTCTGGGGAACACAAATCAATACCCAAAATTATTAGATTTTTCAAATAAACTTCTACTTTTTTCAATGACAATAAGGTAAAGCAGAGTGAAAAAATTACACCATTGATGCAAAAAGAAAACTTGCTCCAATTGACTTTTTTTTTATCTGATACGAAAGGTAACCCTAAATCCACTGCCTCCACTTTATTTTTTTTTAATTTTATTTTATTTGCAAAACATATGTATGGGTAATTTTTCAACATTAACCCTTACATAGCTTTCTGTTACAGATTTTTTCCCCCAACTTCCCACCCCTCCCCTAGATGGCAGGATATCCACTACGTGTTAATTATGTTAAAATACTTGGCAAATCAAATATATGTATACATATCTCCATACTTATTGTTGTGCAAGAAAAATCATATCTACACAGAAGACATATCAGATAAAGGAAACACAATGTAAGCAAACATCAATCAAAAGTATGAGAATGTTATGTTGTGTTCCGCATTTCACATTCCTCTCTCTGGGTGTATATGGCTTTCTTCAGTGAACAATTGGAAGTTGTTCAAAACATTTCATTGTTGAAGAGAGCCATGTCCATCAGAATTGATCGTCATATAGTATTGTTGTTGCTGTGTATAATGATCTCCTGGTTCTGCTCATTTCACTCAGCATCAATTCATGCAAGTCTCTCTAGGCCTCCAATTGACTTTTAATGAAGCACAGCAATCATTTTATTGAGAATATGCAAATGAAGTCAAATTTGAGGCTGATAGAGTAATTCAGGTTTGATGTTTAACATATCATACAATAAAAATTTATTAATTATCTATAGTATGCTAGGCACTGTACTAAGTATTAGGAATTTTTTTTTAAAGATAGTCTCTACTCTAAGAAGATGACAGTCTAATGAAGATAATACATGAACTAAAAACTGTTGTGAGGGGTCCACCTGAAGATAATGGCAGAGTCAAAACCAAATAGAGCAGCTGGCAGCAAACAAAGAGATGACTGGGACTTTGAATCTTCTACAAAGGGAGTCTTAAAAGGAAATTTTTTGCTCTTCCCTCCAGCCTTCCAAATACAGGGCCCAAAGTAACTGAGGGTAGGGATAAAATGTGATAATGAAAGGCAAGGAATAAATGTGATCGAATTAAGGGACAATATAGTATATAATTAACTGATAAGTCAAAATAGGGAATAAAGAAGAATGTAGCAAGATCAAAATGCTGAGCTAGGATAAAGCTGAGGGGCAAAGGGAATAGCAGTTACAGAGAATACAAAAAACAAAGGTTAGTGATCTCAAGGCAAAGGGGAAAATGAATGGTTAAAGATTATGATCAGATAAAGGAATTTTGCAACACATCAACAATTGTGTTGATCGTCACATCAAGAGTATGTATCCAGCCCTTTTTGTAATGGCAAGAAACTGGAAACTGAGTAGATGCTCATCAGTTGGAGAATGGCTGAATAAGTTATATAATATGAATATTATGGAATATTATTGCTCTATAAGAAATGATTATTAGGATGATTTCAGAGAGGCCTGGAGAGACTTGCATGAACTGATGCTGAGCGAAATAAGCAGAATCAGAATTTCATTATATACAGCAATGGCAAGATTATACGATGATCAATTCTAAGGGATGTGGCTTTTCTCAATGATGAGAAAATTCAGGCCAGTTGCAATTATCTTGTGATGATGAGAATCATCTATACCCAGAGAGAGGACTGTAGATAACAACATAGCCTTTTCATTTCTTTTGTTGTTGTTTGTTTGAATTTTATTTTCTTTCTCATTTTTTTCCTTTTTGATCTGATTCTTCTTGTGCAACAAGATAATTGTATAAATACATATGCCTATATTGGATTTACATATATTTTTTACCATGTTTAACATATATTGGATTACTTGCCATCTGGGAGAGAGGATAGGGAGAAAGGGGGAAATTGGAACACAAGATTTTACAAGGGTCAATGGTAAAAATTTTTCCATGCGTATTTTTTGAAAATAGAAAACTTCCAAAAAAAAGAGAGTATGACCATCTCTGTGTATAAATGAAATGGACTAGAGGATAGGTCTTAGGAATTATGTAGAATAAGGAAACAGAAGATAGAATCTTTGAGGTAATATCAATAGGCATGTTGAAATACCTAATGAGAGGGCAATGGAAGGGGATGAGAGAAATACAATAAGCTAAGCAACAAACTCATTGAGGAATAAAAGAGAATGTCCTAGAAGGAGTAAGTAAATAATAGCCACTAGGACCTGGATTGAGTAATAAATTTGAATAGCATGAAAGAGAGACAGAGACAAAGTGTGTGTGTGTGTGTGTATGTGAGAGAGAGAGAGAGAGAGACAGAGAGAGAGAGAGAGAGAGACAGAGAGAGAGAGAGAGAGAGAGAGAGAAGAAGGGAGGAAGGAAGGGAGGGAGAAAAAGGAAGGGAGGAAAGGAGGGATGGAGGGTGGAAAAGAGAGAAAGAAGAGAGAGAGAGAAACAGTCAGAAAGAAGGGGAGGAAGGGAGGACAGGAGTGAAGGATGAGAGAAGAAGAGACAGAGAGAGGGAGGGAAGGAAGGAGAAAGAAAGAGGAAGAGAGAAATTGAAAGAGATTGAAAGTGATAATGGGAATGGAGTATTCTTACTTTTTTTTTTTTTTTACCATGACATTGTCTGTAAAGGATGACAAGGGAAATGGTATCATCAGGAGGGAACAATATCTCAATGAGGCTTAGAAGTTGGATGGAGTGAGCGAGAATGTTAAGATTAAAGAAAGGACATTTATTAATTATGGAGCAGACATTGCAGAGGGCACAATGAAATGGGTGAACTGATTTGGAATAAGATATTAGGGTAATAGAGTTGAAGTAAGTAATAAGCATAAGGGCGTTTGCAATGAGTCCAAACAGACTATCACTGGTTAGAAGAAGGACCATTTAGGAAAACACAAAATTAGACTTTAAGATCCTCCTTTGAGTTCCCAATTATTGATTAGTGTTCTTTGAAACTTAGAGGGCTGAAATTAAAGAAAGCAATTGGATGTGTGGGACACCATTTAAAAAATGAGGGTTCTTGGAAATTGAGTGGACGTTCATCAGTTGGAGAATGGTTGAATAAATTATGGTATCTGAATGTAATGGGATATTTTGTTCTATAAGAAATAATGAGAAGGATGATTTCAAAAAAAAGTCTGGAAAGACATAAACTGATGCTGAGTGAAGTGAGTAGAATCAATAGAATATTAAGCACATAACAAAAAGATTATGTGATGATCAACTGTGATGGATTTGGCTCTTCTCAACAATGCAGTGATTCAAGGCAGTTCCAACAGACTTAAGATGAAAAATGCTGTCCATATCCAGAGAGAGAACTATGGAGAATGAATATGGATCAAAGTCACTTTTTGTTTGTTTGTCTTTTTCTTTCTTGTTTTTTCCCCTTTTAGTATGATTTTTTTTGCACAACATGGCAAATATAGAACTATGTTTAAAAGAATTGCACATAAAAAAGAAGAAAAAAGAAATGAGGGTTCTTTATTTGAACTGGAAAGCTGGAGTTGAACAGGGTTCAATGAAACTAGTTACTCCTGGATCATAGAAGTAGAGTTCCATGAACATCAAGTTAAGCAGCTGGATGGAAGTAGAGTTCTATGAACATCAAGTTCAGCAACTAGCAAGCTATCCTGGATACCACTTGGTGGTATGAGGCCTTCAATAAAGCCTGATGGGAAAAGTACACCAGAAGATACATATCAGATTTTGTTCCCTTATTCTCTGTCCCTAATGTTGCAACACATCCCTTCATTTTCAAAACTTAGGAAAAAATATGAGTTTGAATCCTGCTTTAATCATTTACTGCTTGTATGATTACTTGTGTTCTCTCAGCTTCAGATTCATGATCTGTAATGTAGGAATAATAACAGATCTTAAAGTTTCCATGAAGATCAAATGATCTCACAAACACACTTTTAAATTTAATCTATAATATTAATATTTTCTCTCTTAATTTCATGTGTAAACAAGCAACAAAGCACTAAATCAAATTGAATTGTATTGGTTGCCTATATCCAAGGTATAAATACTCACACTGAAAATTTAATACTTTGATGTTGCCAGTTTGAGACAGTTCCAGCACACTCCTGAGTATATTATGTAAGGTGCTTTGCAAAACCATCATAGAGCTACAAAAGATGGGATCTATAATCATTTGCTTAAAGACTTCAAGTGAAGAGGAGCTCACTACCTTTGCAGGCAACTCACTTTTTGACAGTTCTATTAGAACATTTTTCTTTACATCCAGCCTAAATTGATCCTCTTTGTAATTTCCACTTCTTTCTCCTCAGAGGCAGACATTGTTTGCCTTTTCCTTTGTATTTCTTGCTTTTCATGCAATGCTGGCACACTGCAGGTATTTAACAAGAGCTTTTCTATACATCTGCCTTTCTGTTCAGGACTTAGTTTCTCAAAGTAGGATCAGGGAAAAGACCCAAGCACCAATATCACCAAAAAATTTATGTGTATGTTTTACATTGATCAGTTAATCAACAGCATTTATTAAATACTCGTTATGCACCAGGTACTGTGATAGATGCTGGAGATAAAACAAAACAAAATAAAAAAAACTACTCACTATGAAAGAACTTTTATTACATTAAGGGAGACAATTTGCACACATATAAATACAGAATAAAAACTAAATAGACAAATACAAAGTGTTTGGAGAAAAAGAATGGTCACTAGCAGTTGGGAATGTCAAGAAGGGCATTAATTAGAAGATGATACCTGAGCTGCATCCTGGAGGAAGTAAAGCATTCTTCAATATAAAGTAAGGATGATAACAGAGCTTTCATTTTATGAAATAATGCAATGAGACAGGAACAGCTGGTTCTTTGAGTACTCACTGGGAAAGACCATTGACAGCAGTGGGGAAAGGAGTGGCAATCACACTAATTAGGTACAGAGGATGTGGGGGAAACACTAGAGAAAGCACAGAAACAAGTGGCAAAATATTGATGTCTCTTAGTATAAGGGCAAAAATTAGGGGTGTTGGTCACACAATAAGCCATAATTACATATATAATCCAGAAAAAGAAGTCCCTTACCAAAAAAATCCCCCCAAAAACCCCATCATCACAGGATCATAAATTTTGAGCTGAAAGTGAAGATGTAATTTCATCTAGCACATCTCTTTTTATATATAAAGAAACTGAAGCTCAGAGACTTGTCCAAAATTATAGTGGTTCTAAATGATAGATCTAGGATTTGAATGCAAGGTTTGTGTTCCAGAAATTCACAAGGAAGTTGGCTGTTGAAGGTTTCCTATTAAAAATTCTTTTTGCCTTTTTGGCAAAACAGAATTCTTTGCCCAAAGTAAGTGCCTTTTAAAAGAGGAAAGAAAGATGAAGACAGGGAAATGAGGAATTTTGCATATAAACTTACCAAAACTAGGAAGAATTTTCTTCTTTCTCTTCTTGGTCCTTCCCTATGGGACATGAATGTAATCCATTCAAGCCTGACTGAACAGTTTAGGGGAAGTGAAAGGAAGCAAGTATTGTACCTCTTCGAGAAAAACCTTTGATTCAGTCCTTCTGAACTGTCAACCCATAGTTTCCTTTTTTTTTTTTTTTTAAGAATGGTACATATTTTGTATGATCCCAACATACCTACCTAAACCCTCACCTCACAGAATACATTCCCCACCCAACCACAACTGTTTTCTAATTAAGAATTAACAGAATGATGTGTCCTTTAATTTTGACAGTATGTAACTAATAAGGACTTTAGGGAGTTTTGTTGTCTCTCTGTGGTGACTTTCTTTATATTGTTATAACCATTCTGTATCTTTTTATGACTAAAACTTTAAAGAAAAGATTTCATTTATCCAGATCTCTCTACCAGCTGTATCTTGTATCAAAGGGGAAATGTTTGTCCTTCCCATAGCATCTGGTGGGGAGCTCTGCAGGATAAAGCAAAATAGCAAGAAAGTGATGATCCTGCTGACTCCAGAAAGGAAACAGGAGGAAATGAAGTTTCCAGCAGGGCAACTGTGTGCTATGGCATCACAGCCATAGGAAAGAGCATTAGGCAAGAAAGTCTAGAACAGCACTTCAACAAGGAGACTGTGGATGTGGGCAGGAGACAAGAGAGAATTCTGGAACACTGCAGGAGCCAGAAAAATTGTTGCTATATGATTTTATAAATGGAATTCATGTCAATTTCCAAAAAATGGATATAAAAAGCAAATTTCATACACAATTCACATGAAATCAGTTTTAGCCAGTGATATTAAGCCTGCAAGTCAATCAAAATTTTCAGATGCCTATGTTCTCTGGGGCAGAGCTGGTCCCCCCAGTGCTGACTAACTATTGAGGTTTGACATCCAGAGCAAAGGGCTCTATTCACTTGGGAAATATTTGGCATGAATATTGCCAGCTGTGTTACCGTCTCAGGCTGCCTAGTACAATAGAAAGAATGCTGGATTTTAAATCAGGGATCTAAGTCTGAATCCTGACTTTACCACTTAATAATAATTGTGTGACCTTGAACAAGTAGCATATTTTGTGAGCCTCTATTTTCTCATCTGTCTATTGAGAAGGCCCTTTCAGCTCTCAACCCATGATCCCCTATACTTCCTCCTTCCTGTATTTATGGAGACTATGCCCCACACCTGGAGAGCATTTTTTTTTAAATAAAGCTTTTTATTTTCTTTTTTATTTAAATACAATATAGGCATATGTATTTATATAATTATCTTTCTGCACAAGAAAAATCAGATCAAAAAGGGAAAAAATGAGAAAGAAAATGCAAGCAAATAATAACCACAAAAAAGTGAAAATACTATGTTGTGATCCACCCTCAGCTCCCACAGTCCTCTCTCTGGGTGTAGAAGGCTCTCTTCATCATAAGATCATTGGAACTGGCCTAAATCATTTCATTGATGAAAAAAGCCATGTCCATCAGGATTGATCATTATATAATCTTTTTGTTGCCATGTACAATAATCTCCTGATTCTGCTCATTTCGCTCAAGATCAGTTCATGTAAGTCTCTCCAGGCCTCTCTGAAATCGTCCTGCTGGTCGTTTCTTACAGAACAATAATATTCCATAACATTCATATACCATAATTTATTCAGCCACTCTCCAATTGATGGGCATCCATTCAGTTTCCAGTTTCTTGCCACTACAAAAAGGGCTGCCAGAAACATTTTTGCACATGTTAGTCTCTTTCCCTCCTTTAAGATCTCTTTGTGATATACCTTTTTATTTTCAAAATACATGCATAGATAGTTTTCCACAACCACTCTTGCAAAACCTTGTGCTCCATTTTTTTTCTCCCCTACCATAGATGTCAAACAATCCAATATAGATTAAATATGTATGATTCTTCTAAACATATTTCTGCAATTAAGCTGCACAAAAAAAATCAGATCAAAAAGGAATAAAAATGAGAAAGAAAACAAAACACAAGCAAACAATAACAACAAAAAAGTGAAAATGCTATGTTATGACACTCAGTCCCTACAGTCCCTTCTCTGGGTGCAGATGGCTCTCTTCACACAAGACCATTAGAACTGATCTGAATCACCTCACTGTTGAGAAGAGCCATATCCATCAGAATTGATCATTGTATAATAAACATGTGCATCATGTTCTCTTGGTTCTACTCACTTCAATTAACATCAGTTCATGCAAGTCTCTCCAGGCCCTTTGAAATCGTCCTGCTGATTGTTTCTTATAGAACAATAATATTCCATAATTTATTCAATTACTCCCTAACTGATGATCACCCACTCAGTTTCCAATTCTTTACCATTACACAAAGGGCTGCTACAAACAGTTTTGTACATGTGGGTCCTTTCCCCTTATGATCTCTTTGGGATACAAGTCCAGTAGAGACACTGTTGGAACAAAGGGTATGCATAGTTTGATTGCCCTTTGGATATAGTCCTTCTACATCTCTAACTGCGAAACTGGTAGAGCCCAGTTCCGGGGTCCCTGCCTTCATTGACTCTGCTGAAGAGACTCCTTCCTTTTCAGATTTTCTTAGAATATATCCTCTAGCATTCTACCATAGTCATATACTATAACTTGTGCATCCATTCTCCAACTAATGGACATACTCTCAGTTTCCGATTCTTTGCCACCACATAAAGAACTTCACATTTTTGCATTCTTATTTAGAGATTGTTTGCTTAGGAACAATCTCTCCTTAAATCTGTCCTCCCTCTAATTTCCCCTTCTTCCTTCTCTTCCTTTCCCTCCCATTTTCCTATCGAATGAGATGTATTTCTCAATACAATTCTGTATTTCTTAATTCTACTGTTTGTGTGTATTCTCCTCTTCTTTGATCAGATCAGATGAAAGTGAGATTCAAGTGTTATCCACTCCCTCACCCCCACCGTTTCCTACTTGTTTGGCTTCTACTTGTACACCTTTATTATGTGAGCTATTTCCTCCTAACTTTCCCTTCCCTTTCTTATTTTTGTAGAACTGAGGCATTTAATGATTTTTACTAACAGCCCTGACTTGTTCAAACTCCCCTACTATGCAGCAGAGGCCAGATTGACTGGAGAATCAGAAGCAGGAGATGAACTGAGCATTCCTTAAACTGGGCACATCAGAATTTCCTTGCAATACTATAACAGAAATTTCTTGCAATATTCCCATGCTGAACTTGGAACTCCTCCTGCTATGCCACAGAACCAACTCAGATTGGCTCATGTCAACCTAACTCTGTCTTAGACCAAACTACAGGAAAAGGTTGACACATTATTTAGTATATGATTCTTCCATACATCCCCTTTCTATTCTTATTTTAAGATTATCAAGAAAAGGGAGGATACTTTATAGAACTTGATAAAATAAAATAAAAATCATTTTGAAATACAAAAGAGCTATCAAGAGAAATGATAAAAAGTAGAAATGAAGGGGTAAAATGTCTTTGCAAACAAAATCCTGAATGTACTAGCTGAGTGTGAAAAGGAAAGGAGGGTGGGGAGTTCATAAAATAGTATTAGGAGAATAGTCATCACAGGATTTTCTCTGAGGCCCTAAAAGTAGTAGCAGTTACCCCTCTGAAAAGCCAGTCTGTAAATGCTGGTACAAGTTGAAAGAGTGAGCCCATAGCAGACTCTTAAAAATTACTGTGGGTTCATGTGCAAGAATGTTTGTGGCAGCCCTTTTTGTAGTGGCTAGAAACTGGAAATTGAATAGATGCCCTTCAATTGGAGAATGGCTGAATAAATTATGGTATATGAATGTTATGGAATATTATTGTTCTGTAAGAAATGACCAGCAAGATGATTTCAGAGAGGCCTGGAGAGACTTACATGAACTGATGCTGAGTGAAATGAGCAGAACCAGGAGATCATTATACACGGCAACAACAGTACTATATGACGATCAATTCTGATGGACATGGTTCTCTTCAACAATGAAATGTTTCAAACCACCTCCAATTGTTCACTGAAGAAAGCCATATACACCCAGAGAGAGGGATGCGAAATGTGGACCACAACATAACATTCTCATACTCCTTGATTGATGTTTGCTTACATTGTGTTTCCTTTATCTGATATATCGTTTGTGTAGATAAGATTTTTCTTGCACACCAATGATAAGTTTGGAAATATGTATACATATATTCGATTTGCCAATATTTTAACATAATTAACATGTAGTGGATATCCTGCCATCTAGGGGAGGGGTGGGGAGTTGGGGGGAAAAATTTGTAACGGAAAGCTATGTAAGGGTTATTGTTGAAGAATTACCCACACATATGTTATGCAAATAAAATAAAAATTAAAAAAAAAAATTACTGTGGGTTTTTTTTCCTATCTCATTCTAGAACACAAAATGATTAGAAATTAGGACATGCCCATTCCTGTAATGGAAGGATGTGTAATGAAAAGAGTCCTGGAAATGTTTTACATGATTGCACTTATTTAATCTAGATCAGGTTACTCACAATCTCAGAAATGGGAGAAGGAAAAAAGAGAGAGGAATAAAGACATAGAATTTGGAACTCAAAACTTTATATATATAAATATATATGCTTATATATATAATTGTTTTAACATGTAATTGAAGAAAAATAAAAATAAAATATTTTAAAAATATGAACATTGCACATAGTAACAGCAACATTGTGCAATGATCAATTATGTTCTTCTCAGCATTACAGTGATCTAAGATAATTCCAAAATACTTGTGATAAAAAATGCCATCCACATCCAGAGAAAGAACTATGAAGTCTAAATGCAGATTAAAACATAATGTTTTCACTTTTTAAAAATTGGCTTTTTCTTTCTCGTGGTTTTTCCTTTTTGTTCTGATTCTTCTTTTATAACATGACTAATATGGAAATATATTTAACATGTTGTAACTGCATAGTTAGATTACTTCCTGTCTTGGGGGAAAGGGAGGACAGGAGAAAAATTTGGAAATCAAAATCTTATAAAAATGAATGTTGAAAAAAAGAAAGGAAAGGAAGGAAGGAAGGAAGGAAGGAAGGAAGGAAGGAAGGAAGGAAGGAAGGAAGGAAGGAAGGAAGGAAGGAAGGAAGGAAGGAAGGAAGGAAGAAGAAAAGGAAGAAGGGAGAAAGGAAGAGAGGGAAGGAGAAAAGGAAGAAGAGAAAGAGCAAGATAAAAAGAGAAAGGGAGAGGGGGAAGAAGGGTGGAGAGAGAGAAAGAGAACAAGGAAGAGGAAAAGAGGGGGAAAGAGAGAAAGAGAGAGGGGGAGAGGGAAAAAAGGGGAGAAAGCTAAAGAGGGGGAGAAGGGAAGAGAGAGAAAGAGAGAGAGAGTAACCTGAGCAAGTTTTAGCTACCTCTGCACTCTCTCAAGTGAAAATGTGTGAAAATGAAATGCTGCTTCTTATGTTATGGTCTTTGATTTTTAGCTTTATCAGACAATGTAGGCTGACAATGTATTTTCTCCCAAGTCAGGTAATATTATAATGTGACATGTCAATTCAGAGGGATTTTTAAGTGAGGCCAGGCCATTTTTCTAGGACAACTGCTCCCTAACTCCTTCTCCCTAATAACGATCATATGTTCCAGAAAAGTCAATTCAGATTTTAGAAAGTAATAGTCATTGCCCCTGTAATGGAGGATTTTGCTTACTTGATTAGTTTACCTTGCTCTCAGAAGCAAGATCAGAATATTATAGAAACTTACAACTCTCCTGTTTAGAGAATTCAACCTCTAATTTTACATATGGTAAAACTAAGGCAAAGAAATGTTAAATTATTTTCAATTAAATTCAACTTTGTCCCAGTCACTTGTATTAAGTTGTAACTTAACAAGAATGGTATTCTGAAGTGTGTAGGACAGTCAGCTTCTGTTTCTGCTCCATTCTAAATTCTTTTCTTTATAGGTATGTAAGTTGGGTGGAGTAGAAAGGGAAAGAGGGCAAGAAGATCTGTGACAGGCTCTTTACTTGGTTTTAGAGATGTATACAAATGATGAGTACTTGAGGTAAGAACCATTGGTCATTTTGAGCTACTTGATAGGCAAGGCTGTGGCTTATACTGCTGTGGAAGTAGAAGTTCTAAGTAACACATTTAATCAGATGAAATTTCACAGGATCTCTAAAATGAGGCCATATTTTTTTTTCCTCTGCAAGGATTCCAGAAGGCAAAAGAATATGGTCTTCAAGTGACCTAAGAAGAAGCAGCCATTGTGACACAGTGTATGGATGATGGGCCTCAAGTTGAAAGACCTGCTTCAGATACTGGGCAAGTCATTTAACCACTATTTATTTCAGTCTCCTTATCTATAAAATAGGATTAATAATAGAAGCTTCCTCATAGGTTTGTTAAAAGGATCAAATAAGATGATATTTATAAAATGCTTAGGAAATTGCCTGGCACATAGTAGATGCTATATAAATGACTTTCCTGAAAGAGAAGATATAGTTGAAAGATAGATTTTTAAAGTCACAAGACTTTTCTTTTTTAATGTTTCTGAATGCCAGCTTTACCACCTACTATCTGTGACCTGGGATATGTGATTTCACCTTTCTTAATTTTGTAAGTTTGCTTCACCTTCTTAGTGAAAGCTTAGTTTCTTCATCAGACAAATAATGGGGTTGGACAAGATCACCTTGAAATTCTATGAATTTTTCACTCGTTGTTAGAATTTGTATAAGAATTATTAATTCTATTCAACAAGTTTTCATTAAATATCTGATATTTAAAAAGGATTGTAGTAGGTATGAGCAACTATGTTGCACAGTGGATAGAGCACTGGACTTAGGAAGACTTATCTTTCTGAGTTCAAATCCAGACTCAGACACATACTAGTTCTGTGACCCTGGGCAAGTCACTTAACTGAGTTTTCCTCAGTTTCCTCATCTATAAAATGATCTGGAGAAGAAAATGGCATTATTTTCTCTGCCAAGAAAAACCCAAATGTGAGGTCCCAAAGAATCAGACACAACTGAAAAGTGACTGATTAAGTAGTGGGTACTGAGGATATAACGACAGGATAAGACACAGTCCTTGACATTAGGAGGTAAACAGTTTAATAGGATAAAACATGTATAGCAACTAGATGGTAAAGTAGATAGAGATCTGGATTTAGAATCAGGAAAATTTGAATTCAAATCTTGCCTCAAAAACTGCTGACTCAGATTGTGGAGAGCTTTGAATGATAGTATCAAGTCTTTATATTTTACTTTGTAGGGAACAGAAGTTACTAATGATTTTGTTTATTTCTTCTCCTTTGTAATAAAGAACAATGTTCATAATTGCTGGACATTATTGCCTTTCAGTATAGACAGAGGCTCAACCTGGATCTGTGAATATTTGGTTTTTTGTTTTTCTTTTTTAATGTTTTGATAACTATATTTCAACACATGGATTCCCTTTGTAGCCTTATGTGTTTTCTATTATGCATTTAAAAATATGATTCTGAGAAGAGGTCTATAGATTTAACCAGACTTCCAAAGGATTTTATGACATGAAAAAAACATTAAGTATCCCTGGAATTGAGAATAGTAGTAGTAGTAGTAGTAGTAGTAATAGTAGTGGTGGGGGTCATTAAACTAAAACATACAATAAATAATAATGAATTATAAATAATAATAAAACTGCATTTATATAGCAAATTTGCAAAACACTTCAAATATCTTCTTTAAATTTTTGATCCTCATCATGTTTCTGAAGTAATTACTATTAATTTCATAATTTTATTGTGAAAGAAATTAAGGCTCAGAGTGGCTCATTTGCCTGGAGTGGATGGGGCAAAATTTGAAGTCAGATCTTCCTGACTCCAAATCAGCCTTTAAAGTGAGACTTTCTAGGTAGATGGAAAACTCATCAACCAATTTAAACTGGGATTTTTGCTTCTAATTTGGTGGAGGGAAATGGAGGAGGTAGGCCTTCAGGGCACAGTTGGCAAGTTTGTTTGAACCAGCTAAATGTCAAAGTGAATAAAGCATCTAACTTGGAATCTGGAAACCTGCCTCATTCTGACTATTTGTGTGTTACTGGGCAAATCTTTTAAATTCCCTCAGCCTCAATTTCCTCATATATAAAATAAGGATAATGATGGCACCTACCTCACAGAGGGCTGAGAATCAAATAAAATGAAATAATATATGTAAAGTACTTTGTAGAGTTTTATGTACTACATGTTAGTTAGTTTTATTATTTGTTGCCTAAGAATTTTATATATATATATATATTATACACACACACACACATATATATATACATATATACATATGTATATATATATATATATGAAGTTTTTATCAAATTCCCCCTGGTGGGCCCTTGGTAGCAGATTCAGCAAGTCAGAATAACATCTGAAGGAACCAGCAAGGATAAAATTTCATCTTATTGCTCCAGATGCCTCTCTCTCTCCCTTTCTTTTGCATCTGTACAGAGGTAGTTTTAGGATATAGACTATGGTGAGATTAGTTCAGATACTAGCTATGTGACCCTGAGCAAGTCATTTAACTTTATTTGCCTTAGTTTCCTCAACTGTAAAATGTGCTAGTAAAGAAAATGGCAAATTATTCCAGTACCTTTGTCAAGAAAACCCCAAATGGACTCACAACAGGTCAGACACAACTGATTGAACAATAGCAACAAAGACCAATTCTCCATGTATACAGCTTCTGCAGAGCTCTGCAGGAAGCTGGCTCCTCACTTCTGTGGAAAGCAACTGGAGGAGATGAAATGCCTAGCATATTCTATAAAAAGGAGCATAATAACTGCAGAAGAAGGGAGGGCCCGCCCTCCCACTGTTTGGAGGAATTTAAGATGCAAGAAAGAAATAGCTACAATCCCTTTTGCACATCAAAAATGTTTGGCTATTCCTTCTGTGCTGACAGAGGCTATTGACTTGGATTCTTTTTAAAATATGGGATCCATCAGCCCATTAACAACTATTAGGTCTACGAATGATAGAGTTTCTTTATCTATTATTATGATAGCTATTGTGGCAATGTAATTGTTGTCACTGACTCATCAATGAACTCCTAAGAGTTCAGCATGTTTTATAGAGTTTTGTCAGGGATAGGCTCTGGACCTGTTATTTCATCAATATGGTGAACTTCCATTGTGGAACCCCTCTTTCTAATATAAGTGCCATTTCAATAATTTATGCCTAGAGAGTTAGCTAGTGCCCTGAAAAGTTAATTAGCCTGCCCAAAGTTGATATAAATTATATTACTTCCCTAAATATCTTAAATAATCAGACATTTGCCAGAGACAGTTGCTACAAAGATTTTTTTACCAATTAATTGCTTTCCTTTCTATTTCTAACTGCATTGATTTTTGGACAAAAATTTTTCATATGATTTTTTTTATGTAATCGAAATCATCCATTTTATCTCCTATGATCCTCTCAATTTTGTGTTTAGTCCAAAAAAATATTCCCCTATCTGGAATTGTGAAAGATAAAATTTTTGTTTTTATAATTTATTACTTGATCTTTTAGATATAGATTACATACCTATTTGGAGTTTATCATGGAATCTACTATGCAGTGCTAATCTGAATCCAATTTCTGCCAGATTGTTTTCCTGGCATAAGCTATTCTCGATGGATTAATGTTGGCTCTTAATATCACCCTAGAATAGAATCAGCTCCTTAGGACAATGAACACCTCCCCCACCATATATGCCTCTCCTTGCAAAAGTTAAGATGATTTAATGACTATTAACATTTAGGCACATTTGACGTTAAGAACCTATGTCCCTTCCAACCCATGATATATAAAGCCAGTCAACATATCTATTAGATAGGTTGTTTTGTTGGGAAAATACATTGTTTTGGGGCAGTTAGGTGGTGCAGTGGATAGAGCACCAGCCCTGAAGTTAGGAAGAGCTGAGTTCAGACCTCAGACACTTAACACTTCCTGGCTGTGTGACCCTGGGCAAGTCACTTAACCCCAATTACCTTAGCAAAAAAGAAAGAAAATGCATTGTTTCTGTGATAAAAATCAAACCTCATTGATTGCATTACAAACAAGACCATTTTCTTATTTGCTATCACATTTTTTTTTTGTTATGGAGAGCCCCATTCTCAAGATTTCCTTCCAGGGTTTTCTTCCAGATAAACCCATTTTCAAAGTTTTATTCCTGTGTCTGTTTCCTGTTTTCATGCATGTGTTAACTTTTCCCATCACTTTCTTGGGATTTCAAAGGAATGTAAAATTCCAAATGTTGCTTAGTTTTTTATCCTAATTTCTTTTTTGTTCATGGTGCTAGAACATGTGATGTGATTTAAAATGAATATCTAAGTGACCCAGGTTACATCTAAAGTCACTTCTTCCACCCCACCCCCAACACTTTTTTTCATTAAAATACTTGCCTCATGTCTCACTGACAGGCTGCAATTTTACAGAAGACTTAACTTGTGAAACTAGTTAATTTTCATTTTAATTTTTCATTAACCCTTTGAAGTTTTAGATTTTTTACTATTTCACTTAATTTCTTCTTGCTAAAAGATCACAAGTCCCTTAGCCTTCTGGAGAAGAAATGACAGTGACATCCCATGATAAATAACTCCTATTTTTAGAACTAAAATATACCTTTGCTGCATTTTCTCATCACTACCTAAAACTTGGTATGTTATTATATCTAGAGATCTGCTTCTACTAGGCTTTTTCACTGCATGGTTTATATTCCCTTTGGCAAGGACATTTAACAAGTTTTCTCTTCCTCTCTGAATATAATTCAGAATTTCCTCCTCTTTTGCAAAATTTAATCTCCCTTACATGCATTTTCTCTCTCTTATCTGTGCAACTAATTTACCCAATTTAGGTTTTTTTCTTGTCATGGTGAAATGCACCAACATATGTCCCACTCTTTCCTTATAAATTTAGATTTAAAAGAGACCTCAGAGGTCACAGACTCTAATCCCACTTCAGAAATCCTTTAACCCCATCCACTGGAAACTTCAACTTTACTTCCAGCATTTAGGGCTCTGATAAAGAGCTTTCATTTTATCTTACTCAGAATGAGATTCCCTGCTACTTTGATATTTTTGAACTGTACCCCCTGATTTCTAGCTTCTCTGTCTGTGTCATCTCCCATTAGAATGTAAACTCCTTGAGGTCTTGGACTATCTTGCTTGCTTGCATTTCTGTCCTCAGGATTTAGTACAATATCTGGCACATAATGAGTGTTTAATTAAATTCTTTATTTTTCATCATCATTCAATTATTGTAATAAGTATAGTCAAACAAAACAAATTCCTACATAGCCAAATCTGAAAATGTACATCTCATTCTATATTTCTAATCCATCACCTTGCTGTCAGGAGCAGGCTTTATCATCAGTCTTCTTGCCTTATGACTGCTCATTTTATTTATCATTGTTATTAAGTCTTTCATAATTAATTATGTCATTGATTAAACCACTTTCCTAGTTCTTTTTACTTGAATTTATATCAATTCATGCAAATCCTCCCAGATTTCTCTGAATCTACCTTTTTCATCATCTGTTAAGACAAAACAATATTCCATTATATCCACATAATATAATTTGTTTAGTCATTCCCAAATGGTTTTAGCCAACCCAAATACATGGGTACCCACATTGTTTCTAGTTCTTTGCTACAACAAAAAAGAAATGCTGCAATACATATTTATATGCATATGGGTTCTTTCTGGTTTTGATCTCTTTGTGGGTATATGTCTAGTAGTAGTATTGACAGTTCCAAAAATATATATAGTTTAGTGTCTTTGAGGGATTGTGATTCTAAATTACTTTTTAGAATGGTTGGAGAACTTCACAGTTCAGCAATTGTATATTAATGTCTTCCAATAGCCCTGTAACAATAGTCTTTTTCTTTTTTTAGTGATATATACTTATCTCGTGGGAATAAAGTGGAACTTCAAAGATACTTAATTTTTTTTGTTATGCTTTTTAGTTCCAAGGTGTCTCTCTCCCTCCAACCCTCCCAACTCCAAATTATAAAAGGCCAACATTTGATATATGTGTATATGTGTGTATGTGCATATGCATGTGTGTGTGTAATATATACATACTTCTACATATCAATTCTTTCTCTGACGGTGGATAGCATTTTCCCCTCTTCAATCTTTTGTAGATGGTTTGAAAAATTATATTACTCAAAATAGCTTAGTCATTCATAGTTACTCTTAGAATGATATTGCTATTAGCATATATAATATTCTCTTCACTCTGCTCATTTCATCCTGCATTCATTCATGCAAGTCTTTCCAAGTTTTTCTAAAACCAACCTGCCAATTTTTTTATAATATAATAGTATTCCATCACAATCATTTACCACAACTTATTCAACCATTCCTAAAATGATGGGCATCCCATCAATTTCCAATTCTTTGCCATCACAAAGAGAACTAGTATAAGTATTTTAGAACACATAGGTTCTTTTCCTTTTTCCCTTCATAAACCAACATAAGAGTGGTATTTCTGGGTCAAAGGATAGACACAATTTTATTACTCCTTGGGCAAAATTCCAGATTGCTCTTCACAACCAGACCAACAGTGTGTTAATATCCCAGTTTTTCCACATTCTCTCCAATATTTGTAATATTCCCCTTCTATCATTTTAGTTGATAGCTATAAGATGATATCTCAGAGTTGTTTTAATTTGCATTTTTTCTAATCAATAATGTTTATTTTTCGTGTGACTATATATAGCTTTAATTTCTTTTTCCAAAAACATCCTATTTATATCCTTTGACCATTTATTAATTGGAGAATGACTCAAATTCTCATAAATTTGACACAGTTCTTTATGTATTTGAGATATGAGACCTTTATCCAAGAAATTTACTTTAAAATTTTGCCCATAATTTTAGGTACCATGAACCTTAAATATATTTGTTTTATTTGTATAGCCCCTTTTGATTTAATATAATCACTCAAAGTTGTTTTAACTCACATTTCTCTTTTTTTTTTTTAATGATTTGGAGCATTGAACATTTGGTTACTGATAGCTTTCTTCTTTTGATAATGACCTAGTCCTATCCTTTCCCTATTTATCTATTGGGGAATGGCTTTTGCTGTGATATATTTGTAACTATTCTCTATAAAATCTTGGATGTCACATCTTTCCTGTAAGAATTTGCTACAAAGATTTTTTCCTCATTTTACTGTTTTCCTTTCTAATTATAATGACATTAAATTTAGCTTATACAAAACCTTTCATTTCATGTAATCAAAATTGTCCCTTTAATTTCCTCTTATCCTCTCTATCCCATATTTGGTCAAAAATTCTTCCCTCTATTCATAGCTGTGAAAGGTAGCTAGCTTTTTCCCCCTTATTCCTCTAATTTCCTTGTGACATTACATTTGTATATAGATAATGTAATCCACTTAAAACTCATTGTAGAATCTATTATGAAGTATTGTCTAAACCTAATTTTTGCCATATTGATTTTCCAGCATAACATATTCCTGATGGACCAATGCTGGTTGGTTATGCCATCCTATAACAGAATGAATTCCTCAGGACAATCAGCAGATTTCCTCCTAGCAATAGAGTAAGGCTGATTCCTACCTACCCCAGTGCCATTACATGATATACATATATATATGTGTGTGTGTGTGTGTGTGTGTGTGTGTGTGTGTGTATATATATATATATGTATGTATGTATATGTGTGTATATATGTATATGTATGTGTATATATATACATATACGTATATGTATATATATTATTCATTTCTGTGTGTAACACTTGCTTGAGACTTACATCATGGTGGAAATCCTTATGACAAACAGAATTGAAAGAGTCCTGAGAGGTCATCTAGGGCAACCCATATCTAAACTCTAACTTCCATCTTGACATTTCTATATCACCAACAGGTGATCATCCAAGTTCCACCTAAAGAATAGTCCCTTTTCATGTATTTTATGACTACTTCTTTAGTCTGGTCCAATATTTCAAGGAATAAAAATACACCTCTATACTATTTTGGTTTATTTATAGCATAGAAACACACTTTAAAAATAAAAATAAAAAGGAGAATTATGCTAATTTCCTTTGCTGCCATTTTAGGACTCAGTTTATTTCTGTACCTAAGAAAAGACATAGCATATTTAACAGTGTATTGACAAGTGTTCCCCGGAACTATAAACTAAATCCAAGTAGCCTGAAGAGGTCAAAGAAAACATTATTTCATATTCAGGGAAACAAAGGAAACAGAAACATGGCATAAATGCCCCAATCTAGAGAGAGTAGGTTCCAAGATTCTTTCAAAATATGAATCATGCATAATTTTAATTGAAATGCTAACAGGGATTGGTAAACATTCTTTTGATATTCAGTGGTTCCAACCATGGACTTGTCATTCTGTTATTATCTACATATCTGTTCTCCTTCCCCTAATAGAAGGGCCCAATCTGATTAAGAAAACAGGTAGATGGCATAGTGGATAGAGTGTCTAGAGTTCAAATCTGGTCTCAGATATTTACTATGTGACTCTGGGCAAGTCACTTAACCCTATTTATCTCAGTTTCCTTATATGTAAAATGAGCTGGAGAAGGAAATGGTAAGCCATTCTAGTATCTTTGCCAAGAAAACCCCAAATGAGGTCACAACAAGTCATACACAATTGAAATAACTGAACAACAATAACAATAACGATGACAACATGATCAAATTGTAATACCTGGACATTCTGTCCACTGTTTCTTCTAAATTATAAACATCCTGAGATTGAAGATTTTCTTGCATTGTGTATTCTTTGTTTTCTACATAGTACCCAGGACTGTGCTCATCAGTATTTGGAGGGAAACATAAAAGATGAGCTGCTTTTAATTCTTTCAAAAAGGAAGTGGGATGACATCATGCATTATTCTACACCCTGGTGACCATACAGCTGATGAGGCCTCAGTAAATAAGAAGGGATAATAGTGATTCTTTCTATATCTAACTATCTGGCTGTCTGTTTATACCTTCCCCCCAAAAAACTCAGTATCTCATCTCAAAGCCGAAGCTTTTATACACAGAGAGTCAAAGACTAAGAAGTGCAAGAACTTCTAGTCATTTAGTCTAACCCTTCACTTTGTATATGAGGAAACAGAGAGCCAGACTGTTGGTATAAGGTGATTTGTCCCAGGACAGACAAGTTTTAGGTGCAGATTCAGGATCTGGGACGCCAAATCCAGTCTTCTTCTACAACACAATCAGTTCAAAAGTACTTCCATTAGGCCACCTGTTTAAAATGGAAGAAAGTAAGAGAAGTGTCATGGAAGTTTACTGAACAATCATTAATGTTGCTAGCTATTTGGATCCAAAAATATTTAAGGCAACAGTTATCATTAATGATTCAAGCAAGAAGTATATGTATATCTATAACCATAGTTAGTATATACTCCATTCTTCTGGAGTATTTTTTTTTTGCTTTCATTATTTCATAAAATCTTTTGGGCTTTGTTTGTATCCTTTATAACTCTTTTATCACTATCACTACATCACTATCACATCATTTTTGTACTCTTTGAGAATTAAGGACAACAAACAAACAACCAATAACTCTCCATGTTATAGAAGGAGAAGGAATGTATTTATTGATTGTGGGGAGAAAAAAGAGAAAATGGGTGGCTGGAGGTATTGAAAAAGTAAAGGAACTGGCTTGTAGCATGGAAGGGTATGTGTTGGTCTAAAAATTGAAAGTCAGCCAACAAACATTAGTCAAGTGCCAAGATAATAAGTATAATATAATTTATGTAACAGTTTCAAGCTAATAAACTGCAGTCATATACATGAACTCAACTGATTCTCCCATTATACTTGTGAGCTAGGCAGGGCATTTTGTAGATGAGGACACTGAAAGGTTAAGTGACTTCCCTAAGATCACATGGCAAATTAATAGCAGAACCAGATTCAAACCCAAGCCCATTAATCCTTGTATATTACTCTTCCTATGATGCCATCCTACCCCTCTAAAGCATGCCTGGCCAGAAAAAGACCATTCTAAATGGCACAGGGACCAGCAATTAAGTATTTTTCCATCTGCAATCCTGTGGTATCAGAAAAGAGCCAGACAATGAAGCTGATGAATAGCAAATTTAGAACAGATATTTTTTATTCTTTCTTCTCCTACATACAGGCTCTCCCTAAGTCCTATTGGTTTTTCTCCTCTACATTATCTTCCCCCACAGCTAAAGATGCAAATACCTCCACTTCAGCTATTTCTTTTTATAAAAAAATTAAATGTTTTGTTTGAAACTTAACATTGAACATCAATACAAACAGGCATACATCTCTTAGTAGCTATTTACATTTAAATGAATTTTAATGTATAAGGTAATATAACATTTTTTCTATTACTCCCTCTAAGTCCCATCAGGATTGTTACATATTTTCATTCTTTCTCTCATATAACCATAGTTAGTGTGTATTCTATTCTTTTGGTTCTGTTTTTTGGGGGACTTGCATTATTTTATAAAGGTCTTTCAGGCTTTCTTTGTATTCCTTATAACTTTCCATGTTAATTGTTTTATAATATTCCATTATGTTAATGTAATCATATTTATTTAACCATTTCCTAATTTTTAAACATGTAGTTTGCTTTTAGCTTTTTGCAGCTGCATGTAATGCTGCTTTGAAACTATTTTAATAGAAAATTCCTGTAAGAACACCCAACAGATGATCTTATTATGATGAGGGCTATCTACATTCAGAGACAGGTTTTTGGGAACTGAGTGCAGATCACAACATAGCATTTTCACTTCTTTGTTTGCTTGAATTTTATTTTCTTTCTCATTTTTTCCTTTTTGATGTGATTTTTCTTGTACAGCAAGATAATTGTATAAATGTGTATGCCTATATTGGATTTACATGGTTAAAAAAATGGTAAAAATATACCATGTTTAACATATATTAAATTACTTGCCATCTAGGGAAGGCGGTGAGAGGAAGGGGGTGAAAATTGGAATGTAAGGTTTTGCAAAAGTCAATGGTGAAAAATTATCCTTGTATATGTTTTGAAAATAAAAAGTTTCAATTAAAAAAATCTCCCCCCCAAAAAGAACACCCAATAGGAGTCACATAATCAATGAGTTAGAGGACTAGACCTTTTCTTCAGTCCTTATGAACTCTCAAAATGTCCCTCAAAACAAGAATTAGGTACGAGAGGTAAAGCATTTGATGCTGTCTTTATCAGTCAAGACCCTGAAAAGCTTAGTAAAATAACAACTTGATGAATTAAGAACAGCTCCTCTCTAACCAGCTTGGAAAGAGAAGTACAATCTGACTTATTAATTGTGTGCTAGATCCATTCAGCAGTTTTCTTGGAGCTGTTGGAGTCTTTGCCTTCACTCTGCCTTTCTATGAGAACAAGCAAGAGACTTCAAATCTGCTCACCTCCTTATGGAGAGAAGTACAGGAAAGTGAAAATATGTTCTTGTGGCAATGATTTAGGGAGGCTGAGATAGCTTTGCAGTCTAGCTTTTTGGTTATCCACTATCAAAATAGAAGGAGTCAGAAAGTGAGTGGTCAGTAAATATAAAGAAAATTTTAAAAATCTAATTTACAACTTAGAATCCCAATATATAAATCAATTGGGAAAATATTTAAAAAAAGAGAAATGATCAACAAAACATCTAAACATCTCTCTAAATAGATACTGCAAGATAAAGGAAACTGAAGAAACACCTGATAAGACAAAAGATACTATGAATTTCCAAGAGAGCATAGAACAGCAAAAGTATGTTCCCAAGTGAAAGAGAAATAATCTTGAAAGCTGAAGCTAAAAGGGAACAAATAGGAGAATTTATTTTCTGTATGGTAAAAATAATGAACAGAATAGAAAAACTTGAATCCATGGTGTTTAGTGTATCCAGAGACACACAAGACAAAACAACTAATTGGAAAGAAGACTATTCTAAAGTGAAGGACAATCTGGAAGAAGAAAAACAAAATGCAATGTTGTTAAAAGAACTCATGTTCTCTACATAAGCAAAATATATCTCAAAGACAGAATGTGTGGAGACAAATTAAAAATCATAAGTCTCTCAGAAGAACATGACAACCTCCCCCCCAAAAAAAACCCAATGCCATAAAGCAAGAAATAATAGAAGAAAACTGATCAGAACTTCTGAATATGGAAAATGAATGCTCTACAGGATAAAAAAATTTTTTTTAACAATTTACATGACAAATGACAAATTCTGCAAATGTTAAAGTCAAAGAAGTGTTTATTAAAAGCTACTATGTGTCAGGCAATGTTCTATGCCATGAAGATACAAAGAAAAGTTGAACAAAAACGTCCCTATTTGGGGGCTCACAGCCTGATGCAAAAATAACATACAAACAAGATTTCTATAGCATAAATTGGAGATAAACTCAGAGGAAAGGCAATGTCATTGAGAGGGATTGAAAAAGAAATTTTACAATAAGTAATATTTGGTCAAGACTTGAAGTAAGCTAAGGCAGTCGGGGTGAAGATGAAGAGGGAGAGGATTTTAGGAATGGAGCACAGCCAGTGAAAATGTCGCAAATCTACGTACACATGAAGTATCTTGTGTGAAGAACAGTGAAGAGACCATTGTCTTCATATTGCTGAGTACCTAGAAAAGAGTAAAATATAAAAAGACTAGAAAGATAGAAAAAAGAAAAGTTATAAAGGGTTTTAAAAGCCAAATAGAGGATTTATTTTTTTATCCTGGCAATAATAGGGAGCCACCAGAGTTTATTGAATAGGAGGACAACAAGATCAGACCTGTGTTTTAGGAAAGTCTCTCTGACAGGTAAGTGGAGAATATACTTGACAAGAAGAGACAAGGCAGGAAGACCAATCAGAAGATCATTTCAATAGTCTAAGTCAATAAGTCTTATCAAGTGATAAGAATATTTATTAAGATTGTAGGGTTGTCAAAGAAAAGAAGAGGACATAGGAGAGATGTCAAAAATACAATCAATGGGAATTAGAAACTGATTAAATGTTATAAGGAGGGGTCTGGTAAAAGAATGTGAGTAGTCATGGAAGACACTCAATTGTGAGCCTAAGTAATTGGGAGGTGATACTATCAATAGTAATAGAAAAGTTAGGAAGAAAGAAAGGTTTTGGAGGAAAGACAAAGAGCTCAGTTTTGGGTTTATAAGATATCCAATTTGAGATGTTGAATAGACAATTGAAGATGCAAAATTGAAGGTCAAGAAAGAGGTTAATACCGAGTAAATAGAACTCTATGGGATGATATGGCATCCATGGGAAATAAGATTGCCAAGCAAAATGGAACAAAGATGAGAAAACAAAAGAACCTAAATAAAATTTTGGGGTTACTATTATTAGTAGGGATGACATGAATGAAAATTTAGAAAAGGAGGCTGGGGAGTTGTGAGACAGTATTTATTAAGCACCTTCTATATTCCAGGCATTACAGAGAAAGGCAAATGATAGTATCTGCCCTCAAGGAGCCCAAAAATTTAATGGAGGAGACAACATGTAAACAACTAGGTACAAATAAGCAATATACAAGATGAAAAGGAAATAATCAACAGAATTAAGAGGGACTTGGAAAGGCTTTCTAGAGAATATGGTATTTTAGCTAGGACCAAAGTTAGGGAAGCCTAAAGGCAAAGATGAAGAAGGAGAGCATTCTAGGCATGAAATGAAAAAGGGAGGAGGAGAACCCCAGAAAGGACAGTGTCACAAAAACCTAGAGTATCAAAGAGAAGATGATCAATAGTGTCAAAGGTAGAGAGGTCAAGCAGTATATGAATTGGAAAAAGATCTTTGACAATTATAAAATAATTGGTTTTAAATGAATGATAAGATCAGAAGTGAGATGGCTGAAAATAAAGAAGAGTAAGAAAAAAGCATGTAGAGCCATTGATTTAAGATAACCTTTTAAAGGAGTTTAGCTACAAAAGAAAAGAATATAGGACATTAGAATGAATGGATAGATCAAGTGAGGGTTTTTCAAAGATAGGAATAGGGTAGGATATAGTCATATTTGTCAGTGTTGAGAAAACAGATGGTAAACAGGGCCTATAGTAGTGAAAGAAGAATCATGAGAGAGAAGGTAATTTGCTGGGGAAGATGGTATGGAATGAGATCATTTGTGCATGTAGAGGGATTTGTTTTGGCAAGGAGGGAGAAACCTTTTCCTGTGAGCCAGACATAAATGAACAAAATGGTAAAAGGTGTCTGATTGATGTAGAATGTGGAGCAGGGGATAAGAGAGAGCTCTTGGTAAATTACCTCAGTTTTTAAAAATGAAATATGAAGTAAGGTTCTCAGATAAGATGGGATCAGAATGGAAGACATGGAGCTTTGAAGAAGGATGAAAATTTTTGGAAGAGCTGGTGTGGTGAGCGGGTTAGTGATTCAACAATGGAGATATAAGGATATAATGAGCGACAAACTGGTATTATGTAACAAATCTGTAGTAAATACAGTCAATTTCCAACTTTTGTGGATTTTCTTCCTAGCTTAATTCAAAAATGTGTGAACAGGTTCGAAGGCAGTGGATTATGGAAACAATGCAAGGTTAAAGCTTAGCAGGGCAAGAACATTGAAAAGAATAAAGGTGACAAGGGACATAAGAGAAAGTTCAACAAGGGGTAAAGATGGAAAAGGGATGAGATTATAGTTAGGGCAAGGGTGATGATTTGGAAGAACAAAAGGCTGGAAGGATTAAAGATCATGGTGAAGATGAAGAATTTGGTTAGGGGTTGCAAGGCTGAGGGAAGGAGGAATGACCACAATTTATGATCAGACAGAATAATTTCAGATTTCACAAACATGAAAGTGAAACATTTAATGGCAAGATGAAGGAACAGTATGACCATCTATCTATGTGTGTAGCTGGGGTGGGGTAGAGTCATGTGACTTCATATGGTCATATGAAATGAGTAAATTGAAAAACTGGGAAATAAGGGTATTTAAGGAAATATTAATATGTATGCTGAAATCTTTGATTATAAAGACAAGATCTGGAGAGAAAGATTATGAGCCTGACATTGAACTAGTTGTTAAGGAAGGAAAATATCCTGGAGATTATTAGAATAGCTACAAATGTTGATTGGGCAGTAAATGTAGGCTGAATGAACCTCAAAGGAGAGATTACTAAAATGATATTAGAGGGAGAATCTGAAAGTGGTGCTTAGGGAACAAGAACTCTGCTTTGCCCAATCATGACCAGGGAGTTTGAGGGTATGAGTGAGAATACAAGTAGCATTTAAAAGACTGACCAGAAAAGTGGATGTCATCAAGAAGGAATCAGGTCTCAATGAGTAAAAGAAGTTTGGAGGAATGAGAAAGTAAAGGTTTAAGACAAAAGCAAGTTTATTACCTAAGGAATAGATATTCCAAAGACCCCAGCTGAAGGAATGAGTGACTGACTGGCTCACCTTTAGGGTATGGCCATAGGGTGGAGGCACACCAAATTGTTTGACAGTAGGTGTAATTGGAAAGCAAGATGTTGGGTTATCCTGATAAGGCAAGTCTACTGGTGTGGAGTGTCATAGGAAGGCAGAGAGCATACTAAAAGCTCAGTGAAATGGTTGGCACAAAGAGGCAAGGACCCTCCATTTTTTCCATGGCAAAAAGGTGATCTATGTGGAGGACAAGAAGAAAGACATTAAAATATAGAAAAAGGAAATTTGAATCACAGATTATTCATCACTCATCAGAAACCACAGAGAAGAATGGAATAATATATTTCAAAAAGAAAGGGAGTTCAAAGTACAACCTCAAATGCATATCCTGGAAGCCTGAAAGCCTGTAAAACAATGAATATTTGATAGGAGAAAGGCATTTGAAGCAGTCCTGCTAAAAACACATAGAAGTGGGCAGATTCTCCAATTTACAAACACTCCAGACAACAGAAACACATGAAAGATAAATAAATTTAGTCACCAAGGAATGTGTGTAACAAAATAAATACCCCATTTCTTGTGATTGTTAAAAGAAACAGACAACTCCTTTTTGGTTTTTGACACCTATTCCTTTATAGTTCTGTGTGGGACAGGTGCTAGACGCCCCTTCCCCAAATTAGATAATCAGAGACATCATCAGGTACAAAGACAAAGCATTTGTTTAGTTCCTGCAGAGAGTGGACCAAGCAAGTACCATGTGCTCGTGGAACCTGACAAGAGAGCTTGTCAGGATTTAAATAGCAAAAGACCCAAGCCTTTCCATTGGATAGACTAAAAGGAAGTAACCATCACTGACCAATAGTCATCAATGTTGTCTGCTTCCTATGGATTACATCCCTTCCTGTAACTTCCTGTATCTTAGGGTTTGATCT
Organism: Myrmecobius fasciatus; assembly: GCA_023553655.1. Taxonomy (NCBI): domain Eukaryota; kingdom Metazoa; phylum Chordata; class Mammalia; order Dasyuromorphia; family Myrmecobiidae; genus Myrmecobius; species Myrmecobius fasciatus. Next base: position 289,876 of record JAJPUD010001894.1, read on the forward strand.
TTTAGAGATCATGTGACTTCCCAGGCTTCTTCTTGGACCCAGGGTCCAAGACTTGATCTTCTGGCTTTGGGAATAGGAATCATGTGACTTAGGCCTAGTCTTATAAACTGAGAAAACTTCATCCAATCAGTTCCATTCAGTTCCTAATTCTTGTGTTATCCAATCTAATTTCTTCAAATCTGAAGCAGAAGGAAGGAAATTACCTTTTTTTTCTCCTTAACTTGGTAATTACTTATCTTTGGAATCAATGCATTAGCTCATGGCTATTTATGGGTCACCTATAATGCCTAAAATTTACATTGGTTTTCAAAGCATTTTAAAAATATGATCTAATTTCCTCCTCACAACAACTTTAGGAAGGTAGGTACTATTATTATCCCCATTTTACAGATGAGGTAACTGAATTGAAGAGAGATTAAGTAATTGCCTATGTTCACATAAGACTGGATTTGAATTCTGGATTTCTTGATTCCAAATGAAACATTCCATCCACAGTTTGGCTCCCTTCCTAGCACTCCTTGATCAGAGTTACACTTTTATTTCAGTGCTAAATTGTGGTGTGGTATCCCTCCCAGGCTAAACTCATCACTTTTAATCTCATCATCATGCTGCTAATTCAATCCTTGATTGATCTCACCTCCCCACAGCCTCCTCTCCCCTCTGATTGGAAGGCTAGAAGGTAGAGTACCAAACTTCTCTCAATGCATTCCTATAGAGAAGACAGAAGCTGGATTTTTTGTATCTGCAGCACTGCTTGTTCAAGTACCTGAACAAGGTGCCCCTGGTATCCTTTCTCCTCCACCCCTTTCCTGCTTCCTGTGTCCCCTGATTAGTAAGGTTGTAAATCTAAAATCCTTGAGGGCAAAGACTGTGTTTTTATTAATTGTATCCCCAAGCATTTAATATTGTGTCTGGCACATAGTAGGCACTTAATTAATATTGATTGAATTGGATTGGCTGGAGTAAGGTGCTCTGAATATAAGAATCTTTATCCTGGTCTTTTCTGTAGTGAGATAGCAGTGCTAGTAGAAGGAATTCAAAGAGAATGTGATGACTGGTAGTATTGAGTACTTCTGGGGGCAACAAGAGCAGTGCCCTCCCTCCCCCCCCCCCCCATTCAAGCAAATTATTCCCAATCTACACACATGACTCTTCGCAATTCTTTAGTCTCCATTTCTGCTCTTATTTATTCCAACTCTCTCTCTCTCTCTCTGTCTCTCTCTCTGTCTCTCTCTCTGTCTCTCTCTCTCTCTGTCTCTCTGTCTCTCTCTCTCTGTCTCTCTCTCTCTCTGTCTCTCTGTCTCTCTGTCTGTCTCTTTCTCTCTCTCTCTCTCTGTCTCTCTGTCTGTCTCTGTCTCTGTCTCTGTCTCTGTCTCTGTCTCTGTCTCTGTCTCTCTCTCTCTCTCTCTCTCTCTCTCTCTGTCTTCTCTCAGTGATTTTCTTTGCTTCCTTGATCTCAAAACTTTACTGGACCACCTTTTCATCCATTATATGGCTACCATGTCTTTAAGATATTCTTCATAACAGATAATTCTGGAATGATTTTGAGAAGCCAAAAGTCAAAAGCTCACTCACTCCCAGGAGGCAATAATCTTCTTAAAAAAAAAAAAAAAGTTTTTTAAATTAATAGTGAATGGGACTGATTAGATGAAGCTTTCTCAGGGTGAGACTAAGTCATATGATCCCTGTTCCCAGAGCTGGGAGATCCTGTCTTGGCTGGGTCCTGGAGGAACCCCGGGGAGGGGGGGAGGAGTCACATGATCTCTGGAGGGTTAGGCCCTGGGTTGCAGGAGGTGACAGGAAGTAATGGGACCTGTGAGAGGCAGACAACATTGGTGACCATTGATCAAGGATGGTTACTTCTTTTTAGTCTATCCAGTGAAAAGGCTTGAGTCTTTTGTTATTTAAACCTGAGAAGGTGGTAGCTGGTCGGGTTCAGGAGCATGTGGCTGGAGCTGGGATGGCTCCCAGCTGTATGTCTGGTCCTCTCCTTGCAGGGACTAAATAACTGATTTCTCTTTGTATCTGAAGATGTCTCTGATTAGTTAATTCGGGAAAGGGATCTAGCACCCATCCCACACAATAGTGCTTTATTTTTCCAAGTACATGTAAAGATAGTACTTTCCTTAAAATAATGAGCAGTATCTATCTAAAACCAACAGAAAGCATTATTTGTAATGGAGAGAAGCTGGCCACATTCCCAGTAAGATCAGGTATGAAACTAAGATACCCATTATCACCACTATTATTCAACATTTTACTAGAAATGTTGGCTTTAGCAATAAGAAAAAGAAACTAAAGAAATTATAGTAGGCAATGAGGCAGATGATATGATGATATACTTAGAGAACCCTAGAAAATTATCCCCAAGCCTATTGGAAACAACAGCTTTAGCAAAGTTGCAGGATATAAAATAAACATACACAAATCATCAGCATTTCTATACATTATTGACAAAGCCCACCACCAAGAGATGGAAAGAGAAATTCCACTTAAAATTAATGTAGACAAAATAAAATACTTGGGAGTCTACCTGCCAAGATAAACCCAAGAACTATATAAACAAAATTACAAAACACTTCTCACACAAATAAAATCAGATATAAACAATTGGAAATAGTTCATTTGTTCATGGGTGGGCCAAGTTAATATAATAAAAACAACAATTCTGCCTAAATTGTCTACTTGTTCAGTCATATCAATAAAATTGCCAAAAAAATTATTGTATAGAACCAGAAAAAAAAATAATGAAATTCTTCTGAAAGAACAAAAGGTCAAGAATATCAAGGGAATTAATGAAAAAAAATGCAAAGGATGGTGGCTTAGCAGTACCAAACCTAAAACTATATGATAAAGCAGCAGTCATCAAAACCATTTGGTATTAGCTAAGAAATAGAGTGGTAAGTCAGTAGAATAGATTGAAACACATGATACAATAATAAAGGCCTAGTATTTGATTAAACCCTCAAACTGCAGTTTCTGGAAAAAGAACTCACTATTTGAAAATAATTTATCAGAAACTCAGCATAGACCTACATCTCACAGCCCTTACCAAAATAAGTTCAAAATGGATACATGATTTGGGCTTAAACGATGTTACCATAAAAAATTAGGAGAGCAAGGGATAATTTACCTATCAGATCTTTGGAGAAGGAATTTTTGACTGAAGAGGAACTAGAAAACATTATGAAAAGCAAAATGAACAACTTTGACTATTATTAGAAAGGTTTTCAAAACCAACAGAAACAAGATTAAAGTGGAAGTGCAAAGCTGGGGGGAAAATCTTTTCATCCAGTGTTTCTGATAAAAGTCTTCTTTTTAAAATAAATAAAGAACTATGTCAAATTTATAAGAATTCAAGACATTTTCTGATAGACAAATGGTCAAAAGATATGAACAGACAATTTTCAAATGATGAAATTAAAGCCATCTATAGTTATATGAAAAAAATGTTCTAAATCACTATTGATTAGAGAAATGCAAATTAAAATACTTCTGAGATACCACCTCACACCTTTCAGATTGACTAAGATGATGGGAAAAGATAATGATAAATGTTGAAGGGGATTTGGGAAAACTTGGACACTAATGCATTACTGGTAGAATTGTGAAATGATCCAAACCTTTCTGGAGAACAATTTGGACCTCTGCCCAAAGGACTATAAAACTGTACATATCCTTTGACCCAGCAGTGCCATTACTGGGTCTGTATCCCAAGGAAATCATAAAGGAGAGAAAAGGACCCACATGTGCAAAAATGTTTGTAGCAGCTCTTTTTTGTGGTAGCAAAGAACTGGAAAATGAGTAGATGCCCATCAATTGGGGAATGGCTGAACAAGTTGTAGTATATGAGAATAATGGAGTATTATTGTTCTATAAAAAGTGATGAACAAGCTGATTTTAGAAAGGCCTGGAAAGATTTACACAAACTGATGCTGAGTGAAATAAGCAGAACTAGGAATACATTGTACACAATAACAGCAAGAATGTGAGATGGTCAACTACGAAAGATTTGATTTTTCTCAGTGGTTCAGTGATCCAAAGCAATCCCAATAAACTTTGGATAGAAAATTCCATTTGCATCCAAAAAAAGAACTAAGGAGACTGAATGTAAATCAACACATACTATGTTCACTTTTTTCCTGCTTTTTTTCTCTCTCCCATGATTTTTCTTTTTTGCTCTGATTTTTCTCACCTGATTCATAAACCAATGTGTATTAAAAAAAAAACATAAATAGTGGATAACCAAACTAAAACAAATAAATAAATAAAATAAACTCAAGGTAAAATTTTTGTGTTTAAAAAAAAATAAAGCAAACAAACAAAAAAGGAGATAAAAATGCTATGTTTCAATCCACATTCAATCTCTCTGGATGTGGATGGCATTTTCCATCCTAAGTCTATTGGAATGACCTTAAATCACTACATTGTTGAGAAGAGCCAAGTCCATCACAGTTATTCATCACATAATCTTCTTGTGACAGCATACAATGTTCTCCTGGTTTTGTTCACTTCACTTAGTAGAAGAAGAATTTTTAAGGGACTTAGATGAAGAGGAGCCTGTGCAAAGATATCAGGATGGGAAATGAAATGGCATCCATAAAGGAAAAGCAAGTAGGTTGGTTTAGCCAAATTTGAGAATGCATGAAGGTAAAGAGAAACCAGAGAAATGGGAGCATGAAACCTGATCCTAGCCCTGACTCTCCAGACTTTTATACCTTGCCCCTTTTGATGTTTTGCCTTCTTTCACTCAATGTAACCTTCCAGAAAGCAGGAATTGTCTTTTTGCTTGTATTTATATTCCCAGAACTTTGCATGGCTTTTAGCTAGTTCCTAATAAATGCTCTATTGATCTATCATCATCTATATATCTTTCATCTTTGTAAGTTATTACTTTAGATAGAAATACCTCTTTATTTCTAGCTACTTTCTATTTCTTCCCTGTCCTATCCAGTGTCATCAAACATTCCTGGAAAAGAAAAGTGAAGACTTTTTCGCTCCTTGACTTCTAAGTTATGTCACTAACCCATTCCTCTAGTTTCTTTTTTCCTCCTAAACCGATGAATATTAACTTAATAAGTTCAGAAAGGTAGTTTAGAGTTAAATCAACAAGTTTTAAATGATAAATAGAACATTCTGTATTTGGTCTCTGCCAAATGCAGAAATTATAGAGAAACACTTTGAGCAAGAAAGTAAGAAGGTTAGAGTTGAGTTGTTTTTGTTGAGTTTCATTCTTTGTGACCCCATAGACCATTCTGTCCATGAGATTTTCTTGGCAAAGATATTAGAATGCTTTGCCAATTTTTTCTCCAAGAATTATCATTAGAAATATTTTTAGAGTATTATTAAAGTATTAGAGATGGAGAGACTGAAGGCTGTGAGACTAACAAGGAAGCTGTTATATTCTCCATGTAAGGCAGGAGTGATGAGGACCAAAACAAGATGGTTGCTACATGTATAGAAACAAAATGCCATCTAGGAGAGAAACTGTAGAGGTAAAATAAATAAGATTTGGCAACTGATTCGATATATTGGGTGAATGAGAAAAGTTGAAAATGATATTAGGGTTCTGAACCTATTAGATGAGAAGAAGGTGGTCTCTTTGACAGAAATAGGGAAAATTGGAAAAGGAGTTGGTTCTTCCAAGTGATTTAGGGTATATGTAATGTGGCCTTCTTCTCCCACATTTATTTACTTATTTAATTTTTTTTGACTACATGAAAGAGACCACTCTTTGCCTCAATTGCTACCTAGTCTTAAACATTGAATGAGTGTAGTCTTAGTCAAACTGAGACCTATTGAAGATTTTAGCTTAAAAATGTCAAGGTCTCCCATTGCATCCAGGGCCATCTCCAGTCATTCTGAACTATATCTGGCCACTGGAACCAGATAACTCTGGGGGAAAGTGAGGCAGCCCTTCCTCACTTACATCCAATTCACAATGGCACCACCTCTCAGAAGTCATGGTCCTCTTCCAGAATGAAGGACAAACAACAACAACAACATGGCTGCTAAAAAGCTAGAGGATAAGTGAAATAAATATTACTAATAATTGAGGCAATGATTCTACAACACCTTGATAGAGTGAATCTGTCATATTGTCGTCCCCCCTTAGTCTAGGGGAATTTTTATGGGATCCATAATAAGTATCAAATAAGTCCAACAGTAAAGTACTTTGTGTCTCTCCTTCTAAGAGAAAGTGTAGTGGAGGAGAAAAAGCCCTGGGCTGTAGTAGTTCTGCTATTCACTACTTCAGTGTAACCTGGGGCAAGCCTTTTACACACTGAGTTTTCTCCTTTGTGAAATGAAGAGTTAGATGAAATTATCTCTAAATCCCTCTCCAGTTCTAAAATTCTATGGCATATTCTAGCTTATTACATTTATGTGTAAATATATCTTATCTCTTCTACTAGTTAATTAAAATCCTTGTTTTATTTATGGGTTTCTGTGTCAGTGTCTCATTCCTTCCCCTCCCTCCCATCATATTGTAAATGGTGCACCTCCCTCAGTAGCCACTCCAATACTCCACACATTAAATTACGCATTAAATATGCGATTAGTTGGTTATTTATATTTGTTTCTCTTCTTCAGAGATTTGTGTAATAGGCATTCAATAAATTTTACTGAATATAATGGAAATGAACTGAGTGTTATAATAATTATAACATCTAATAATTATCTAGCATTTTAAGACTTGCATAACATGTTACACACATTATCTCATTTGATTTGGTCCTCATACTATTATTCCCATTTTACACCTGAGAAAACAGAAACTAAAAGATTGCTAGTAAGTCAGTCAACAAACATTTATTAAATCTGCTATGAGCCAGGCACTTGTAATAAGTGCTGGGAAGACAAGAAGGTAAAAAACAGTGCCTGGTCTCAAGGAGCCCACAGTTTGAAGAGGGAGAAAACATAAATCCTACTATGTACAAATAAAATACATACAGGAAAGACTAGAAATAAGCAACAAATTGAAGGCACTAAAATCAAGGGGCATTGGGAAAGGCTTCCCATAGAACCTGAGCCTTGAGGGAAGTTAAAAAAGCCAGAGTTACACAGTTTGTGTAGTTAGGGAGGATATGAATTCAGATCTTCCTGATGTATGGCCATTTATCCACCATTTCACCTTACTGCTTCACAACAAAGTCATCCTCATCCTGGGATTTCATTAGTATAGGGAATTCCCAAGTTAGAAAAGTCTATTAATCTGCTGTTTTTCTATTTAAAAAAATCTTAGAGAATTGCCTGGGGCCAGTAAAATGTGAAATGACTTTTCCAGGAGCTCAGAAAAAAGACCTTGAATTCAGGCTATCTAAATCTGGGCTGGCCCACTATGCTTTGCTTCTTCCTTGCTGAAAAGGGATTAAAACAGAAATTAGCAATTCATTTAAGAGCAGTGACTCAGTGACTCAGAAACAGCAGGTAATCTATGAGTCTTATAAACTTGGAATACAAGGGATGAGAATTCTCTTTAAACCTCCTTTGCTGAGCTGCTATAACTTCATTGAATTTCCTCCTGAGACTAAATGTGATTGTTCAGTGTTATTATTTAATAATGTTGGGCAGGCTGCTTGAAAACCTTAGAGGATGGAGTTCCATCAATACATGCTGTGGTTAATGTAGGTGAGTGATCCTAAGATTAGTTGCAATGATCAGCAAAGCGGTGAGTAGCTTTCAGTCTTCTAAGAAACATTAGGCTGGGGAAAGCAGGGCAGTGAAGCCCCTGGTCTGCCCTAAGTGTAATATACCTCTTTGACTATAGCAACTATATATCTTTGCACGCCCAGGGAAATCAGAGAACTGTGACAGATATTACATTCCATAACAGGAGAGCAAGAGAAACATGAGATTTACCATCCTCTTTAATGAAAAGAGGAACAGAGGTTCAGAGAGGCTATATGGTTTTCTCATTTAGCTGGGTCAGTACTGAAACCAAGATCTTGGAGTTCAAATACTGTGTCCAGTACACCAAATAGAAATGGGATAAGAAGGATGAAGTCCCATGCATTTCACAAAATTGTGAAAGTGGGTGATTGAGAAGGACGGGATCTCTCATGGAAATGGGCAGGTGAGAGTTTACATTTTTACACTTCCACGACACCAGCCCAGACTACTGTGACCAAAGAAGACCTTGAGAATTGGTTAACATTGGATTAATCTGGGATCCAGCTGTGGGTTCTTTGGCTAAGAAGAATAGAAAGTCCTGTAAATATAAGAATTTAGCTTGAAGGGCTACTTATTTGAACTGCTTTTTAATGACTTTTATTGGGGGTGATTGTTTTTACCTGGGGATATTTGTATCTATTGGTATTAAAGGGATTAATTATTTTAACCCTCAGTCTCCCGAGTAATCCATTGTAGCAGATGCTAATCCACTTGTTGATAACTGGGACAGTGACTCTGGTGATGATCCTGTGATTCCCCTATTTTGCCAGGAACCAGGACTTTTCAGATCCTCAAAGCATTAGCTGATAGAAAGTCTAGCAAGCTGAATAACACTAAATAGAATCTGACTAAATAGAGAATAAGAGATACTGATAATCATCAAGTATGTGGACTATAAGGACATTCTTCATTTAATAGATACTATAAAAATCAAGTATAATACATAATACCTGGTAATATATATTTTTTTCATTCATTATAAGTATAAGTTGAGAATGAGTTGGTAGGTATACTCTCATTATTAAAGGTAGTGTTAAATTATTTTTTCAGTCATGTATGATTCTTCACGAACACATTTGGGATTTTCTTGGCAAAGATACTGGAGTGGTTTGCCATTTCCTTCTCTTATTTTACAGATGAGGAACTGAGGCAAACAGGATTAAGTGACTTGCCCAGAGTCACATAATTAGTGTTTGAGGCTGGATTTGAACTCAAGAAGAGTTTTCCAGACTTTAAAACTAGCACTCTATCAGCTGTATCACCTAGCTGCCCCTTGCAGTAACTCTTGATATACCTGACTTTCCTTCAACCTCAATGCACCAAAATCAAGTGGCACCTTCTTCATAAAGTCTTTCCACACTATCCCATCCCAGCTATGAGGACTCTCCCTCCCCAAATTACCCTTTATTCATTTCCCAAACATTCTGTATATACCTATGTATGTACATGTTGCCTCTACCATTAGAGTGTAACCTTTTTGAGGGCATGGACTATTTGACTTTATGTGTTTGAATCTTTAGGACTTAGTACGATGTCCAACACATATTAAGTGCTTAATTAATTCTTGTTGACTGGTTCCAAATTCTGCCAGTTATGAAGTTTCCTTTCTTCCCTTTTTTAAGGGACATCAGTTTTGAATCAAGGAAGCCTTGCCTTATTCATAATAGAGGGGACATGGAGTTGACTCAATTAAGTCAATATGACTTTAGCCACATTCCTGGCTGGAGTTCAATAACGGATGAACAAATTATTCCAATCTCTGCCCTCATTCTAAGCATCTAGACAATTACTGGGTGTCAGCTTTGATTGCATTATTGTCCAGGATGGTGAAGAAGGCAGATTACCAACAACTGCTACAAATAATTGTGATTTTTGATTACTCTGAGTCCTCAAAATCACAATGGCTTAGTGAATAAAGAGCCAACCTAAGCAATAGGAAGTCCTTGGTTCTGATTCTGCCAATGATGCACACTTGCTGTGTGACCCTGAATAAGTCACTTAGCTTTTTAATGTTCTAGGAAATTCTCTATTGCTCTAAGGTACAGAATAATTTCCTACCTGCATTTGTAAAATTTCTCTTTATGAAGTTCTCTCATGAAAATTTCTCTTGTGAGAGTGCTAATACACTTTTGGACTAAGTTATAAAGAGCAAAAAAATAACTGAAAATGATTTCAAAATTTAAAAAAATTATAAGATTTGGCCATTAGCTTTTCTTTGGTGAATTTTCTTTGATCAGTATACTCAGAGACTAAGTAAACATACTCAAATTCATTGTGGAAAACTTTGGGTAGATGCTGATTAGTTTCTGGGAGCAGTTTAAAATGTCCAGGTGCCAGGACTTCTGTCATCTAGCTGTTGTGGTTCAGACTTGTCCAACTCTCCATGACCCCATTTGGGGTTTTCCTTAGCAAAGAAACTATAATTCTTTTTTTTGCCATATTTGCCATTTTCTCCTCCAGCTCATTTAAAAGATGAGAAATTGAGGCAAAGAACCACACAGGTGTCCAGAATGACATAGCTAGTAAGTGTCTAAGGTCATATTTGAATTCAGAAAGATGTCTTCCTGACTCCAGACTCAATACTCTTATCTGCTGCATCATGTAGTTGTATGAATGATTGACTTAATGTAAAAATTTCTACAATTAGGATTTTTCTCTATTCTGAGGTGCCCGACCTCTGCAGCATAAACTCCCAAGCCAGATGACTGAAAGACTGTGTAAAAACAAAATGAAAAGATATAAGGTGATCATAAAGTAAAGAAATTGTTTGTGGTTAAGTGACTTGCCCAGGATCACACAGCTAGGAAGTATTAATTGTCTGAGACTAGATTTGAACTCAGGTCCTCCTGATTTCAGGGCTGGCGACCTATCTACTACACCACCTAGCTGCCCCAAGAAATAGTTCTTAAAGAATATATCAGAATGCTGCCTGGAATCCAGAAACTTTTTTTTTTCCCCAACTATTTCAATATAATTTGTTTCCTTGATGATCCTATGTATTTCACACATTTAAAAACATTATTCTAAGAATATACACATAGGCTTCACTTAAGGAAGTGCAGCAGTTTTTTTGTGCTGCAAAAACAGTTAATAAACTTTGCATAAAGGGTTTTATACTGATTCCATTAAGTCAGCCATGTTTCAAAGTGCTTCTAAACTGCTCTTTGAGAATTTCTCTCAGAGACTGCAATATATTCTTTCAAGAGGGTAGTACCATTTTTGGTCAAAGATTAGTAATGAGACAGTCTTTTGTGTATCTCATAAAGTAGCTCCAAATGCAATTATTGAATGTGTTTTGAGCATCATTGAGATACACAATTGACCTCCCAAGAGGGCTATTTGGAAAGAAAACATTCATTTGGGATAGATGAGTTGTAGTATGAGCTGTTATATACATAATGCCTCATTACTTTATGGTCCCATATTACATATCAGATTTTCTCTGACTCCTAAGGCCAATTCTTATTTAGCAGTTCTGATGATCTATCCCCTACATCTTTAGCCTTCTCTCCTTCACCCATGCATAGTCGAGCACAGTATTATATCATTTATTTCTAATAAGATAAATGACCTCATAGGCTGAAGGTGGATTCCAAGCTGCTTACTTTCTTCAGTCTAATTACTTTGTTTCCCTACTGTGAAAATTTTTCCTGAAAATCAAGAAGACTTACAACTTCTTTTTAATGGAGACAAACAAAAAATGCTGTGGAAGGAACCTGAAAAAAACAGAAGATGCAGACACAGCTTTTGTTTTGCTTGTTTTTGTTTTCTTCTACTCATTTCAGATGAATCATGAGTCTAGATGCTAAAACAATAGAATTAGTCCTTGTGGTCTCCAAAGCACCTAAATAATGATTCAGCAAAAACCAACAAACAAAACTAACCTTTTGTGTTCAGAAATGAATTCAGAGGCTTGACTTAGTTTTTCACTTTTTAATCAGTAGAAAAACATGCTGTGAATGTAGCTTTTTTAAAAAAAATATTGTATTTTTTCCCAATTACATGTAAAGATAACTTTTTAAACATTCATTTTTTTTAATTTTGAGCACCAGATTTTCTCCCTCTTTCCCCTTCCTGAGGCTGAGCAAGATTATATATGTATAGTCATATATGACATATTTCCATATTAGTCATGTGTATAAGAAGACACAGACTCAAAGGGGAAAAAACCAGACACACACACACACACACACACACACACACATACACACACACAGAGTGAAAAAAAAGCATGCTTTGATCTGCATTCAGACTTCATCAGTTCTTTCTCTAGATCTAGATAGCATCTTTCTTCATAAGTCTTTAAAAGTTGTTGTGAATAGCTAAATCATTCATAGCTGATCATCACTCAAGATTGTTGTTACTGTGAATAATGTCCTGGTTCTGCTTACTCCACTTTGTATCAGTTCATGTTAAATCTTTCCAAATTTTTCTGAAATTCTCCTGTTTGTCAATTCTTTTTTTTCCCCTGAGGCAATTGGGGTTAAGTGACTTGCCCAGGGTCACACAGCTGTTACGTGTCTGAGACCGATTTGAACTCAGATTTGAGACTCAGATTTGAACCTGACTTCAGGGCTGGTGCTCTATCCACTGCCCCACCTAGCTGCCCCCCTGTTTGTCAATTCTTACAACATAATAGTATTCCATTGCATTAACATATCACAGCTTCAACCATTCCCCAATTGATGAGCCTCCCTCAATTCTTAATCTTTAGTGTAGTGATCCCCTTTGACTATCTGAGAAGCCCTTCTCAGAATAATGAAATAGAGTAAAATACATATGGGTATTGAAGGAAATCAATTATAGTTAAATACAAGTATGAAGTCCATATATATAAATACACACACACACACACACACATATATATATAAAATAACATGTTTGATCAAGTACACCCACATGTGTGTATATATATGTATACATATATACATACATAAAATACAGTAATTTACACACACATACACATATGTAAAGAGACAGAGAGAAAAACAAATTCAAAGGCTCCTAGTTAAGAACCCCTAAGAATAATTAGTAGTTTCTTTAAAAAGGTAATGTAAGGCAGAGAAAGGAGAAGTATTGAAGCAGCAGAAGCATCTGATAGAATCATAAATCTGATTTTACGTTTTGTTAAGCCCGAGGATGTGTGACATCTTCAAGGTTAGCAATTTATCACCACTGACTACGAATATTTCAACATGACTGGTCTCAACAATTCATTGAGAGAATTTAGCAAGCCTTATGGATCTCACAGAACCAAAGAATTTTAGAATTGGAAGGAGTCTCAGAAGTCATTGAATCCTGAAACACAAATCTCATCCCCAGCATCTCAGATCTAGCAAGTAATCATTCAGCAACCTGAATTTATCTTTACATTTAGGAAGATTCAGACAAAGAGAAATAATGTTACATTTAATAACTAATAGGAAATCATAATGGGAACTGAGAGCCCTAGTGATATTGAAATCATAGAGTAACAGCATTTTAGAGCTGGAAGAGAGTGTAAAGGCCATTAAGTCCACCCTTTTTATTTGAAAGATGAGGAAATTGAGTCTAATTTGATCACAAATCATAAATGGACAAGTAATTGATGTCTCTTCTTTTTTTAAAAAAGGGAATAGGGTGAGGTTCTGAAAACTTATTTAAGGAAAAATAGATGCCTAGAATTTAACTCTTCTGATTAAATAATGAGGAACACAGTTTGCATATTGCAAACACTTAATAAATACATAATTGACTTTTTTCAATGACTTATAGAATTAAAAAATTTTAGAGCTGGAAGGATCCTTAAATATGAATTAAACTTAAACCCCATCATTTAACAACAACAAAAAATATATTGAGACCTGTAAATATATGGCTGGATTAGCCCTAGAGGGCAGAAGTGGAAACAGTGGAGGAAGCCACCAATAGGTACATTCAGGCTTGGTATAAGGAAGAACCTTCCAACTATTATAACTACCCAATAGTAGGTCAGTGCCTCGGGAGATAGTGGGCTTCTCTTCTCTGGAAGTCTTCCAACAAAGCCTGGATGCTCAATTACCAGCATTAGTTTAGGGGAATTTGGGGTCAGATATGAATGAGGCCTCTGAAGTCCCAACACTGAGATTATATGAAATCAATCAAATTGTGCAAATTCCCACATCCAGTTAGTGGCAGAGAGAGAACCAGAACCCACATCTTCTCTCCCAGTTCTGTGTCTCTTTCACTATATTACTCAACACACCATGCCTCTTTTTATATACAACAAAGATTGAGAATTCATCCTCTGACAGTATAGGAAAGCATCAACATTTTTGAGCACTGTGCAGAAATAGAAACATAGATTTCCTTCATAGAAACATCACTAAATAATATTCATTTGTCAAATCAGACAGTAACTGCCTCTCCTCACCAAGTTACCCCTTTTAGGAGAGAAGAACGATAATATGGGCTTTTTTCTTTGGAATAAGTGAGTAGTTACTAGATTAAGATAAATGATTCTCCTACCTCATTTCTAGGCTTTATTAATTTTTTCAGGTTGTTTATACCCAGAATCTTATCCCATCACTGAGGATTTAGCCTGGATTAATAGTACTTTTTTTTCAGGCAAATAATTTGAGGCAGGGTTAAGTGATTTGCCTAGGGTCTCACAAGTAATTAATGTCTGAGATCAAATTTGAACTCAGGTGTTCCGGAGTCCAGGACTGTTACTTTATCCACTTTGCCACATAGATGCCCCCAATTAAAACTATTTTTTCAAAAAACAACATAGAGTAGGGGATATGATAAGTGATTTCCAAATCAAAGAAATATAAATTCAAGTCCTGTTTCTGAGAAATCTTGTCTGTGTGAACCTGAGCAAGTGACTTAAATAGTCTAAGTGACTCAATAGTCTAAGATTATGCATTACAAAAGTGATGGAAATTGGACAGCTGGATGGCACTGTGGAAAAAGCACCAGCCCTCAAGTCAGGAGGACCAGAGTTTAAATACGACCTCAGACACTTAACACTTGCTAGCAAGTCACTTAACCCCAATTGCTTCAAGCGCACATGCACACATACACACACACACACACACATAATATATGTAAGAAAAAAAGAAGAGAGAGATATGAATTTATATTGGTCAAGAAAGTTCTCCACTGCTCTAACTCCTCTCACCTCCAAAAAAAAAAAAAAACAAAAACAAAAACAAAACCCAAACAAACCAACCCCCACCATTTAAAAACAACTATGGCATTTGTATGTTTTCTTTTATAAAAGGGTTAGGTGATAGAAAGAAAGGAAGGAGAGAAACCTTTCATGGGGGATGGTAAGGAGGAAGGAGAATGAAAATATAACCAGGGGAGATTTTGTCAGGGACATGGGTAGTTGCTCTTTATAGAAAAATGAAGGAGATAAAGACATTGTATTCCCCAAAGCTTAGTCCTAGGACCTTCCCTAACACAATTTATTTCTGGGTGACCTCATCATCTACCATGGATTTAATTAGATTTCCATATATATATATACACACACACACACACATACATATATACGTCTAGGCTTAATCCTGAACTTCAATCCCACATCACCAACTGCATACTGATCATTTCAAACTAGATGTCCCAGAGACATGTCAAACTCAATGTGCCCAAAATAGAACTCATCTTTCCTTCAGACTTCTCTATTTCTGTCAAAGTCACCACCATTTTTCCAGTCTCCTAGATGCATAACTTTTCTGGACTATCCAATTAGTTGCCAAATTTTGCCATTTCCCCTCCATGTATTTTTCATCCAATCCCTTCTCTCATTTACACAGCCACAATCTATGCAGAGAGATCTCATCACCTCTTCTATCTGGCCTCCATGCCCCAAGTCTCTTCCCACTCCACTTCATCGCCTGCATAGCCACCAAAAGTACTTTCATTGAACAGAGACCTATGAATAGGAGTAACTCTCCTACTCATAAAGTATAGTGGCTCCATATTGCTTTTAGGATCAAATAGAAACTCCTCTGTTTAGCTTTTTAAAACCCTTCATAAAGGACCCAAGCACCTTTTTTGCCTGGTTATACCCTATACCCACTCTTGTACTCTTCAGTCTTTTTAACTGGCTTTTTCTTTGTTCATTGTACATGACACTTCATTTTCTTGTCTTTTTGCACTGGCTAGTCTCCATGACTGGAGTATACTTCTTTTTCGCATCTGTCAAATAGAGTCTCCCCATTTCTTCAAGATGTAGCTCAAGTACCAGATACACAAAGCCTTTTCTAATCCCTCAGTTATCTTCTCTCCCAAACCATTATTCTCTTTATTATTTATGTACATATAAATACATTTATATTAATATGTAGATATACACATACTTGTACATAGACACATAATCACATTCACACATCTCTGTGTGTATATATATACATACATACACACACACACACACACATATATACATATGATAAGGTCCTAAATGGTGTGTTGGGCAGAAAGAAATCGAAAAATTAATCCCTAAGGCAAGCAGGAAGAAGGCATTGGTAGAGATCAGTTTAGCTTCATGGTCTCAACCTCCCCAAAGGATGAGTTGTCTCAAACCATTGAGATCCAACCTCTGTAGGGGTCTTGGGCAGCCTCATCTTGCCATGTCCTGTCAGAAATCCCAGTCATATCCCTGAGGTTAAATTCCTATAAATTTACTTATGGCCCATCCCATGGCCACTGTCCTTCTTTGGTTGAGTATACCACTACACTCTGCCTTGGGGTTTCTTTCTCCTTATTCTTCCCCCATGCCATGTGGTATCTCCCCTAACTCCACTATGCTTCCTAACTCAAGTTCTCTTTACAGCTAACTAACTCTTTTAGGATGCTAAGTCCCTTTCAGGATTTAGCCTGTCAGCTAAGTATATGCCCCAACCTCATGAGGTGCTCCCTTCCTACTGGGTAATTGTGAGTTCCATTGAGGAAATAGTCTTTTATATGCTCTCTCACTCTATTTCATATTTACCATTGCTGGTGTCTATCATATCCCTTTATTTTCTCTGTAACCTATTCCCATAAATAAATGTGCTTTTTGCCAAAAAGAATCACCATTGTGAATTTGTCACATGACTGAACTTCAGCTTTTGGTGTCTATCATCATCTGGTGTCTATGTCAGCCACATCACATATATACACACTTATACATGTTTTATATACATCCACATACATGTATAGTTGTTATTCCCCCATTTTAGAAAATGAGCTCCTTTAAGTCAGGTTTTTGAGAGTAGGAATTATCCTATTCTGTATATTTTTGTTCCCACTGGTTAGTACAGTATATATTTAGGAAATGCTTTTTGGTTGATTACCTGAGAGAATCATCAATTACCCAGTACTCCCTTCCCTCTATTAATTCTCAGGCTCTGTTTAAAAGTTATCTGCCAACCACTGATATTACTTATTAGCTCAAAATTCCTTCCCCAAGTCCCATCTTCTGATCACTTTTGTCTGACAGATCTAGGGTATTCACATTCTTGAGGTTTTTATGCCCTAACACATGGTCAATTTTTATATAAGTTCCATGAACTGCTGAGAAAAAAGTAAACTCCTTTCCGTCTCCATTCAATATTCTCCAAAGATCTATCATAACTAACTTTTCTAACATTTTGCTCACCTCCCTAATTTCTTTCTTATCTATTTTGTGGTTTGATTTATCTAATTCTGAGAGAGCAAGGTTGAGATTCCCCACTAGTATAGTTTTGCTGTCTATATATTCTTGCATCTCTCTTAACTTTTCCTCTAGGAATTTAGATACTATACCACTTGGTGCATATATGTTTAGTATTGATATTGCTTCATCTATGGTACCCTTTAGTAAAATATAGTTTCCTTCCTTATCTCTTTTAATTAGATCTGTCTTTGCTTTTACTTGATCTGAGATCAGGATTGCTACCCATGCTTTTTTTTTTTTTTTTGGTCACCTGAAGCATAATAGATTCTGCTCCAGCCCTTTACCTTCACTCTGTGTGTATCTCTATGCTTTACATGTGTTGCTTTAGATGTGTTTCTTGTAAACAACATATTGTAGGATTCTGGCTTTTAATCCAGTCTGCTATCTATTTGCTTTTTATGGGAGAGTTCATTCCATTCACATTCACAGTTAAAATAACTAATTCTGTATTTCCTGCCATCTTATTTACCTAAAGTTATGTTTTTTTCTTTCCTTTCTCCTTTCTCCCTTCCCCCCTCCCCAGTATTTTGCTTTTGATGACCACCTACCTCAAACAGTCCTCCTTCCTTTAGAGCCCCTCCCCCCCTTTTACAGGAAAAGTTAAGAGAGATGCAAGAAGAAGATGCTAGGTATACTTCAATCACTTTGAGTGACATTGGTGGATATAATATATTTTTCAATAATAGATTACTGGATTAATCACTACAAGGGACAAGCTTGTTCTGAGGTTTGCATACTACACAATACAACCTATCTAATTTCCTTAAGGTTAGTAAATAGGAATTCCTAGTCAGGCATCAATTACACCACCCAAGATTAATATGCACAAAACAATGGAATAAGAATTGCATACCTAATACTGTGAAAGGTTGAGATGGTTTCAAAGCAGTCAGGTGTGGAGCTATGTTTGGGATTCAGCCACCAGCAAGTGCAGTAACCTGTTTCATTGCAGCTATCCTGTTCTGGGCTTCATGGCATCCAGGAGGCCCATGGGGTAGTTCTTCATCTGTTTAACAGGGTCACATCAAAGGGGGCTACTTAAGTGCCCCTATTCTCCTAAAGATATTGATCAATATTCCAATGACAAGGTAGAACACCATAATAAAAGGTGGGTCCTGGATCTGATTTTATGTTCAGTCCAATCAGTGGTATTTGAAATTATTAATTAATAGCCCATTCAATATACCTGAGCTTGTTTATAACAATTTGCTAATATGTTGACATCAATGCCAAGAGTATTTCTAGGATGAAAGAAATAAAAATTTAAAGCTATAAGGAATTATTGAGTATGACATTCTCATTTTACAGATGAAGAAATTAAAACACAGAGAGGGTAAGTGAATGAATTTTCCATGGACAACTGTTTGTGAATGTTTAATGTGAAACTTGAATCCAGGTCTTCCTAAATCCTGAATTAATAAATATTCCTGGTTATTTTACATTTGGAAAACAAGTAACTATACAAGTTTGCACTCAGAACCATCTAGTTAACATATTGGTAAATTGTTTACATTTTTAAAGTGAGTGAAAAACATTAATTAAGCAGTTACTATATGCAAAGGGAGGCACTATGTGGCACAGTAGATAGAGCACCAGGGTTAGAGTCAGGAACACTTATGCTCATAAATTCAAATCTGACCTAAGACACATACTAGCTATGTGACTCTGAGCAAGTCACTTAAGATTGTTTGCCTCAGTTTACTCATCTGGAAAATGAATAGCAGAAGGAAATGGCAAACCACTCTAGTATCTTTGTCAAGAAAAATCCCCCATTTGGGATTACAAAGGGTCAGCCATGATTGCAACAACTGAACAAAATATACAAAGGATTGTACTAAACACTGGGGATATAAATAGAAAAATAGAGACATATTCCTTTCTCAAGAAGCCTATATTCTATGTAAGGAGACAACATATATAGGAGCTTTTAGTTGCAAGTCAAATGGAAAATTCCCTTAGTCCTTAGGGTGCAGTGGCAAAGCAGGTATCAATGCCTCATCTTTAAAGTTATTTCTGCTTACAAAATTCTGTTTCCTGTTTTGAAACATATGATACTGCCAAGGACTTGAGTGTTCAAGTACTTTCTTTTCTAAGTCTTCAGCAGTTGTGACTGCTGAGGAAGTTGGAACTGTGGCACTTGAAAAAACAGTTGCCAGGTCATATCTCCAAAGGGATTGATAGCAGGAGACACTGAAATTCCCAAGGCTCTTACGCTTATCTGCTGATTAGTGGCACTTGGATAGTGGTCATAGGGTTCATCTGAAAGCATGGTTGATGGACTGGGGGTAGGCAGAGAACATTGGCCTGGTACTGCAGACTCAGGATTGGTGAACTCTCACTAATGTTGTGGTGTCTCTCTGTGTGAGACTTTCTCTTTTGTTGCCAAATTAAAAAAAAAAAAAAAAAACAAATAAACCCAAAAAGCAAAAAACAAAAACAAAAAAACCAAACTGTTATTCAGACCAGTTTACCCCAAAATGTGTTACTACTATACATCATTCTGGGAATGACACTGAACTTTAAAAAGTCTCTTTTCAAAAATAAAGTATCTGTTTTAAAAGAAAAAAAAGCTTTCACCTCACAAACCACTCTTCCCTTTTTAATAATGGCATTTTATAATAGTGTTGACTAGTTTTCTTTGTGCCATGATTGCCCAGCAGCAGAAATGTCATTAAAATGGCTTTCTCTTTTTTGAATTGACTTTAGATATCTTTAACCCAGTTAGAATCTGGGGCCAAGCAGGGGAGGTACAGTATCCTATCTCAACTCCTACTTGCATTGATAAATCAAGTCTCCATATCTTTCCATCAGAGTTCTAGTAATATTCTAAAAAGGTTTGGGTAAATCTTTTAACCTTTCATTCTGATATGTTCTTCCCAGTATTAATCACCAATTATTAGCACCCTGACATTATTTTAACCTAAATTAGTTTTTATGAAGGAATATTTCCTGAAAAGATAAAGCCAGAACCAAAGCACAACACATTTTTCCAAACACTCTCCCCTATGTTATCTCAGTCTCTGAGAATAATGGACTCAGACTAAAGCCAAAACCAAAGCACAACACATTTTTCTAAACACTCTCCCGTATATTATCTCAGTCTCTGAGGATAATGGACTCTGACAAAAGATTTTACCCCACTGAGTTCATTTCTAAATAAGCATAACTGCTGTAGGACATATATTGCAGATGCTAAGTTGATTCACTGCTTGACTGGATCTTCAGGACTGTGCTTGTACCTCACCAGATGTCCGTTTTCCAGATGAGGAAACTGAGGGTTAGTTGACTTGCTCAGGGTCACACAACTAGTATGTGTCTTAGACCACATTTGAACTTCTGAACATGACTGTTCCTGACTCCAACCCTGATGCTCTATCCACTGTGCTGACTAGTGTGTGGACAAAATGGTACAGACTCCAGTTCCAAGATACTTCCCAACCTTACAGAGTTATAACTTAGTCTATTATATCTCCAGTATCCCTTCATTTAAAAGTAGCAAAGAATAGACACAATAGGGTAAGATACAAAACAATCATGCATTTAAGGGCCTCATAGTAAAAGCTCCTGGGAAAATTAAAGGTCTAAGGCCTTTTTCTCCATGGGAGGCTTATAGCATTTTTTCCCTCACTCCAGTGCAGCCAGGGAGAGGAATCACTTTTTTTTTTTAAATAAAATACTCAGTTCCAGCTCAGCAGTGGATCATAAGGCCTCTCTCTATTTTGAATACTTAGAATCGAGCTCACCTAGCTTCCAGGTGGTGAATTACATCAGGCAAAGTACACCTTATATTCTCCTAAGAACTCCTCATACACTCTCACTATCTCAGTCCCCTCTCTCTCTTATTGTGTTGGATTATCAACAACTCTAAATGAAAGAAGTAGAATCACAAACCTGGAGAATACAAGTAGAAATTACAACCACTCAAAAAAAAGTATTGTTTCCCTAAAAAGAAAAAAGAAAACCATTTTAAAACTCTAAGTGAATATTGGTTCTACATCCTAAAAAGATCATAAAACAGGGAAAATGTAGCAGCTCTTTTTGTGGTCACAATGAATTGGAAATTGAGCGGATGTCTATCAATTGGGGAATGCTTAAGTAAGTTATGGTATATAAATGTATTGTTTTATAAGAAATGAGGAACAGGCTGATTTCAGAAAAACCTGAAATGACTTATATGAACTGATGCTGAATGAAGTAATCAGGACCTGGAGAACATCATACACAGTAACAAGAAGATTATATGATGATCAACTATGATAGATTTGTCTCTACTCAGTAATACACTGATCAAAGACAATTCCAATAGACTTGAGATAGAAAATGCCATTTACATCCAAAGAGAGAACTATAGAGACTGAATGCAGATTGAAGCATATTATTTTCACCTTTTTTTTGGTTTGTCTTTTCTTTTGCATAGTTTTTCCTTTTTTTATAAGATTGCTTGCTATCTTAAAGAGGAGGGAGATAAAGGAGGGAAGAAGAAAAAATTTGGAACTCAAAATTTTACAAAAATGGATTTTGTAGGGAGAACTATCTTTATATGTAATTGGAAAAATAAAATACTATTTGAGGAAAAATTCCCAAAATCCAAGTGAACTCCCCCAAATTGGCCACACTACAATAATCATATCTAACTTCTATCTTAGTTCTGATGTTCTGGGATCATGTAATCCCATGACACAGTTTATACTTTTTTTTAATGAGAAATGAAAAACACAAAAGGAGATTGACACAATCTTAGTAGATATGGGTTTGTTTTTTTTTTTTTTTTAACATGTTTTGGGGTTTTTTTGCTTAAACACAAAAAGTTAGATTACATATTCTATCAGGTCAAAATCTTCTATTATTTTGTTAATTCTTTTCTGTGACCATTGACAGTTAAAAAATTTTTTTTTAACCTACTAAATAGCTTTTTTTTTTCTTTTAAAACTCTAAGAATTGGTTATTTGGGCTAGGAGATCTTTGCAGAAAGGAGGAAGGAACATCATCTTCTTTATTGATAATTCATTATGATGGACTGGGGATAGGCAGAGAACACTGGCCTGGTACTGCAGATTCAGGATTGGTGAACTCTCACTAATGTTGTGGTGTCTCTCTGTGTGAGACTTTCTCTTTTGTTGCCAAATTAAAAAAAAAACAATGCATATTTTATATTTCCCATAGTTAACAATTGTTAATTTGCTAATTTATTGCTAATTGCTATTGTTAATTGCTAATCTATTATGGACTTTAGGCATGTATTTTTCAATTGCTAAACTGAAAAAAAAAAGATTTTTTTCCCACTTACACTTACCTGGTTTTATAACTTTCATCTTATTTATAGAGCTTTTTTACATCTCTGTTTTATTAAGATATTCAGAATTCTGTTCAGCAATAATAGATCAATTGATTTAATTCAGCAAATATTAAGCAGCTCCTGTGTTTAAGCTTAGATGTTAGGGATATAAATATAAAAAAATCTTGGCCTTCAAGAAACTGACGTTTTATCAATAATATAATATGTTCACAGATAAATAAATGCCAAGTGATTTAAAGGGGAAAGAGAACTACCAGGTTGAGGGGGGGGGGGAGTAGTATTTAGA
The DNA here is from genome assembly GCA_023553655.1 of Myrmecobius fasciatus. Classification (NCBI taxonomy): domain Eukaryota; kingdom Metazoa; phylum Chordata; class Mammalia; order Dasyuromorphia; family Myrmecobiidae; genus Myrmecobius; species Myrmecobius fasciatus. The sequence goes on from JAJPUD010001894.1 coordinate 312,793, forward strand.
AGGTGAAGCCCAATCACTATTGTATACCACAAGAGGAATGATACAGTCCCCTAGGCTCAGATCACTGTGCTAGCTGCTAAAGGGGATATGAATTTAGAAAACTTTCAGTATCATAGGGGATGGGAACATAATTCACACATAGATTCATTCATTCATTCAATAAACATTTATTAAATGCAAAGCCCTGAGCTAGATGATAGAGAAGATACAGAATTTAGCATTTAGATTGCTGTAGGACCTTTCATTTCCAGAGGACAAATTACTGCTTTTCCTTCCAATAAATGCACCAAAGATGTAAATTAGTAAATAGGACCCTAGACAATATGAAATTATTTTTCAGGACCACTCTTTCAGGGCATCAAGGTTGTTAGTGAAGGCACATTCAGCAAACTCATCATGAGATCTGGCCCCCTTTGTGTTCTGGTAAATACCTATGAGATCACTGACTATTTTACATTAAGAATTAATGCTTTTATATTACTAAATGATTAGAAGGCAGCTCTGCCCAAGAAGATATGGGAATCTTGAGGTGATTAGATGCATTAGACATAGTGTTTCATTGATATAAAGAAATCCCAGATAAGGGAATTCCTTCTACCACGGTAGGTTGATACCTGCTCTGTATGTAACTTATGGTCTTAGAAAGTTGTTGAGAACACTGAGAGGTTAATAAACTTACCCAGGATCATACAGTTAGTATGTGCCAGAGGTGATATTTGAACTCAGGTTTTCCTGATTCCTTCCCTGCACCATGGTTGTCTCTCAGAAGCATTAAGTATAATCATAGCTAGCTTTTTTTTTTTTTTTTTTAGCATTTTGTAGCATTTTAAGGTTACAAATCACTTTTATATACTATTACATCCCTTTGTAGAGACCATGATGAAGGTAGCATTAAGTATTATCATCCTTACTCTCTAAATAACAGGCCTTATTTAATAGGTAAGGGATTATATTAGGTGGCCTCTATCAACTGAGATTCTATAAATCTAGGTTATGTTAGAGCCAAGATTTAAGCACTAATGTCTTCTAAAGAGTCCACAATTATTGATTCCATTTTACCCAATTAATAGATAAGATCAAATGCTCAGCTGTTGTTAAATCACTGTGTTGATCCAGATTCTCTTATGTGCCTCAATTGTTCTCTGCATCAATTTGGAACTATGCCCCAAAAGTTATCAAACTGTGCATACCCTTTGACCCAGCCGCATTCCTATTGGGCTTATATCCCAAAGAAATCATAAAGGAAGGAAAGGGCCCCACATGTGCAAGAATGTTTGTGGCAGCCCTTTTTGTAGTGGCTAGATACTGGAAACTGAATGGATGCCCATCAATTGGAGAATGGCTGAATAAATTGTGATATATGAATGTTATGGAATATCATTATTCTATAAGAAACGACCAGCAGGACAGTTTCAGAGAGGCCTGGAGAGACTTGCATGGATTGATGCTGAGTGAAATGAGCAGAACCAGAAGATCATTATACTTGGCAACAACAATACGATATGATGATCAATTCTGATGGACATGGCTCTCTTCCACAATGAAATATTTTAAAACAGTTCCAATTGTTCAATAAAGAAAGCCATATACACCCAGAGAGAGGGATATGAAATGTGGACCACAACATAACATTTTCATGCTGTCTGTTGATGTTTGCTTGCATTGTGTTTCCTTTCTCTGATTTTTCTTTCTTGTAGATATGATTTTTCTTGCACAAAAATGATGTGTGGAAATATATATACATATATTCTATTTGTCAAGTATTTTAACATAATTAACATGTAGTGGATATCCTGCCATCTAGGGGAGGGGTGGGGACTAAGGGGGGGGGAAATTTGTAACAGACAGCTTTGTAAAGGTCAATGTTGAAGAATTACCCATACATATGTTTTGCAAATAAAAAATTTTAATAATAAAAAAAAATTGTACTCTGCATCTTCTTCTTCTTAATTAAACATTTTTTTGAGGATGGGGCAGAGGTGATTAGAGTTTAGTTACTTGCCCAAGGTCACATAGCTAGCAAGTATCTGAATTTTGAACTCAAGTCCTTCTGATTCTAGGGCCAATGCTCGACTTACTATACTATCTAGTTTCCCTGTGAGCCATTATTTTCAGGCAGCCTACTATTATTTCTAGGATGGCTGGCCTATCTTTTTGAATTCTGCATGATTCAAAAAAATCTACCTTAGTATCTGAAATTCTCAGAATCGTCTTTGTTCTTTTCAAATTAAAGAAACTTTATAATTCTCCTTTTGGGATATAAATATCTTATGTGGAAGAGGCAATACATCAACATCTAAACCAGTCCATAGTAAATAAATACTAACTCCTTTACCAACAGGGTCATTGACAGAATGAGCTATCATAAGGATAGTAAGTTTTAAATGCTATATAGGGGGGTGAGGAAAAAGGAAAGTTTTAAATAGCAATGCTATAAGACTCTAATGAGATAATTGATATAAAGCACTTTGCAAATCTTAAAGTACTATATAAATAAATACCAGTTATTATTATTGTTGTTGGCCTGCAGTCTGGTGATGATTTCATTCCCTAAACCTTCTGCTATGTTCTTGCTGAGTTCTAGCAATGTTTTAAGAGCAGTACAAGAATATCATGGTAAATATTTAACAACTGGGCTCCCCAGAAAAACGAAAGTCTGCACACATTTTTGGGGGGATGGAGAGGGTAACATGGCAATTGGGGTTAAGTGACTTGCCCAGGATTACATAGTTAGAAAATGTCAAGTGTCTGAGACAGAATTTGAACTCAACTTCTTCTGACATCAGGGATGGTATTCTATCTGGTGGGCCCCCTAACTGCCCCTGAACATGTTAGTCTGCTTTCTTAGGTCTAGACATTCAAGAATAAATTAAGCTCCAATTCATAGGAGTTGCTGATTTTTGAGATATAAATGCTCATATTGAAAATTTAACAATGGGTTCTTCTTGCAAACTAGTTAGAGCTGGCTCCAGAAGGCCCCTAGTTATGAGCCACATATGTAACAGGGGAAAGCAGATCTATCTGAAGTTCTACCATAGAGGGATTTAGTACAAGTGTAAGATTATAAGTTAGAACAAAGAGTTTTCTAGAAAGCAGGTATGTCTTTGGGCTATAAAGATAAAACTGATTTCTTTCACATGCTGCCTTAGACTGCAATTTATTGGTGGATCTGGGATCTTATGATTTGGGTACACCATTCAAGGACATAGACTACAAACCCATACCCCTTCTTACCCTCTACTTCTTTTGTCTATATCCTTCCATAAATCCTTGATAGTGGAGATCCACTCAATATGCTAGAGTTATTGGGGTAAGTCAGGATACTCTGATCCTGAGTAGCTTATGTTAACTCTCTTCCCAAGTAGACTAACTTGAAATACAAATGGAGCTGGTTGGTAGGAACCTTACCGCATGAAGCTTTAGCTAGCTTTTCCTTAAAAGTATTAAAATTGCTTTTCAGATTTGATTAATTGGCTCCAAAGTCTAAAGTTCAGGTTATTGATATAGCTCTCATGTCCTGAATATAAAAGATTCCATGAACAAGGAATTTTTTGCTTCCTTAGGCAGCTGACAAGCAGACTAACACAGAAGCAGAAAAGCTACATTCTGCAACAATACTAAATATTTTTTCCCTGTTGTGGCTAAATCGATTTTTGTTAACTATTAAGTCATGTCCTTAGAGGAGGGAAAGGGACCCACATGTTCAAGAATGTTTGTGGCAGCTCTTTTTGTAGTGGCCAGAAACTGGAAACTGAATGGATGCCCATCAATTGGAGAGCGGCTGAATAAATTATGGCATATGAATGTTATGGAATATTATTGCTCTGTAAGAAACGACCAGCAGGATGATTTCAGAGAGGCCTGGAGAGACTTGCATGAATTGATGCTGAGTGAAATGAGCAGAACCAGGAGATCATTATTCACGGCAACAACAATACTATATGAGGATCAGTTCTAATGGACATGACTCTCTTCAACAATGAAATGCTTCAAACCAGCTCCAATTGTTCGGTGAAGAAGGCCATATATACCCAGAGAGAGGGATGTGAAATGTGGACCACAGCATAGCATTTTCATGTTCTCTATTGAGGTTTGCTTGCATTGTATTTCCTTTATCGGATTATTCTTTCTTGTAGATACGATTTCTCCTGCACAAAAAATGATGTGTGGCAATAACTATACATATATTCGATTTCTTAAGTATTCTAACATAATTATCATGTAGTGGATATCCTGCTATCTAGGGGAGGGGTGGGGAGTAGGGGGGAAAAATTTGTAACATAAAGCTTTGTAAGGGTTAATGTTTAGGAATTACCCATACATATGTTTTGCAAATAAAAAGTATTAATAAAAAAATAAAAATAAAAAAAACTATTAAGTCATGTCATGCTTGTGTCCCTTCATCCCAGTTTTTAACATGATCTATCAGAACAGCATTGATATGGAAGCCAGAACTTTCAATCCGCTCATTGGATATCCATTGTCAATAACTCTAATGCATCATCCCGTCTTTATTTTTATTAATATATCTTTAGAAAAGTCTGGGGCTTACTCAGTCACATAAACTCCTCCTTGATCCCTCTCTGGGCTTTCCCTAGCTTCCCTCCAACTCCTCCTGGCTCCTCTTCTTACTCCTCAGACCCTAACCTTGTTCCTCCTCTTCCCTGAGACTTTAAATGTTCCTGAACCCCAGAAGAATGTTGTTAATCATCTATCATTCTGCCTTGCTTTGTCATGTTTGGTTGTCTGTGAACTCTTTCATGTAATAAATGGCAAATCTTTGTCCCATGATAAATGATTCATGTGATTGTTTCATGTTGAATTGAACCATTATGCTCTCCCACAAAATAATTTCATATTCTCTTCATTTTATACCACTTCAACATGGCCTATCCTAGTCTTCCTGCCTAACTATTGGAGTCAAGTTTAGGCTTCTCAATCCTGGTAGAATCTGTATAGGCAGTTTTTATCTGGGGAATTATTGAGCACATTTTCATGGAAGACCGAGGGAAATGTGCTTTCTTGTATACAGCTTACTCAAGTAGTTATTTAATCTTTTAGGTTTGTCATCCTCTCTTGCACTTAATAAAGAACTTTCCCTGTGACAAAGTATTTCTCCAAATGTGCTTAACGTAATAGTTGAAGAGATTATAAATACTGGATAGAATACAACCCATTAAATGTGAAAAATTTAAGCTCTGTCCATGTCTATGGCCAACTTTATATCTAAGCAATGTAGATAGCGACCTACGTGATAAAATATTCTAGGAATATTCAGGAAACCCACCTGTCTCAAAATAGCTCCCCCTCCCACTTGCCATGCCTGTGAAATCCCACCCTTGGAAGTGACAAGTGCCTACTTCTAAAATACATGCCATAGTTAAGTTGTAGAACCGATTTTCCTTTAGATTAAATGCCTGCTGTAAATTTGTTTTCTTTCTTTGAGAGATGGGAATCTGCTATTAAGGGGATGGGAGTTATGACTAGAGCTATAGAAGAGAAAATGGTGGGAAAATTAATCATTTTAGAATAGAACAGGTAGAATGCTGTAGGAACAGTAAAAGGCCAGCAGATTCAGTGAGTGGAAGTAGATCCTAGGTCTAACGTAGGAAGGGACTCAAAGATCATGTGAACCAAACTCTTCATTTCACAGATTCAAACTTAGGGTGGTTACACATCATGTGTTTCTGTGGTAGATTTTTTTTTTTTTTTTTTTTTTTTTGCTGAGGCAATTGGGATTAAGTGACTTGCCCAGGGTCACACAGGTAGGAAGTGTTAAGTGTCTGAGGTTAGATTTGAACTCAGGTCTTCCTGACTTTAGGGCTGGTGCTCTGAGGTAGATTTTGAACCCGCTTTTTCTTTCTATAGAATCAAAGTTCTCTTTCCTCTGCCATAGGAACGATAGAAGAGATCCAGAGACGAATTTTCTTTTCCTTTTTTTTCTTTTCTTTTCTTCCTTTCTTTTTTTTAAGTATGATCTTGTTTGTATATCTATTTGAATTCATCCTCAGTGTCCATTTGGATCAATTCTGCATACATTTATAAAAATGTTTGAGAATTGTTTAGGTTCATGGAATGTGTCCTTTTATCATCATTTAATACTTATCAATCACAGGCGCAAGTACTGAGTTTTGTGAGGGAGCCCTTATCTCCTAGCAAAGTGAAATGAGTAGAACTCTAGGAGAATATTATATACAATAACAATAATATTGTAACTATGTTGTAACAAGGTGATTGATTGTGAAAAACTTGTTACTTTGATCAATGCAATAAACTAAAACAGTTCCAAAGGACTCTTGGTGAAAAATCCTATCCACCTCCTGAGAAAGTACTGATGAACTCTGAGTACAAGTTAAAGCATGCTTTTTTCTACTTTATTTTTCTTGCCACCCCACAATGTAGCTAATATAGAAATATATTCTGCATGACATATGTATAATGAGTATTGCCTTCTCACTTGCCTTCTCAATAAGTAGGGAAGGGACAAAAGAAAGGGAAAGAATTTGGAATTCAAAATTTTAAAACAAATAAAAAATAAAAATAAAGCCCATTCCAACTCTTCAAAAATACTTTAAAACTCATTAAATAGTCATTAAAACAACAAATGTTTTGGAATGTAAAATGAGTTACATCTCAATTTGAATTTTAACTTTTTACAATGATTATGCATTAAGCATGAGGGGAAAATGAATGAATAAGAAGTCATATTTGCACATTTAGATGTATACATGTAAACACGTATGAATATAAGTATATACATTATATACATGCATATGTAATATAATGATGTAAATGATATATATTTTATTCCCCTACCTCCACATTCTAATTTTCTTGCAGAGCTGCTAGCTAAGGGATCTGGAATCTCAAAGGAAAGCAGGTAGACCTGGGGCCTATAAAGAATCTTAAATTGGAATGACCTCAGAGATTACCTAGTTCAACCACCAAGTGAACACTAAATCCTTTTAGTTTTAGTTCATGTAGGGCAACTCAAGAGGTAGCAGAAATATTTTTCTTCTACCTGACATCTTCTCCTTGACTCTCTGGCCTTTGAAAGATAATGCTCTACAAAATTAATTGGCATCAAATTGCTTAAGTTTATCTATTAACTCCTTTAGCAGGCTCCCAGAAGGTTTCCAACCTACTTCTTAAATGAAAACAGCAAACAACAATCTGTCTACAATTAAGCTGTAGGACTCCACTAACACTTTAAAATTATTTATAAATATTTATGTTTGTTTTTGAAAACAGCCAATTCTCTGATTTTGGAGGGTGGACTTGCAGGCAGAAGGGGAGAAGAGGTGAAGCATTATATTATTCTGTTCAGTGGAGATATGAGTTGTCAGTGGGGAAGGCTCACGTATTTTTTTCTTTAAGTCATATAAAAGTTTTCTTCCTTTATTTCATTTAGTCTTACTGAAAAGTTGAAAGTATTTGTGTATAACAGAGCAAGAATTATTAAATAGAATACCATTCAGGAATGAATGAATAAATAGAAGAATGAATGGATGAATGTATGCATGGATAAAAATTTCATTGAATGCTTATTCTGTGTAATGCACAGTACTAAATGCTGCAAATATAAACGGAAAAGTAACACAGATCCTGCTTTTCAGGAGCTCATATTTTTTAAAAGAGTGACAACTCATATAGAAGATTTTAGCTGCAAGTTACATAGAACAATCCTATGGTCCTGAGGGTGCAAAGGCAAAACAAGGTTTTGCCTCTTCTTTAATGTTATTTCTACAGATAAAATCCTATCAGTTTCTGATACTGAATCATTTGATAGTTCGGAGGACCATAGAGAATTCAAGTTTTCCTTACTGGAGGGACAGCATTTGCTAGAACCATCTTGCTTACTGCTTACAAAGTATTGTTATGCTCTAAGGTTGTGGTTGTTGTTTGTCCTTCACTCTCAAAGAGGCCCAATGGCCACCCTCAGGGTAATGTCTTAATTTACAAGCCTCACTTTCTCCTCCAAATAGTCAAAGTCCAATGGCAAGAATACAGTTCAGGAGGATCTTGAAGGCAAAAAGATTCCCGTTTCTAGTGCTTAATAGCACTTTGCCCACCAGTGCTTGCTTCTGCTTGTCTGCTGCATCACACACAATAATTGTCTCACACTTAAAAGCTGATGTTCATTGAACTGGCTATTCTTTGAGTCAGAGTTGGGGAAGGTCCACTCAGGTCAGGTAGATATAAAAATCATAGAAAAATCACACCTGGGAAAAGCCATTTAGTCCAATTCCTTCATTATATAGTGGAGAAAATTGAATTTCCTAAGGTCTCACAAGTAGTAAAAGATAGAGCTAGGACTGAAACTTCAGTCTTCTGAATCCAAGTCCAATATCCTTGAAATTATACCTAGTATTCATCTGAGTAAGATCTATTCTCAGCCCACAGGAAGACCATAATCACGTAAAGGGAAATGGTCTTATTTCTCTTCAAGTTTCCTTCCAGTTCAGAATTTTAAGGGCCTACAATTCTGCCTCTCTTCTTTACCGGGGTCCCCATGTACAGCACATATACAGAGGTAATAATTTAGTTGTCTTTCCAGAGAAAAGCTATAACTTTCCACTGACTTCTCCTTTTGAATATCTTAAATTTGCTCTGTTATGTATTTTAATTAGTTAATTATTATGCATGTCAGATTGTATTTTAAGAAGTCAGAATCACACTATATCCTAGCTATTAGGCTCATTCATTTAATTTTTGTGTCAGGGATTGATGGATATTCTTTAACTGCTCTTTATTACTCACTTTATCACAACTGAAGCAATCTAACTTGTCACTTCAAAGGATTCTAATAAGATAGCCTTGTTGAAAAATTCAAACTAACCAAATAGAATGCAGAATGAGATCAGCATAAATTGTATAGTCTCCACTTCAAATATTTTGTCAACTTAAAATGGTCTTACATCTACTTCATAGGAGAGTAGATTAGCAATTTTAGTCTGATGTATTACAATTGAATTTGAGTTATAGCATTAGAATGCTGACTAGAACATGAAAATATACTTTCTTAGTTCCTATCTACACTATAATGGACCCGTCCATCAGTTCAATCAATGAAGACAAGAGTTAGTCTGACAAGTAGATTGGCATCATTTGAATCAAATTCACTGAGGGATGGGTTTTTCTCCCCCAATTTCCAACCCTTTTTAGTGGAGGGGAGGGGATAGGATGAAGTATTATGTTGATGAAGCCCAGTTGTAATTTACAAGTAATATACTTATTAGTCATTTGTGACTAAATGATTATGCAGGAAAGACTCATTTTAATCAGTATTTATATGATTAGAATCCCATATGCCATAGAATTTGTTCTGGGAGTGAAGTGTGAATTTTATTTTCTTCCTAAAGACTGTGGAAACAAGGAAAAAAATAAAACCCCAAACCATTTCCTAATAGTTAAAGATTCCCACCAGTCCCTTGCTTAGAATGCATTCCCTCCTCATCTTAGAATTCTTGTCTTCTTTCAAGGTTCAATTTAAATACCCCTTCCACTGAAATGCTCTCTCTCTTGTCTCTCCTTTGTCTCTCTCTTTTCTCTCTCTTTCTCTCTCTCTCTGTCTCTCTCTCTCTGTCTCTCTCTCTCTCTCTCTCTGTCTCTCTCTCTCTCTCTCTCTCTCCCTGTCTGTCTCTTTCTCTCTCTATGTGTGTTTTTCTGTCTCTGCCTCTCTGTCTCTGTGTCTATCTGTCTGTTTCTCTCTCCCTGTGTGTGTGTGTGTGTGTGTCTTTCTGTTTCTCTGTCTGACAGAGGACAGGAATATTTGTCTTGGTATCTCCCGGACCTTGTACAGTGACCTGAACATGGAAAATGTTTTCTAAATGTAGGAATGTTTCAGCCATTTCTATTTACACATGTCCTAACAACTCAGATTTCAGTTAGATTGAAAATTAATTCATTAAAGAGATAGCATACCTCACAGTACTCAGGATATTCTAAGGACCCATAGAAATCATCTAATCCAACTCCTTCATTTTAAAAATGAGAAAACTGAGGATTGGGGAAGCTAAATGATTTGTCCAAGATTCACTTAGCACCAAGTTACTAAGAGGCAAGATTTGAACCCAGGTTCTAAGGATTCTCAAAACAATATTCTTTATACCACACTCTAACTTGCTGATACATTGACATCAATTTAAGCATATTTCAGAGTGCCAGACTATATTCTGCACTGACTACTACAAAAAGCTGATTGAGAAAATTTGACTCATTATTTTGCAGGTCAGGTCAGCTCATTCTGAATAATCTCTATCTGTAGCTTCCTCTGGAAGTTGAATGTGAAGAGTACACAGCTCTATTCTTCTCTTAAGCTTTCATCTGTGCCAATAAAACATTCTCTGGGCTCACATTAGCACTTTCCCCATTCTTCTTCCCATCTTTTTCAAAACCATTCTAGCAGCTTTAATGTCAGCAGAAACTCAGCAGGGACCAAGAGATGGAATAGCAGATTTGTCCAGTGATCTTTCTAGTCTTCTCAAACAGCAAAAAAGTAACTAATGCCATACCTTGAAGAGAAATAGCAGGAAAATGAACAAGTATAGAACAACCCCTGGTAATCACTGTAGATTTCACAAAAGTGAATCCTGACCATCGAGATTCAGGGTGGGTCAAGGGAAGGATATAGAGCTGAGATTTCTTTGGTGTAGGCAACTCCTGGTAAAGAAATTCCCTTTAGAGGGAAAGAGATCCACATATGGAAAAATGTTTGTGGCAGCCTTTTTTGTAGTGGCAAAAAACTGGAAACTGAGCAGATGCCCATCATTTAGAAAATGGCTAAATAAGTTATGGTATATGAATGTTATTGAATATTACTGTTCTAAAAGAAATCATCAGCAGGATGATTTCTCTCCAGAGAGGCCTGGAGAGACTTACATGAACTGATACTAAGTGAAATGAGCAGAACCAGGAGATCATTATACATGGCAACAGCAAGATTGTACAATGATCAATTCTGATAGAAGTGGCTCTCTTCAACAATGCGATGATTCAGGTCAGTTCCAATAGTCTTGTGATGAAGAGAGACATCTGCAACCAAAGAGAGGACTGTGGGAACTGAGTGTATATCACAACATAATAGGTTCACTCTTTTTGTTGTTGTTTGCTTGCATTTTGTTTTCTTTCTAATTTTTTTTCCTTTTTGATCCAATTTTTCTTGTGCAACATATTTGTGGAAATATGTATAGAAGAATTGCACATCTTTAACATATATTGGATTACTTGCCATCTAGGGGAGACAGTGGGGGGAAGAGAGGGGAAAAATTTGGAACATAAGGTTTTGCAAGAGTGAATGTTGAAAATTATCCATGCATATGATTTTTTTATTAAAGCTTTTTATTTACAGAACATATGAGTAATTTTTCAACATTGACCTTTGCAAAACTTTCTGTTCCACATAGGATAGTTTACCTCTCAGACCTGTGGAGATGGAATAAATTTATGTCCAAAGAAGATCTGGAACTCTTAATTGAACACCAGATAGATAATTTTGATTATATTAAGTTAAAAAGTTTCTGTACAAATAAAACTAATGCAGACAAGATTAGGAGGGAAGCATCAAATTGGGAAATCATCTTTACATTTAAGGGTTCTGATAAAGGTCTCATCTCTAAGATATATGGAGAATTGTCTCATATTTATAAGAATTCAAGCCATTCTCCAATTGATAAATGGTCAAAGGATATGAACAGACAATTTTCAGATGATGAAATTAAAACTATTTATAATCATAGGAAAAGGTGCTCCAAATCACTATTGATCAGAGAAATGCAAATTAATACAACTCTGAGGTACCACTACACACCTGTCAGATTGGCTAAAATGACAGGAAAAGATAACGATGAATGTTGGAGGGGATGTGGGAAGACTGGGCCACTGATGCATTGGTGGTGGAGCTGTGAACGGATCCAACCATTCTGGAGAGCAATTTGGAGCTATGCTCAAAAAGTTATCAAACTATGCATACCCTTTGACCCAGCAGCATTCCTATTGGGCTTATATCCCAAAGAAATCATAAAAGAAGGAAAGGGCCCCACATGTGCAAGAATGTTTGTGGCAGCTCTTTTTGTAGTGGCTAGAAACTGGAAACTGAATGGATGCCCATCAATTGGAGAGTGGCTGAATAAATTATGGTATATGAATGTTATGGAATATTATTGCTCTGTAAGAAATGACTAGGAGGACGATTTCAGAGAGTCCTGGAGAGACTTGCATGAACTGATGCTGAGTGAAATAAGCAGAACCAGGAGATCATTATACACGGCAACAACAATACTATATGAGGATCAGTTCTAAGGGACATGACTCTCTTCAACAATGAAATGCTTCAAACCAGTTCCAATTGTTCAGTGAAGAAAGCCATATATACCCAGATAGAGGGATGTGAAATGTGGACCACAACATAACATTTTCATGTTCTCTATTGAGGTTTGCTTGCATTGTATTTCCTTTATCGGATTATTCTTTCTTGTAGATACGATTTCTCCTGCACAAAAAATGATGTGTGGCAATAACTATACATATATTCGATTTCTTAAGTATTCTAACATAATAATCATGTAGTGGATATCCTGCCATCTAGGGGAGGGGTTGGGAGTAGGGGGGAAAAATTTGTAACAGAAAGCTTTGTAAGGGTTAATGTTTAGGAATTACCCATACATATGTTTTGCAAATAAAAAGTATTAATAAAAATTTTTTAAAAAAAACTTTCTGTTCCAAATCTTTCCCTCCTTCCCCTGCCCCCTCCCCTAGATGGCAGGTAGTTTAATGCATGTTAAATATGTTAAAATATATGATAAAGCCTATATATATACATATATATATATACATATCTATACAATTATCTTGCAGCACAAGAAAAATCAGATCTAGAAAGAGAAAAAAAAACTAAGAAGGAAAACAAAATGTTAGCAAACATCAACAGAAAGCCTTAAAATGCTATGTTGTGGTCCACACTCAGTTCCCACAGGACTCTCTCTGGGTGTAATATGGCTTTCTTCATCACTGAGCAATAGGAACTGATTGTTCCTCATTGTTGAAGAGAACCATGTCCGTCAGAATTGATTATCATGTAGTCTTGTCATTGCCAGGTATAATTATCTCCTGGTTCTGCTCATTTCACTTAGCATCAGTTCATGTAGGTCTCTCCAGGCCGCTCTGAAATCATCTTGTTGATTGTTTCTTACAGAACAATAATATTCCATAACATTCATATACTATAATTTATTCAGCCATTCTCCAATTGATGGTATGCATATGTTTTGAAAATAAAAAGCTTTCATAAAAAAAAAAGAAATTCCCTTTGCCAATACAGATCAGCAACTCCCCTACAAATTTGAAGGTATTTAATGGAAATAGAAGCTCTGAAACTTTGGTTTTTGTTGTTCAGTAATTTTTTAGTAATGTCTGATACTATGTGACACCATTTGAGAATTTTTTGAGGAAGCTTTGTGGTTTGTCATTTCCTTCTCCAGTTCATTTTACAGATAATAAAACTGAAGCAAACAATCTTAAGTGAGTTGCCCAGGGTCACACAGCTAATAAGTATCTATGGTCAGATTTGAATTAAAAAAGATTAGTCTTCTTGACTGTAGGCCCAACATGCTATCCACTGTGTCACCTAGCTCCCTGTAGTAGCACCCCTACTCTCTTTTGTTAGATAGTGGAGTATCTAACTTGCCATCATAAATGTTGGACTGCTTGCCCCCATCAGTTGACCTATTAGGATAGCTTTGGAGTTCTCCAGGATTTAGAACCTACCACTGCCTTTTGTTATTGAAATATTTGAGAAAATAATAAGGCCTAAAGTTTTTCATCCACTGAATATTCATGAGTCATCATTACCAAGACTTTTGATTGCAATCTTTCTAATGCTGGCCCTCTGTTGCAGAACCAGGCTGATTACAATGCTCCCTCACAATTCTTGGGTAGCTGGTGCCCATTGGTCCCTTTCAGGAATTGGATTTGAAGGATTCCTTACCATAGAACATGCTGCCACATGTGCAAGGACTTAATCTTTATAACCTTACTGAGTCATCTGAGAAAAGATGTTAGTGTAGGCACTTGACCTCTCCTCACCCAACCCCCAGTCAGTTAAGAATTTATTAGTATTTACTATGTGCACAGTGCCAAGTTAAGTGCTAAAATGTAGATTTAGTTGGGCCACTGGGCACTTGTTCACCATGTTTTGTTTTTTGTTTTGTTTTTTTAACTAGACTCCCAAATTAACTATCCACTATTTCCTGGTATTTGGAGAGCAATAAGGTAATGCTGTCCTCCATTATTATGGAACTTTGTCAAATAAACATGTTTTCCCTGCCCATGAATAACAAAATCCTACTTCCTCCTTCCCATTTTCTATTTGATTCTTTTTGATTCAACAGTGCCCTCATCCCCAGGAGATGAAAAATTTCTCATCTCCTTCCATTACCCCTACCACTTCTAGATCTTTTTTTTTCTCTTTGTCCTCTCTTTTCAATTGTACCACATGAAATTCTGTTCTATTGTAAATTAACTCTTCTTCCATCCTAGATTCCTTCCTTTCACCCTTTTCATTTTGAACTCACAGAAATGTGGCAGTAAAAAAATGGCATCTAAAACAACTGAATGTTTCTTCTCTTGGGTCTCCCAACGCACTGCAGCAGGGGGCTGATTAAACATATCTCTTGCTCCTCAATGCCAGTTTCAAGGCTGAACTTTTGCCATCATTACTCAACAATGTCTTTTCTTTATAGATTCACTTTATCTATCTATGTTACCTGGTCTTAGTCATGTTGGATAGTCATATACCAACATCAGATCACTTTTTTTTGTCTTTTATCCAGGAATTCAGTATCTAGTTCAGTCTTCTCTTCTGCCCCAATACACAAATTGACGTGTCTTCTAACTAACTTTCCATGCATCAAGTTCCTCAACCAGCTCCCATAAACACAGTGATAATTATCTCTTAGATCTCACCTTTACCCTTAATTGTACAACCTCTTTAATGCTGCACTCAAATCTCT